>OZ007600.1:203448728-204046228 GCA_963931845.1 Maratus michaelseni
CAAGGTGAATTATATAAATGTTATCATAAAAAACTGAAATATGTTAGTTTTATAAAACAGTATTTAAAAAGATCTATGAAATACTTATATAACATTGATAAGTTTAAGATCTATTATCTATCTTATAATCTGTTGATAATATTGACTGTTGATATTATATTTTTTATTGAATAGCAACTTTTTTTCGATTAAAAGTTGATTTAAATAAAACTTGCTATGAGAGAAAAGTTAGTAAAGTCATTTTATTAAAGAGTATTTTATATGGGGGCCTACACTTCCCTGTCTTTCTTGATTACAGCCTCAGTGTAAAGCTTATGAAATAAATATTAATATACCTTTCAAAGTCTCTAGAGTCTTTTTAGCATCCTTTAATGTGTTTTCGCCATCTTCTACAGCCTTTTTCGCAGTTGCAAGAGCAGCATCTACATTAGCAAACATTTCATCTGTAATCTAGAATAAATAAAATATAAAATAAACTTACACACAGTGTTATGATTTAAAATTTTAATCTTATTTTATTCAGTATTTTAATATTTAACTTTTATTTATCAATTTAATTAAACTCATTAAAATTCATTTAAATTAATTAAGCTAAGTTTCATCTTTGCATTTTAAATCAAACATTCTTTTTAAATTGTTTACTTTTGGTGAGAGTATAATTTAATTTCAGAATCTTTCCATTACATATGTTTTAGGATATTCATTTCAATTTTAATTTACATTTTATTCACTTTGCAATAGTAATTAAACTTCATTTCAAATTATCTAAAATAAAAATATTTATAACTTACTTTCTCTAACTTTTAAATAATATACAGTCTAAAATAAATTATTCCAAAATATAGCGTATTTCCTTTTAATAATAATTATTAAAAAATGGTTAATAGCTAATTTTATTACTTTCGGAAAGTTCAGATTCGCTAATTTTGATCAATGCAAAATCTTTCAGAATCACGAAACTTTCATATATCATTTCAAAATTTCTAAGTCCAATAATCATTTTTCAAAATTTCTTAAATTAAATATTTTACTTTCAAAACATATCTGGTGGAAAGAAATTTTAATTTTATTTAGATTGCTAAAATTTTATTTATTTTCATCCATTAGCTTGGCAGTTATCAATTTTTAATTACTTTCGTTTATTCTGTTTTGAAGATCGCCGAGATTCGCTAGGAGACGCCATTGACACAATTTCAGATGCTTCTAGTAAATAAGAACCTTTTTTCCCGCGGTTTTTGAACAAGGTCGTTTTGACAGCACTCCAAGGTCGCGATCGAATGTTCTAAATACTATTTAAGGTACACACATTGAGACGCAGCTGCCACGCGCAGGTGAAGCGACGCTGCTCGGGAAAAAACTGCGCGCGGCAGGGTGTGCGCATATTGCGACTCAGTTTTCCGTCACGTTCACGTTTGTTTACATTGCTGACGTATGCCACGCGTGTAAAACGGCTCGTTTTTCGTAGAATAAGAAACAATTAGTTCCTTTTTTGGGAGTTTTAGATATTTTTTGCCATGGCTCAGTACAGATTTAAATTCAGAATCAGATTATCTGATTCTGAAATGGATGCGTGCTTATTAGTATATATTAGTACGGCTTTTTGTGAAAACAGAAAAAAAAACCCCATAACTTCATAATTATGATACGTATCGAATCCGTTTAAAGTTATTATTACTTCTAGGAAAATGGCCGAAAATTTATCAGATTTTTGATATTATTAAAAATGGCCCCAAGGAGGGGGGGGGGGGGGGGGGGGGTTAAGAAGAAAAAAATTCAAAACTTCGTCAATTCACAAGATATCATATTTGCTTAAATTTATTATAAGTCCTCTTAATATTATTTAAACCTTTTATATTGACAAGTTTTTTATAAAACCAACCTTTATAACAAAAAAAAAAAAAAAAAAAAAAAAAAATCCCTGCCGGTTTCGCCTGCAAACAAGTTAGGTTTCGAAGTGGGCGGTTCCAACTGTCGCATCATGGTAAAAAGGTTATTTCTTCCGCATTTTCCAACAAACAAGCGCCCCACGGTCTGCGTCTTCAAAATCTACCTGTGCCTGTAGGCCGAGCCGTCAGGGATTTTTTATTTTTAGACTAAAAAAATTGTACTGTTCATGATACAGTATATGTGCTGGTAATGGACCCCTCCCCCGCCCTTCCCCACACCCCCTCTAAAGTTTGTTGTTTATAAAAAAATAACCAATAAAAATCCAGTTTTAATTTTTCCTTATAACTCTCTTTTGCAAGTTTCATACAGAAAATGTTTCACAGTATTCTGTTTTCATTGAAAATTTTTAAACAAGCTAACAGCTGGTTTTACTTAATTTATATCTTCTTCATTTTCTTGCAAAAATTGCATGTTCTGATTTTAATCTGCTGCTAAATAATAAAATTTAATTAAACATTTCAGCAATGGACATTGGTCCTAAAACTTTAAAAAAAAAAAAAAAAAATGCAAATGGTTTTTATTATGTAAAATTAAAAATTTTTTTAATTCTATTTTTCAGAGTAATAATGATAAAAAAAATTGGTTTAATATTAAATATTTTATTACTCGCTTAAAATTGATTATAACTCGCTATTTTTTTTTTAAAATGTTCTTACATTAATACATTATGATAAACAATTAAATTTTATTATTTAGCAGCAGATTAAAATCAAAACATGCAATTGTTTACCATAATGTATTAATAAGAACATATAAAAAAAAAATAGCTAGTTATAATAAATTTTAAGCTAGTAATAAAATATTTAATATTAAACCAATTTTTTTTTTTATCATTATTACTCTGAAAAATAGAATAATTTTTTTTTAAATTTTTTATAATAAAAACCATTTACATTTTTTTTTTAAAGTTTTAGGACCAATATCCATTGCTGAAATGTTTAATTAGGCAATTTTCAGTAATGGATATTATAATTAAAAGACAATTTCAGTTTAATGTTCATAGCACTTAAAATTGATGTAACTGAAATGGAAGTAATAAAATTTTTTGAATTCCACTTACCATAACGTATTAAGAACAATTTTTTAGGTACTTTTCTGTTAGCTGGACGCCAATGATATATATAAACATACATATCACTGGCACCCAGGTAACAGAAAAGTACCTTTAAAAAAATAGCTAGTTTTAATAAATTTCATGTGATTAATAAAACTTTTTATGTTAAACAAGATTTTTTTATCATTATTACTCTGAAAAACAGAATTTTATATAATAACCATTTACAAAATTACATTTATTTTTAAAGTTTTAGGACCAACGTCCATTATTTACTGAAATGTTTACAAAACAGGATAGGTGCGAACAGCTCCGATCAGTTTTTCCTTCATTTTCGCTGAAAAGCGTGACACACTCGCACTTGAAACTGTGTTTGAAACACAAGTGGCAGGCAGAACCTGTGTCAGAAAAACTGCGCGTGAGTCAATATGCGCTCTACCGTTCATTTCAATGATTTACAAAATCGCGTGACGTGTGCATGATGACTATGTGCATGATGGAGGCTAAAATAATTGCAACATTTTCTGAAGGAAACAAAAAGGGTTTATTAAAACTGTAGGTTATAGGTAGCAAACACATCTTTTAGAAGATACATCATCACAGGCACAACATAAGTCAAACTCTCAATAATTTCTGAAGTCCAAACATAGTTCATTTATACTGCATATATTAACTGAATATTTTATACACTAAAAAAAACAAGTAGTCACCTGCTACTAAATGAAACACCACCAGAAATAAGGCCTATTTGCAAAAGCTACTCACATGTTGAACTGACTTGTCAAAACTACAAACTTCCCAAATATATACTTCAAACACAATACAAAATCTGCATTTTAATGTTGCCAAATTAGTAAATATAACTTTCAATAAGTGATAGACACACCCACTAGAACAAAATGACATCACTGTGTCAGAATGACATCAGAAGAAACAACAAATCAGAAAAAGGTTAACTAAAAAGTAACAGAAAGTTAACTTCACTACCAACCACCCAACCATATGCTGAAAAAGGTAAACAAGCATGCACACTTGCTGTAAGTACCAGACTATTGAATTTAAACATTAAAAATGATTAACTAAATAAGATACTTAGAAAATAAATTAAACTAAACATAGAAGCAAGCTTTTATATGGTGGTGGTGGTTATTAAATAAAATGAGGAGCTGGGAAAACACAAAAATATAACTTTAAGCCTACAAAAGCCCCCTTTTTTCCAGGTCATCTGCCTAGCCAAACAACCATTTTCTAAAATAGAAAAAATTTTCACTTGACAATGCTTTTGTCATTACATCTGCAACATTACATTTACTAGATACATACTTAAGTTCAAAATTTCCAATATTTTCCTTTACAAAATAACTACGTGTATCAATATATTTGGTTCTTGTATTCTCTATATTGTTTTTAGAAAAACTTATAGTACTTTGATTGTCACAATGAATTGTTGGTTTAGTTAAGTTTAAGTTCAAAAAGGAAAAGTCATCAATTATTCTTGTTAACCAACACAGTTCCTTGACTGAGTCTGATAAAGCAACATACTCAGATTCCATACTTGATAAGGCAACACATTTCTGTTTAGAAGAGTTCCATATAATAGGTACTTGGTCAACAAAAATTACTAAACCACTAACTGATTTACGATCAACTAAATCTGAAGCCCATGTAGCATCAGTATAGACATTAATATTACAATTTGAAATTCTAGATAGATTTAAACTCAATTCTTTAGTATCAATAACATATTGCAAAACCTGACACAAATTTTTCCAATGATCCCATGATGGCTTATTAGAAAACTGAGATAAAGCAATAACTGGAAATTGAATATCAGGTCTACTTCTAGAAGCTAAAAACAACAAACAACCTATCAACTGTCTGTAAGGGACATCTATTTGTTCCCCCTCATTCGTTAAGTTTAACACTGTTCCTGGTGTTAACAGCAATTTGCATTTTATTCTAGGAACATTAAAAATTTCTGCAATTCTTTCAATATATTTAGTTTGATGCAGTACATAAGACCCCTCACGTTGCTCGAATTCAACTCCTAGAAAATTTCTAATTTCACCTAAAGTTTTTATTTCAAATTTAGACTTTATTAATTCAATTACTTGGTTTAATATTTCCTTATTCTCTGCAAAAATTGCTAAGTCATCAACATAAACTAGAATTACTACTTTTAATTTATAAACATATATGCAGTTACAATTCAATACTTTATCAAAACCTAAATCCTTAAAAGTTTTGTCTAATTCATTAAACCATTCGCGGCCAGCCTGGTGGAGTCCATATAATGCCTTGTTAAGTTTCCATACATACTTTTCATCAACTTCCCGGAAACCATCTGGCTGCTCAACATAAATTTGTTCATTTAATTTTGCATATAAGTATGCACCTTTCACGTCAATATGCTGGCTAAACCATCCCTTTAGAACCACAAGTACAATAAAGAAAAATCTAACAAGTGGAAAAGCTATGACAGGTGAAAATGTGTCAAAATAATCGATTCCCTCAACTTGTCGGAATCCCTTCGCTACTAACCTAGCTTTAAAACTTTTAATTTTACCTGACACATCCTTTTTCAGTGTATATACCCATTTTGTACCAAGAACTTTACTCTTTTCAGGACGGGTTACAAGGTCATACACTTCCCTATCTTTTAATATTTTAAGTTCAGTACTCATAGCTTTAACCCACTCTTGTTTCTCAGGAAGATTTTGGGACTCACTAAAACTAATTGGAATTTTTATTTCAGCACAATGTGCTTCTGGGTTAGATTCTAAGTCCTCTTCATCAGTTTCTATTACAGGTTTAGAATTAGAGTCACTTTTCAGTTTAACTTCAGGCTGGGAGGGATCTGAATTAGTTTTAAGTGGTTTAAAATCAAATTCCTCAGATTTAAAAACTAGACCCTTTTTCTTACAATAATCCTTCACATCATTTTTACTTCTTAACCTAATACCAGGTTCTGGATAGTAGTAAACATCTACACGACCTGCAGAACTACCTGACTCTCTAACCTTTTCAATTCTCTTCCAATCTGAAAAAGAAGTATTTTCAACTGGGTCATCTTGCACTTTAAATTTAACCATTCTATTGCTAGAGTCTTTAACTGGTTCTGAAATAAAATCATTTTCAATGATTTTCAAATGTTTAGTTTCCTGCACTTCTTTAGTCCCTGGAAACCATACTCTATAACCTCTCGTGCTCCTGGCGTAGCCAATTAAAATTCCCTTTTTAGATCTTGCCTCTAATTTATTACGATACCTTTTTGGAATATGAACAAAAACAGTACTTCCTATAACTCTTAAGTACTTAACCGAAAAATTTCCACCTTTCCAAACATTCAGAGGGGCTTTCCCATGCAATTTAGTGTGAGGGTATCTATTTTTTAAGTAATTTACAGTACAAACCATTTCAGCCCATAATTCTTTAGGTAAATTTGCCTGAATTAACATAGCTCTAACTCCCTCCATTAAAGTACGGTTGTATCTTTCCGCGATGCCATTCATCTGTGGCGAATACGTATTCGAGTGCTCATGTTTAATCCCCTCATCTTTTAAGAATTTCTCAAATTGATTAGAATCAAATTCTTTACCCCAATCAGAACGAAGTCTTTTAATTACATGACCTGTCTGCTTCTCAACTAAAGCTTTATAATGCTTGAAATAATCAAATGCCTGACTTTTATATTTAAGAATGTATACATGTGCATACCTAGAGAAATCATCAACTAAACTCAAGAAAAACCTAGCCCCACCTAAAGAAGGTTCAGGAGCTGGTCCCCAAATGTCGAGGTGCACTAACTCTAAAATGCCACCTGTCTTAATATCATCTATAACATGATGAGATTCTCTAGTACTTTTTGCTAAATTACAAACTTCACATGACCCCATTTCACCGGATAAATTTTTAAGTCCAGTTACATAATTTGTTTTTGAAAATTTTATCAAGTTTTTAGCATTTAAATGACTGAAACGCCTATGCCATAGCACTAAATCATTAGAACAATTATTTAACTTACTATTTCTAACAACATAAGCACACGATTCATTAGACACACATTTAGCAGTAATACAATAAAATTTAGTTACTAAAGGCACTGTTAAAAATTCAGAATTATCAGGATTAAAAATTATAGCCTTACATTTGTCAAATTTTACTTTAAAATTTTTATCAGTTAATTTTCTAACAGACAGAAGATTTCTCACCATATCAGGAACATAATATACATTTTTTAAAGTAAAAGTTCTTACTACAGTACCACAGTTCACTCGTAAGTCAATGTCCCCTATACCACAAATGTCAGCAATTCCTTTTGCTATAACAGCTTGACTTTCTAATTCTCTGAAATTGTAGAAGAGAGATCGATCATAACTGAAGTGATCTGTTGCTGCAGAATCCAAAATAAATTCAAGTTCAGGTCCATCAGACAATAGGGCGGATGCGAAGAAAGCTTGATTAGGCAGTTGGGATTTCCTTGAACTTGATCTGAATCTTGGTCTATACTGATTTAATCTCCTGGTTTGGGATCTATGTCTACAATTCTTGATTAAGTGGCCAACTTGACCACACCGATAGCACTTTCGGGTTTCTTGTTGCACAGTTGAATTCACAGCACTAGGAGGATGGACCTTTGGTATAGTATCAGTCGAAAAATTTCTAGAAGACATTAGAGCTGTATTTTGATTTTTGAATATATCTTGGTCATCGATCTGTTTATTTTGCAAACGGTCATATTCAGCAAGCAAAAATGGTCGAAGACCTTCCACAGTGAATTCATCATCAGCCAATTGATAAAGACGAGATATAAGGGTCTCATAAGATGGCGGTAAACTTTCTAAGATTTGAAAAGCAATTTCATCTTTAGGCACACTCTTTCCTGTTTGCTCTAAATCTCTAACTATTTCCAAAACTTTTCCAATATACTAACTCATAGTATCACTGGCCTCAAACTTTGTATTTATGAACTTTCTCCGAAGGTGAGCAACTCTTGCACGTGACGTAGGTTCATAAGCACTTTTTAATAACTGCCACGCCTCAAAAGATGATTCAGCACTAAAAACTACACTTTTGATCTCTTCCGTCAAGCTTAAACATATGTATGCCAATGCCTTCTTACTTTTCTTCATATACTCCTCAAAATTTTCAATATTTCCTCCATCGGCTTTTGCTTTACCTTTTTCTTTATCAGAAGTATAAATTTCTAAGCCTTGGCTAATTAGCATCATATCCATGCTGAACCTCCATGCCTTCCAATTATCATTACCCAATTTAGGGAAAGAGAGAGTCTGCTCAGTTATCTTACTCATTTTATCACAAAATACAGCACTACAAAATAAAAGGTAAAGCAGTAAAGGTAAGCAGAGCGCCCAACTACGCTCTGCTACCACATTGTAGGGTTAGATAACACCTCCCCCACAATATCTTGAGCCACACTGCTTACCATTTAATTAAAATAACTATGTGCATGATGGAGGCTAAAATAATTGCAACATTTTCTGAAGGAAACAAAAAGGGTTTATTAAAACTGTAGGTTATAGGTAGCAAACACATCTTTTAGAAGATACATCATCACAGGCACAACATAAGTCAAACTCTCAATAATTTCTGAAGTCCAAACATAGTTCATTTATACTGCATATATTAACTGAATATTTTATACACTAAAAAAACAAGTAGTCACCTGCTACTAAATGAAACACCACCAGAAATAAGGCCTATTTGCAAAAGCTACTCACATGTTGAACTGACTTGTCAAAACTACAAACTTCCCAAATATATACTTCAAACACAATACAAAATCTGCATTTTAATGTTGCCAAATTAGTAAATATAACTTTCAATAAGTGATAGACACACCCACTAGAACAAAATGACATCACTGTGTCAGAATGACATCAGAAGAAACAACAAATCAGAAAAAGGTTAACTAAAAAGTAACAGAAAGTTAACTTCACTACCAACCACCCAACCATATGCTGAAAAAGGTAAACAAGCATGCACACTTGCTGTAAGTACCAGACTATTGAATTTAAACATTAAAAATGATTAACTAAATAAGATACTTAGAAAATAAATTAAACTAAACATAGAAGCAAGCTTTTATATGGTGGTGGTGGTTATTAAATAAAATGAGGAGCTGGGAAAACACAAAAATATAACTTTAAGCCTACAAGAACCTGCCCCGCGCGTGTTGGCTGCGTCTCAATGTGCGCCTTGACTAATGCTGTTGCTAGGGTTGGAAGTGTCAGTGAAACGTCTGACTGTAACTTTGACTATGGTCGGTTGGGGCTTGATCAGTGACATTCAAACGGTTCGGATTTTCTCATTGGTTGTTCCGTAACCGCCGGAAAGTTTTACCTGAGTGGTAAACTGTAAAGACTGAGTCAGTCTTCTAAAAAAATCTACAAGATGTAGCAAGGCAGAAAATCTTGTTCTCCGGGCTTGAGCCATTGTTGGCGAGAGTTAGGAATGATGAATAACAATAGAGGTTATAGAAGTTTGATATGACTTACTCTGTGAATTACTTTTTGGCTTTCATCTCAAGATGTCCGTTTTTAGTGATAATTCAGTATTCCTTCTTCATAGATTTTCATTCTCCTGTCAAGATGTTCACCTACCGTCAATAGTAAGATTATTGGATTAATCCTTCATCCTTCTGTATTCGAGATGCATTTCGTATTTAGTGTATGGTTTTCTTCACCTTACTGACGGAGCGTTTCTTTAGTTCACTAACGATGTACTACAGCCATATCTTTCTAAACATAAATAATAACTCTGAACTTCGAATATCCCGATCTGCTAAGATGAACTTATTTCGATAATAACTTTTAACTTTGAATATCTCGTTCTGTTAAGATGAACTTACTTCAACAATAACTTTTAACTTTAAATATCCTGATTTGATAAGATGAACTAACTTCGATCTCTATAATAATATACCATACTCTAATCTGAATCGGACCATTGATTCTTATGACTCACTTTATCACATACATGGAGAATTAATTATTTTGTATAGAGTAGATATAATAGAATAAAATGTAATAATGAATAATAGAGATTTCTCTTGATGCTGACAACTAGGAATGTGGTATAAATTTTACAATCTTGTATTTTCATAATTCAATAATATTGTTAAAAGGAAGCACAATCAGCAATGTTGTGATAATGATATTACGTTTGAAGTTATTAAGTGTTTTATTTATTTTGGTGCACTATTTTGTGAATAAATTACAGTTTAACTTCATCTTGGTGAGTTTGTCTTTTTCTTTTTATATTGTTTTTCAGCTCTTATTGAAATGTTGGAATAAGTTCTATTTACTATTTTGTAAAAGTATATTTTTGCTTAAGAATTAACTTTTTAAAATTCTTAGATGCTTTTAATGTAATTTTAAGCTTAACTTTTTTGGCATCGCATTATGTGCTGCTACTTACGATCATGCCTATAATGGTGTTTGGGGGAAAGTGTTGAATATATGTTTTGTCTAAAATTTTCTACGTACTCGGAATCACTCCGGTGATAGTCACTGGTGATTCACTCTTCCTTAAGTTTTTCCTTTATATTCATCGCGATCCCCAAATACCGTTATACACAGTAAGTTTTGTTCCCTAAAAAATGATCTTTTTTACATTAATCAAGTGCGAAAGTACAAAAAATGAAGGAATTTTTTTTTTCTATCTATACAATGGCAACAAATTCTTATAATTTAGACACATTTTAACAGAAATTTATACAATGAAATAAAGTTTGTTAAAGGTAGAAATCCAAATATATCTCATGAATTTACGTGAAGTACAGTGATTAATTTTTAACAACAAATATTATTTTGGGTGGTTTCGCTGTATAAGATTTTTCTCCTTTCTGAGGGAAAAAAAAAAATCTTCATTCTAAATATATGCATGATCTTTGTTCCAGAGATACATATCTAAATATACATCACTGAAATGTTTCAAAAAAGTGTTGTATAAATGAGGCTAAATATGCTATTCCAAAGAATTACCCAATCCAAATTTCATTTCTCTTTTAAACTCTCAAAAAATGATCTACAATCGACAATAAAGCAAGGCAAAAAGCAATGATATCTGACAAATTTTGATTTAAAAAAAAAAAAAAAGAAGAAGAAGAAGAAGAGGAGAAGAAGAAGAAGAAGAGAAGAAGACAACATTTTTTTCCAGAGTAACTGAGGACTTTTTTTCCAGCTTTTGAGAGAAATTAAGATTTTTCCCTGCAGTTTTTCAGAAATTTTAATTTCAAATGCTTTCCTAAGTATTTCCCTGATTTTCAGGTTCCTCCTGGGGTGGAATCAAAACATGCTAACAGTTTTACAGAGAAAATTTAATGGTAGAATGACACCAATAACAAGAGTTAAGAATATGCAAATCCTATGTGATCCATTTCAAAAATGAAAAAAAGAAGAAAAGTAAAAACTAAATCTCAGCAATATTTCATTAAATACCTGTTGCTGCTGTTCACCAGCTTTTAACAGGTTTTCAGCATCAGCAGACTGCTGCTGTATTTCATTGAGTAATTCTTCACGCTCATTCAATAATTTGTCAACATCTTCTTGTATCCTTTTAGCCTAAAAGAAAAAAAGAAAGAAACATAAACATAATAGATAAAAAAACCCTCAAAATGTAGTGTAATTTAAAAAAAAAAATCAAAACAAGGCCTTTAAATTTCTTGACAAAGCAACTAGTTTTAGAGAAATAATTTTATTATCTTTGTTGGACAAAAGGATCCATTTGCTTACCAAACATTAGATATGGAGGTCTTTTCTGCATACCTAGTCTTTGTAAAACACATACAGATACTTTTGTCTGATGAAGAGAATAATAATTTTTAAAAATCTGCTGAAACTAGCTGTTTTATTAAGAAAGTTTGAAATATTTTGAAGTGGTTAATGCATTATTAAAAAAGAATCTAAAATCATCTGAAATATATATACTTTTAAATATAAAAATACAAGCCTAAAAAAAAAAAAAAAGAATCTAAAATCATCTGAAATACATATATATTTTAAATATAAAATTGCAAGCCTGTTTTAGATCCTCAATTTAATTTGTTGCATATTGCCCAATTTAAATTATTTGTTGAACAAATTATCAACCTCTGTACTGACCAACATTGTTTTGTAGCTTATTATTCTTTACTTTGCACTGTTGTTCAGAAATTACAGATGTTTCATGTACAGAGTTGTTGAAATTAAATTTCTTCAACTCCATAGTTCATATACTTGAAAACAAATAAAATTCAAGTACTTTTCAAGGAATTTACTATGGAGTTTTAAAGAATAAAGTATTTTAATTTAGTAAGGTACATCTATATTATGAAAAGAACATTTTATACAACCTAAAAAGTTAAGAAAACAGAGCTTTATCTTTTTTATCTAGGAGCAAATAAACTTTTTTACCAAAAATAGAACCGACTTCAAAAACTACTAAAAAGCAAAAAATAAATTTTTTAACCAAAAATAGAACAGACTTCAAAAACTATTACAAAGTAAAAAATAATTTTTTTTAGGTAATAGTTAATAAAAAATTAAATTAAGAGCATTGTATTTACCATGCATATTATTATATTTATGTACATTAATTTGATTTTTTGGAGTCGGTGCCAGCCAAGCCAAGTTAAAGCCATGTTACCATTTTTAAACATTTCATCTGATGTTATAAATGTGTATTTTCAAATGAGATTAGCAACTATATGTCGACAAACATTGCTTTGGAAATTAGTTAATCATTTAAATCATTGTATTTTCTACCATTTGATGAGTTATATGTATTTTTTTTATTGTCGCGTATTTATGTAGACATAACTTATACGCCTGTTACGATTTATATTGGATATTTCGTTTTGAATTTTGTACTTGGCTTGGCTGGCACCGACTCCAAAAAATCAAATTAATGTACATAAATATAATAATATGCATGGTAAATACAATGCTCTTAATTTAATTTTTTATTAACTATTACCTAAAAAAAATTATTTTTTACTTTGTAGTAGTTTTTGAAGTCGGTTCTATTTTTGGTTAAAAAATTTATTTTTCGCTTTTTAGTAGTTTTTGAAGTCGGTTCTATTTTTGGTAAAAAAGTTTATTTTTCGCTTTTTAGTAGTTTTTGAAGTCGGTTCAATTTTTGGTTAAAAAGTTTATTTTTCGCTTTTTAGTAGTTTTTGAAGTCGGTTCAATTTTTGGTTAAAAAGTTTATTTTTCGCTTTTTAGTAGTTTTTGAAGTCGGTTCTTTTTTTTTTTTTTTTTGGCTAAAAAGTTTATTTATTTATTTATTACTTTAGTGATATCCATATTTACATTAAACCATATTGTTGCTAATATCTTTTTTATTTCACGTTAACTGGGCAGTAGACTCGAGTATCGAAGATTAGAAAATTTATCATTATTCTCATCTGATGTCTTTAAAGCCTTTAATGATATCTATATTTACAACTGTAGACTCGAGTACGGAAGATTATAAAATTTATCTTTATTCTCATCTAATGTCTTTAAAGCCTTTAATGATATATATATTAACATTAAACCCTATTGTTGCTAATATATTTTTATTCCACGCTAACCTTGGCAGTAGACTCGATTATGGAAGATTAGAAATTTTATCATTATTCTCACCTAATCGTCTTGGATATTGTGTCATAATCGGGCTGTATACTACAGTTTTGATAACTGTGTAACTCACTGATTTCGGTGCTTATGCTTAATGTGTACTGATTTTTACGATCCGTACAAGGTAAATACACTGCGCCAACAATGTCGCCAATAATACTATTCGGAGTAACCCCTTTCTTTCTATATTGTCACTCTATAGTTAATATTATGTAGTAGAAATATTAAAAGACAATTGCAGAAGCATTTATATACAACTGTATTGTATAATATAATATAGATATTGGATATTTTAAAGGCAGTTTCCAACTAGTGCGCCACAGGTGATAAATCGCCAAATATTTTCTGTAACTCGTACATTTATATGGGATTTGAAACAACAATGTATTTAATTATGCGCCAATAAACGCTCATCAAAATATGCCAAACCGCTGTGAAACTGCAACAATGGAACTTTTAAAAGATTCAAAAGTAGATGTGTTGTGGCATAATTTATAGTTTTTATCCGTACGTTGCATTATATTTATCCAATTCACAATTTTATGTAATTTTGCTTTTCACATTTAGCAACACTCAAAACTTTTTGTTTAGATCTTAAAAAGTTTGTTCTATGAAAATAAATCCGACAAGTTAAAGCTGATTTAAATATGTCAGTCTTTTTATTATTTGCAAATTCACGTAATAGAATATTTTATGATATGAAATGAAAGTCCAACAAATTAACTATTTTTAAAGTGCTTATTTTTTTTTCGTTTTTATTGAATTACTGAAAAAGTACTGAACCAATTTTCATAAAATTTAAATGGGACCAATTCGAGAGTATTCTCTTTCGAATAATAAAAAAAATCACATAAATAGGACGCAAAGTTCCGGAGTAATCGGTGAACATACATAAAAGATTTTAAAAGATTCAAAAGTAGATTTGTTGTAGCATAATTTATAGTTTTTATCTGTACGTTGTATTATATTTATCCAATTCACAATTTTATGTAATTTTGCTTTTCAAATTTGGCAACACTCAAAAGCCAACAAATTAACTATTTTTAAAATGTTTATTTTTTTCCGTTTTTGTTGAATTTCTGAAAAAGTATTGAACCAATTTTGATAAAATTTAAATGGGACAATATTCGAGAGTATTCTCTTTCGAATAAAACAAAAATCACATAAATAGGACGCATAGTTCCGGAGTAATCGGTGTACATACATAAAAAAAAAAAAAAATACATACACGTCGAATTGATAACCTCCTCCTTTTTTGAGTCGGTTAAAAAGACATGATATCATTACAAGGGCAAAGTAAAGTCTCAAATAAAGTTTCTTTCCATAATAATGCATTTTTACTAATATTAAAAATTTGCTTTATTTATAAAGAACATTATGTCAAAATTAAAAGTAAGCTAGTAACAGACAATACTGTTATTTACCATATAAGAGAACACAATGTAATCTATGACAGCAGATGATTCCATTATTTGAGAGAAAAAGATATGATTGAATTTTTAAAAATAGTAAATATTTATGAAAAGATTTTTCTTTGCTTGTTAGAATTTTTTAAATTCAATGACTACTATTAATTTTTCAAATTTTCAAGCACATGAAAAATGAACTCAGAGATATGTAAGGTAGGCAGCACAATAGGTCATAATAATATAGAAATTTGACAACAGATACTTCAGCATTCTGTGAACAAGATTTATTTATTTATCATTTTCGTAAAGTACAATACGTAAAAAGTGTTCCGCTTAAGTTATTTTACATACAGAATGCTCTGATCACAACAGTGGTGTTTTCATAATTTATGGAGAACTTTATTAACAAGAACTTTGTATTTGAAGGTTGGCATTATATATGAGTGAACTTACTCTTGTTGTATAGTAACTGTCTTTTGCTTTTATTAGATTATCATTTGTGTAGGTTGTACAGAGGCTCTGTTTATGCAAATCATATTTCACAGGATATACAGCACTGTTTATTGGGTGACTTTTTGCTCTACAGAGTTATTTAATGGGGACAGATAATTTCAACAAAATTTTTCTACAACTCTTGTGGCAAGAGATTTGCATCTCCAAATGCCTGTATTGCTTTAATGCCTGTATGCTTCTATTGCTCTTGTTACATGAAAAATTACACTAGTGGGCAAAATAATAAAACAATTCCCTCTCTCCAAAACAAATATGTAAACTGTACAGATCTAATACGCCTAAATATAAATATGACATCCAAATTGACCCAACACGTTCCATCATTCTGAGAAACTGTTTTATAATAATAACAAATAATGAATGATTATCATATTAATTTGTGATGCTAGATAAAATTGAAATCATGAAAAATTCTGTACTTTCACGGTCTTAGATAACAAATCGATAAATTATAGCAAGAAAATCGAGTTTGCTGACACTTGTATCATACATTTTTCTTTTGATGTCTTCCCCAACTTTCATGTCCAAATTTACTATTTGGTATCCACTAATAATATTTTCATACCTTATGCGACTGTAACTCGGGTAATGTTTTTTTATACATTTACTTATAGGTAATTTATGTATCATTATATACATTTTATTGTTTGCATGATTTCCATTTTAGTTTTAGCGAGACATAAAATACCTTAATTTTAAAAGCAAGTCCTCCTTTCTTAAGAATGATCATGAGAGACTGTAGTTTCTCGAGTGACGCAGCGAAAAACCGAAAACCGTAAGCCCAAAACCGAAGATTCCGTCACTCTCATATATACAGCTAGCAGGACATCAAAGGAAAATTGAAACGCCGACATTTAATATCTCAGCAAATATGAGGCATATCGTTCCGATTTTTTCACATTAGTCTTATGTTTCCCATCTAACTCTATTCTGAAATTTACAGATTTCTACATTCCGTAGATTTTGAGATCTGGAAACCAATTTTTAAGCGAAAACGGGAGATGTAATGGTGTAATGGGCACATAGTTGTTATCTCGAAAATGGATCGAAGGATTTTTTAAAAATTAATATATTATATTAATCGGTTTTAGATGAAGCGAATAAGGTTTTGAGTTAACGTAGGAAAACTCTTGTTTTTTATATAATCCAGTTTCAAAATCGGACTCTTTTCTTATGCTTTTTATCATTGAATAACATTACAGATTTTGGTACTTTTCACTACTTTTTATTACTGCGCAGTAAGGATGTTCATGGCTATCACGGTTACAGTTAAAAGTTAAAGCATCTCCATATCGTTGAAAAACTATTTAGATTCTTTTTTTTTTTTTTATACGAAAACAGTTTATTATACATTCCAAAATATGTATTAAATTAAATTATGGTTAAATTTTTTTCTTTCTTGTTCGGATGCAAACAATTCATATTTTTAATCTGCATTTGGTCGAAAAATGAATTATCTTTAATTTTAAAAACGAGAAACTCGTAATTACATGTATAAAATTAGATTGGTATTTATTATATTGGTATTTATGATTTCAAAATTTTTAATAAGAAATTGTTTTTTTGCTAGTATACAGTGGGCAAAGTCTCTAGCCATGCCATCCAACCAATCGGTTGCATATGGGTTATGGATCTGCTTATATCGCTTATTCATATAAGTTTAGCTTTGGCTTGGCTGTCACTAGTTTGTCTTTGGCTTGCCTCTTATTAGTTAGTCTTGACTGCTAAATTTTGATATTTCACAATTTTATAACAATAATTCAGGTAAGAATGCTTTTTAAATGATTATTTCCTGTATTTATGATCAGTACAAAAACCCTTAACGGGTTAAAGTTTGTGACGCAGCACTTTACCTTTTGTCTGTAAGAATTTCAAATACAGGTCTTAAAATTAATGATATCAAATTTTGAGTGACGGTATGCTATAAATTAAAAAACTTCTCTTTTTTTTTTTCCTCTATTGTTATATTGATATTCAGTGATTATTGATATCACGACGAGGTATGGCTCATTCGACTCGAAATCAACAGCCTCAAAGATTTCAGCTATGTTTGTATAGAACAGAGTGTGCCCTCTAGTGGTGGAAGATGGAACTAACAGATTTTGTAGCTAACTCTAGTTCTATGGGTCCCATCACAATGTAGTTTGATTCATCGACTCGACATCGACAGGATATATCGATTTTAGTTCCAAGTTTCACCACCAGGGGGCGCTTTCCTACCGGGTTCTATGGGACCGATCACGACGAGGTATAACTCATTTGACTCGGAATCGACAGCCTGAAAATTTTCAGCTATGTTTGTATAGAAAAGATTACGCCCTCTGGCGGAGGAAAATGGAACAAACGGGTTTTGCCATGCATTTACATCCTTCTAATATTGTTACTCTCTCGCTGCATAACTTTAAAGTTGAGTCTTGGACTCCTCACCTCGGGCCACCACCCTCATATTTTTATTGGGGTCCTAGGGGTCTTTTTTAGCATTTCTTTAAAATTTTATTCTAATGATTAATTTATACCCTATGCTTAATTTCGACTAATTGACATTTTCATCAATAACCGCAAAAAAGTAATGATATCAGTACAAAAACCCTTAACGGGTTAAAAGTTGTGACGCAGCACTTTCTTTTGGCTCTATGAATTTTAAACATGGGGCTTAAAAGCAATGATATCAAATTTAAGTGACGCTATGTTAATAATTTTTTTTAAATCATAACTTTCTTTTTAGTTTTATTTATATTCACAGGTTCAATTATTATCTTAATATGAAAAAATATGTAAAATTTATTCGCTGATGCTTTTTCATTCACATCTTTCATGAATTCAAAATATGGGTTTTAAAAGAAATGATATCAAAATTTGAGTGACACCTTGACGTGAATTTAATAGGACTGTTTTAAAATTCAATTTAAATTATTTTTGGTTTGTCGTCTAAAGTATATTTACACATACAAACAATACTTTTAATTTTTCAATACACTTTTAAATATATTACTTTCACTGAGCCTATATTATGTATTGAAATGTATCTATTTCAATAAATTGATTTATCTTCTGTGCCATGCTATCCAACATCATAAGTAAAATTTATGTAAATGATTATTTTGCGTCATAGTATCCAAACAAAGGGAAATGTATGCAAGTGGATAATGTGACGCAAAATAATCATTTACATAAATTTTACTAATGATGTTGGCTAGCGTGGCACAGAAGATAAATCAATTTATTGAAATAGATACATTTCAATACATAATATAGGCTCAGTGAAAGTAATATATTTAAAAGTGTATCGAAAAATTAAAAGTATTGTTTGTATGTGTAAATATACTTTAGACGACAAACCAAAAATAATTTAAATTGAATTTTAAAACAGTCCTATTAAATTCACGTCAAGGTGTCACTCAAATTTTGATATCATTTCTTTTAAAACCCATATTTTGAATTCATGAGAGATGTGAATGAAAAAGCATCAGCGAATAAATTTTATATATTTTTTCATATTAAGATAATAATTGCACCTGTGAATATAAATAAAACTAAAAAGAAAATTATGATTTAAAAAAAATTATTAACATAGCGTCACTTAAATTTGATATCATTGCTTTTAAGCCCCATGTTTAAAATTCATAGAGCCAAAAGAAAGTGCTGCGTCACAACTTTTAACCCGTTAAGGGTTTTTGTACTGATAAATGATAGTCATTTCATTGCCATATTTTGATTTAGTACCTTGAACTCTATAAGAATTAACCATTATTTTTACAGGGAGGATTTTGGCGCTGACGAGTGTTATTTAAGGCAGTCTGAACCGTTTGCCTCAGCACATTTGGAGATTGAATGTGTGTCTTTTCCCCAGAAGTCTTAAAACACATGTTGTAACAATGCCAAATAAAGGGTCAAAAGTAAAAAAAAAAAGTAAGTATGTGTGAGGATTCAAGATTTTCAGGTCAATTTTATTTCAGAAATAAATAAGAATTAAATCATCCATTTAGCTATACATGAAATTATAGTATCTCTGCAGGTTAAATTCAAATATATAGGCCTTCAGTCAAAAGGACACATATTACAGGCAAAATCTTCATTTATTAAAAATAAAAGGCAAACAGAAAGCTATCTTCAAAGGTGAAAATTCAAAATTCAGATAAACTACTACAATATCAACAGAAATTCTTAAAATATACACCTCTTCATTTCCTGCAAACAGATTACCCCCATACTTAAATGTATTATTGCTTTCTAATATAATTTAAATCGTCAACACTGGACAAAAGAATGGTTTGCTGCCTATTTATTTTTCCGCTCCCCAACCCCTTCCAACATTATTCTATTTAACACTATAAAAGTTCTTTGGGCCATTCACATTTTGTAAATGTGTGCAAAACAGCAGATTATGTAGTATAAAATCAAATATTTATCAACAATATCAATTAATAATAATCTCTAGTGTACAGTGACAGCAGTCAAGTTTATTTTATAACAAAGAACAGTATAACCTATAACAATCATTGATCACTAAAAATTGTTATTGCTAACTTTTAAAATAACAAAGTACATTTCCAAACATGCTACTTCATTTTAATGCTAAGATAAATAAATGAATGAAATTAACTTTCACAACATGACCTTCCCACCATTCATTGTATACATTTTTGTATTAAATGACAAACGAAATCTTCATTTGGCACCCCCTTCGGCTGATGCCTGGGGCACATGCCCCCTCTAGTTTCAGCTCTGGATGCGTTAACATGTCATTATGATTCACATAGTTAATACACAACACAGATCTTGTGAAAAATGATAATGATAAATAAATCAACAGATTTGCGTTGATTAAAGCCTTCCAAGGAGATATTAGTAAAAAAGAAAGAAAGAAAATATAGTACTTCTTCGATAATTTCTGCAGATAGATCTTTGAGTCTCTGAACATCTATGTCAGGCACAGTGATTGAATTAGCAGCAGTATACAGTTCAAGAGCTGAGTCATAAGCTTTATTAGCTTCTTCCCTTGCTTCTTCTCCCAGACGTCTCACTTCCTCTAACTTAGCTTCAATATCAGAGAGTCTGGACAGAGAAAGAAAGTGAGTGGAAGGAAATCAAATGCAATGGAAAATTCTTTTGTAAATTTTAGACATAAAAAATAATTATAATTTTGTTACATATGAAAAAAGGAATATCAAAATTAACTTGCTAAAAAAAGTTCAAAAAATTTTGAAAACGAAACAAAAAAGTTAAAAATTGAATAGCAAATATTTCCTCCCTTCAATATTGTGCTATCAGTGGGGGAAATTTCCTGACAGTGAAGATAAAAGAAAAAAAAAAGCCCTCTAAATTAACTTTTATGTAAAATATATATTAAATTTACTGTTACATTCATACTGAATATAGATAATTAAAATATGTAATTTTTCTTTATATGAATATAATGAACAGTAAATTAAATAAAAAAAAGGACAAAAAATAATAATAATAAAGAATAGAACGATGAAAACAACCAGAATATAATTTATTTTATAAAGTAAAATATGTATGAACTATATAGTTCTTACAAAGGAAAGAAAAACTTTTCAAAAGGCAGGAGAATTAGCTTTTCTCAATAATATTAAAAAATAGGATAAGATGTATATAGACTGCAATGGAAGCTTTGAAAAAGCTCCTATATTTTAGAGCACACATTTGAAAGTAATTCCCCCTCAATTTTTTCTTCAAATTGCTTATTGTTGAGATAATGATAGTGATACTAATGATGATGTTAAAGGAAATGATACTGAAAAAGTATGAAAGGAATAAACAGAATACTGAATAATGATAGTGTTATTAACAATGATGTTAGAGGAAATTATATTGAAAGAGTATGAAAGGAATAAACAGAATACTGAATAGTGATAATGATACTAACAATGATGAGGAAATGATATTGAAAACTGTATGAAAGGAATAAACAGAATACTGAATAATGATAGTGATACTAATGATAATGTTAGAGGAAACAATAATGAAAAAGTATGAAAGGAATAATCATAATACCGAATAATGATAGGGACACTAACAGTGATGTTAGAGAAAATGATATTTAAAAAGTATGAAAGGAACAAACAGAATACTGAATGTAATGATAAGGATACTAATGATGATGTTAGAGGAAATGAAATTGAAAGAGTATGAAAGGAATAAACAGAATACTGAATAATGATACTAACAATGATGTTTGAGGAAATGATATTGAAAAAGTATGAAAGGAATAAACAGAATGCTAAGTGTCATAATCAAAAATAAAGCCTGCGATCAAATGGGGTAAAAAGACATTAGATTTCTATACTTACTTTCTTTCCAAGATGATAATATTATCAGCTGTCTGACCAGGAGTATTTAAAGCTCTTTGTGCTTTATCCTCGGCTTCCAAAGTCACATTCAGAGCATCTTTAGCTAGGTCTGCAATTTCATCAGCTTGTTTTTCATGTCTTTCAAAAAGTTAAGAAAACATCATTAATTTCATCACATAACTGAAATTTACATTAATATATGATTGTTTTTACATAAAGAAAAACATGCAATCAAATGAAATGCAAGATCTGATATATATAATTTCTATATTCCATTCTATTCCAATCTTCCTTCATAAAAAGCCTTTTATAAAACTGCTGCTTTTTAAAACACTTTCCCTTAATATCAAAAAATTTTACAGTAAAACATTACAATATAGTTTACATTTTATATTGTCAACAGTTTTTTACAGGTCTTGACTCTTTTCAATTTTTTTAAAAGGTTCATTGTGCACAATATTTAAATTTCACTGAAGCTTGTCTATGTTCATACTACTAATTGAAAGATTTAGCCAATCTTTAACTATTACACATTAATAGTTATACATGATACAATAGTTTTACAGGTGAAAGTTTTTATAAAAGCATAATTAGATCCTGATGAATACCATGAACATTTGATAGAAATGCAAGCTTGTTTTGAAATGTAAGAATTAAAAACTGTCCAATGTATGTAAAATTATTTTAATGTGCAGTATGCCGTATTTACTCCCTTAATTTGCACCCCTGTGTATTTTATGCACATTGTACTTTTGAAAGAAAAATGCAGATGGTATTTATTATAATTGATAAAGCAATATCATCAAAACTGTGATAAATAAGTTTTGATTTGTTTACACTGAAAATTTCTTATTCGCTGTAGAATGTTTTGTTAACTAAAACAGTAAAAGGGCAGATGGAGGAATGAATGAAACGCTTATTTGATATCAGCATATACAGTGTGGTTGCCAAAAAAAAAAAAAAAAAAAAAAAATTAAAGTGAATTTTTTGATTGTGAATCTATCCCACAGAAGATGCTAAGGTGTTTTCATGCTTCAAAGCATAAAATGGTTTTTTCCATATTTTAATGTAAAATGCTCCAGAAACTAAAAAAAATATCATATGTTTATATAATTGAGCTCATTTAATACGAGCAATTTGCATATTAGAAATGTTTCATCATTTAAACTATATTAAGATTTCTTGAAAGAATGAAAAAAAAAGAAGGGACAGAAAACAGCATTTCAAAAACCGCCTTTTTATAAGATTTACAACTGTGCCATGGAAAAGGAGGATGAAATAAGTCCTTTATTTGATTCTTTTTTTAATACGACTCTTGGTCATATTAACCAGACTGTTTTTACACTGTTAAACATTTAAAATGATATGTTAAATGGCAGCCACAAAGGTAAGACAGAATATGTTCGACTGTCCCAGTTCAAAAATTATCTCTGAACTTTTGGAACTATTATACATTGTATTATCTTAATTATTTATTTATTAAAATGTTATATCCTTCTTATAGAAAGCCATTTTTCTTTTTATTCCAAGTTGCCTTTTGAGAAAAATTAACAAAAAAAAAAAAAAAAAAAAAAAAATTGCATATATTTCTTGCACCCCCTTCTTTAAAAACAAAAGAAATGGTTAAAAAAGTGTGCAAAATATGCAAGTAATAGAAATTACATGCATAATACAAATTGCTCAAAGTCATTTTGTATTTAGGTAAAACTTATTAATATTTTATTTTTATTACTTCCTAAATGTACACACTTTTTACATTTTTGTATTTTTTATTCAATTTTGTAACTCTTATCTACATCAACTTTTTTTTTCTTTCATCTACATCAGTTTATAATTCCTTGATGAAAACAATAGTTATATTAATTTTTTAATTGACTGAATTTTTATAACTGTGTTACTAACCTTTTTGGATTAATGATGTACTCATTTAATTAATTTTATAACATTATAATTTAAAAAATTAAAATTTCCATAATTAATATCTTGATGGTTTAATAAAGAACCAATAGCAACATCAACAAGTATGATAAAGTAATGAACAATAACATCTACATAATAACAAAATAAAACAAAACAAACAAGAACAACAACAGATGTCTCACACATAGCCATAAATTATGTATGATGACCCCTATCTCAAATATTTCGTTGAAGAAAGTAATTGCCAATGGTCCTTTAACTTTTTTTAACAAAAGTATTTCTAGTGTAGTTTTACACTTTGTTTTGAGCTAATACTTCTGTCAAGAGTTCCCCCCCCCCCCCACTTTTTTTTTTTTTTAAAGGCAGGGTGCTGCTGATGGGAAAAGGGCACTTTTTAAATTCTGAGGGGCACTTTTGAGCTCAATATGGCACTCTTTTCTCTTTTTTTATTAATTATTTTCATTTTTAAAAACATGTTTAGTATTTAAAAGTTAGAGCACTTAAAAAGAAAAAAAGAAAAAACACAACAAGTGAGTTTTTACTATGCAAGCAATTTTTTTTAGTAAAGAAGGCAGTTGGGGCACAATTTTTTTACTGTGGTGTGTAAGAAGGGTGCTTGGCCAGTTCAGAAAAATACAAATTACTGTTATAGAGAGTTTTGCTAAACATTAGTTCTCAAAAGATTGTCTGGGATCAGAGAAATCACTGTTATAAGCACATTTCACTATACATTGTAATAGAAATATATTTAAATTCATAGAACCATAAGTCTTCTAAGATGATGAAATATGTAGAGAAAGTTATAAAGACAAGATAATAACCCTTTTTAATTTAACAGATAACTAGCTGACCCCTGCACGGCGTTGCCCGTGCCCATGATAATAAATTTAAAAAGAAACATCAAGTTTTTATTATTTTATATGTTTAACCGGATTTGTATAAATTATATTTTTAAATGAAAAATTTGGGAAAAAATATTGATATTTAGTGATAAAAGCACTCATTTTCTTGGGTTTTTTTGCATAGGGTTGTTTCATAGTTTTAAAATAAAAAGTTCTTTTTGTCCAAACTCTTTGAAATTTTTATTGGTGATAAATGACACGGTTTAACAGCCCGTGTAAAAATTTCGTGAAAAAATATTGTTATGTAGTTGTAAAAGAAATGTTTTCTTCTCGCTTTTTGTTTGTTTGTTTGTTTTCACGTCGGCTCCATTAACATAGCAATAAAAAAACAGTTCTCATCTTCCGAACTCTCTGACATTTCAATCAGTTATAAATATAACTGTATCCAAACTATCTTTAAAATTATGTATAAAATTATATTTTAAAATGAAAAATTCGCAAAAAAATATTGATGTTTAGTGATAAAAGCGGTCATTTTCTTGTTTACGTAGGGTCGTTTCATAGTTTTAAAATAAAAAGTTATTTTTGCCCGAACTCTTTGAAATCTTTATTGGTGATAAATAAGATGGTTTTACAGCCTGTGTATCTAAGCTCTCTTTAAAATTTTGCAAAAAAATATGCATATTTAGTAGTGGAAACATGAGTTCTTAAAAAAAAAGTTTTAGCTTTCAATCTCAGAGCAAAAATATATTAGAAGGTCTATGCTTTTAATGCAATAGTGACTCCATCCGTTTTCAAATCAACCCTTTTCAATCCCCCTAGGCTAAACAGGTTACCCTTTTCTTTGGGGAGAAGCCTTCAAAAAACGTTGGCACATGCGCAAAGAGATGATATTCGTATGGAAATTTGACAGAATGCACTTTTCGTTTGAAATATATAGATACTGTAGTTAGAGAAATGAAAAAAAGGATTTTATACTAAAGTGTAAAGAACAATATCTTAATGGCAAAATTAAACAGTGAATTCTTATGAATGAGTTAAGACCTAAATTTAGCCGGATTGCCAATAGTAAAAACTGCCGTTAAGACAATGAATGTTGAAGGCATTGCATACCAATGCCACAGATTTATCACTTAAATATCAATAACAAAGTATATTAAATACTGCTGTCATGTACATAGCAAACAATATCAGGGGTTAATGCAGGTTTTTTTTTTTTTTTTAAGGTTTATTTTGTGAAAGGAAAAAGTTATGTTTGTGAAATATTATATTTTTATGAAAAATAAAATTTTGTATCAAAAGCTCAAATTTAATTACTCAAAACTGAACCAAGCATTCATTATTTAAGTCTTCTGGCTAAAGTTTTTCTATCTGGTGAATTTGTTTTGCTTACAATGCAAATTACACATTTCAAAACTCAAAAACAATTAATGAAGATTTTGCTTTTATGGTAGGAAATTTTGTAAAAAGGACCTCTTTTATTAAGAGGAATTTAATGAAGAGGCCTGTTTTATTAAAAGGAATTTTGTGAAAACCCTCTTTTATTAAATGGAATTTTGTGAAGGGGTCTTGCATAAGGCCCCAATTTTCGCCAGGATAGACTCCTGAATATGCTTTCAGTTTGAAACAAGAAAAAGACATAACACTGTAAAATAGATTTAGTTAACAATGTGTCTACAATTTACAATTAATGAATTTATGCAGCATAATAGATCCATCACAATTAACATTTTAAATTTAAAAGTACTTTACTTACTCATCAGCTATTTGCCTAGCTTCTCTGGCAATTTCAGACATGCGTTCAGATTGTGACCCAAACTTTTCAGATCGCTCTATAGCTTTTTCCAGAGCAGACAAACCTTCAGTCTCCAAAAACTTCCTAGCTGTATTTAAGGCATCTCGTGCTCTGTCAATTATTTCATTAGCGATGGTTATATTTCTCTCACCCATATCACCTATAACTCTTGCATCATCCATTTTGTTAGCAATAACACCAGTTGCTTTTCGAACATCTTCTAAACGTTTATGTAATTCTTTCAGTTTTTCTTCAAGATTAACAGCTGGTTCTAGGAGATAAAATTATAAATATCAGAGACAGTAAATAAACATTGACATCTATATATGCATAAAACGCTAAGGTATATGGTGGTGAAAAAGTGATTATTTTTTTGCCAATGGCAATGAGTGATTTGTTTAGAAAATTAAACCTGCTAAACTTTAGCCTACTTTGTTACTTGTTGTATTGAGAAAACTATTGGAGGTATAGATTCGAATCTCACAGTATATACATAGTTTATTTTTCTGATTCCAAAAATGCACATTTTGTGAAAATCAGATGGTAATTTTTCTTAATTTTGGCCAAAAACTGACTCACTATGAATCAAATGAGTTAGACAGAATTTGAGGAGATTGTATTGAATTTACTTCTGCTTCAGGGTCCATCTCTCTATTTACTTTAAAACAGACAAAAGGGTTAGCAGAGGAAGGGTTTAGTGCAGCGATTTTTAGAGCGTTTTTGCGTTTCATACTATTTTTTGACGGGACCGGGCAATGACAGGCGGATCAGCTAGTTATTAATAGATTTTTTTTTTTTCTGAAGATATTGTTTTAATGTACAGTGAAGACTAGAAAACTTAAAATTTTGTTTAGTGTTAATAATTCAATAATGGAAAAACTTACAAGGCAACTTACCAAACATGTAAATACTTGGCTTTTATTGATAAAATACATTACAGAGTTTGCTAACCTAATTATCTTGAACAAGATTTTTTTTATTTATTTTTTTATATAGTTCTTAGTTTTCAAAATAATGAATAATGAAGTTAAGATTAAATTTAAATACATGATAGTTTTCATGCCTTCAGGCATGAAAGCAGGAAACAGAAAAAAAATTTCTATCTATACAATGGGGACAAATTCTTATAATTTAGACACATCTTAACAGATATTTACATAATTAAATGAAACATAATTCTATGTATGATTGTTACATTACTTTCTTTACATAACTTCAATAATAATAATAAGAATTAAAAAAATAAACAAGCAATAGAAGTATAGGTTCACAGAATCAAAAATAGAAGACAATTTGCTAAAATTGTTAAATCCAAATATACATAGAAACATAGGTTCACAGAATCAAAAGAGAATAGAAGAAAATTTGCTAAAATCGTAAATCAAAATATATCTGATGAATTTATGTGAAGTACAGTGATTATTTTTTCAATCAAAGATTATTCTGGAAGGTTTGGTTGTTAAAGATGTTTCCTTTCCTTTCTATAGAAGGCATGGAGGAGAAAAAATTTACATGGTAAATATATATGCACATCAAAGTGATCTTTGCAAATACATCTAGAAAAATACATCACTGAAATTACCCAAAAGTGGTATAAATGGGAGAAAATATTCTATTTAAAAAAAAAAAGTGTATGCAAACTTACTTTCCTTTTTAAAGTCTAAAAAAAAATTCCCTTTGTAAAGAGACTTTAAACAATTTCATTTACATGATTTCTGGGTATTCATAACACCAGCTGACCTTTGATTTGATAGGTTTTCTGCACAATAGTTCAGAAACAAAGCACAAGGGTTCGAGTAGACAAAATGTCTATGGATTAAATCCCCCCACCCCCCAATTCCTATATGCTTCCAATGTTTTCCTTTGATTTTTGCATTAAGGTGGTTCTCAAATTACCTACTCAACAATGCACAACTTCTGACACAATTTTAAACATAAAGGAATAAAATTGTCAGGTCAGATTATTGAACCGATTTGGAATCAAATAGCATTTTCCATTCTTGGATAAATAAATTGCTGATCGAGTTATGAGTGATTCTTGTCATGTGATGACAAGTTTTTCTCCTTTCTTGCACTGCCGCATTGGGAATTCAGTTCAAAGCACTGACTTTGACAGTATTTTCTGAAAGATCTTCGGCCTTTACCACAATATGGAAAATGTCTTTTGATTACATAATTTCTGAATAAGAACACCTACCCATTTCATTTGTTCTGAACAAAAATGAATTCAGAAATGCATAAAAAAATACCTCCTTTGGATTTGAGAACAGCCTTAATTCAGAAAATGTTCAAAATTGCTTTTGAAAAGATGAAATGCCACCTTTTGGAAGAACTCTTTCATACTTGACCCTTTGGAGAACATCCTTAGTCCTAAATTAAATCTCTCATATATGGTAACCTCATATGAGGTTGTATTACCCCCCCCCCCCCTCCCAGAAACTGTATATTAATAGATGGCATAGCTCTTTTCTTCTCAAATATGCAATTGTAAAATCAATGTTTGACAAATTTGTTTTGGCTCTATGTAAGAGATTTTTTGCTCTTCGATATAAACAAGATCAGGACCAATTTATTATTTTTTTATTTTTTACTTTCTACAATGTGTTAATGTGCCCAAAATTTTAATTATGATATATTCTGCCGTATAACATGTACCAAGAATTTGTGAATATATTTTTCAATTTTTAGGTATATTCACCTTATAATTAGCGTCTCATGCATTGCAAAAAAATCTTTCACATAAAAATACAATACAAAATACGGAAAAATATAATAGCCAATACAAACATAAAGAACCTTTTTGTAAATATATAACATATTTATTAACATAGAAATCCATATTCTTTTGCTCATCTTTTTTTTTTTTTTTTTTTTTTTTTTCTAACTTTTTATTTTTATGCACAGCATATAACACAAACCTGTAAATTTTGATAAATTTTCTTGTATCGCATGTCCATGTGAACACTGGAATATATGGTATAACAAAAAACTATTTAATAAAAATTTATAATAATTTTTTAGTGCTTGTAAACTTTTTTACAGGGCTCCTACTCATGTAGAAGAATAAAAACCACCAACTTTCGTATTTTAAGAAAATTCTAGTCTAGTGATATAGTGTATCCTGAAAACACTTACAATTTCTTTCCAAATACAAATAATGCTTATTAAAAGCTCTACTTCTGAATCTGCTCCCCCCTCCCCTCCAAAAAAAAAAAAAATAAATAAAATAAATCCTTTCTCTCAGGTCTGTAACAGGAATTGCTCTCCTCAATATCTTATAATACAAGGTGGCCATAATTAAACTGACGGTACACTGAGTGTTCTGTAGCGCGATCTAATTGCGGAATGGCACCAAATTTTGTAGGAAGATTAAACAAGACGAGGGACGAAGGATTCCGCGAAAAAAACATTTAGTTCCAAAAGTCACCACCATGGGAATATGTGGTGCTGTGTATTCAAAAAAGAAGAATCAATACTGAAAAAAAATTACCGTTTATTGAGCACATCCAACTCAGGTTCGATGGGGGACGCCGTTTTTGTGGACCACATATTGCATTCTGTGCACAGCATTTACAACAGCAGAGAATAACATGTCTGCAGGAATCTCCCATACAGTTCGCAATATGTTATCCTTCAACGTAGTCAGGTCCTGGACACCTGCGTGATAGACCTTGGACTTAGGTAACCCCATAGCCAAAAGTCGCAGGGTGTAAGATGAGGGGACCGAGGTGGCCATGCAGTTGGAAACAGTGGCTAATGACTCTTTCTGTTGTGAATTTCTGTCGTAGCAGCTGCTGTACCCACAAAGCAATATGTGGAGGGGCTCCATCTTGCATGAAAATTATTTTCTCCAGGCACTGTCTTTGCTGAAGTGCTGGAATAACAAAGTTGTTTAGCATTTGGCGATATTTGTCTCCGGTAACAGAACAAGTTACAGGTCCTGTCGGAGTAATGTTCTCATAGAAGAATGGACCTATGATCATATCTACTGTGAAACCACACCAAACAGTTATCTTTGGTGAATGCAAAGGAATTTCCTTGAATGCTCTTGGTGACTTGTTATCCCAAATTCGGCAGTTCTGGGTATTTACAGTTTCATTCAGGTAAAAGTGGGCCTCGTCTCCCCATAAGATTTTCCAGGGCCAACCATCATCCAACTCCATTCTGGAAAGAAAAGTGAGAGCAAAAGTCAATCGCTTATCATGGTCGGTGTTACGTAACTCTTGTACACGGCTGATCTTGTACAGATAGAAGTGGATAATCTTTCATATGATTTTCCATACCGTACAATAAGGCATATCCAGGTTCCGAGCTATCCCACGAGCACTGGAAGTGGTAGCAATATTGTCTGGTGCTCTGTCGACAATCGCCGTTGCCACTTCTTCGATTGTATCCTGTGATATGGGTTTTCGTCCTCTGCCTGACTGAACATTTAGAGAACATGTTTTCTCAAACTTCTCAACCATTGCTTTTATAAACCATTAATTAACAAAGGACCGTTACCTTTACGCATTTTTTTGTGGTTTCTAAAAGCATGAAGAGCGGCTGGCGCATTGCACTGGTTGAGGTAAAAGAATTTGACTAGTAGAGCTCGTTCGACTAAAGAAAGAGACATTATGAAAGATAACTTTCAATGAAATTGCTTATAGCAGTAGCATATTACCTTTTAAAGCCGAACAAGCTGGCACTGGGCCAAAAGATGTAACGTGAAATTTAAATAAAGAACTTCTTCTTCTGCTGTTGCTTTCTTTCGGGCTCTGTAAGTGAAATTGTAGATAAAGAAACTTTAGCAGTGTTTATGTAAATTTTTAGCTTTTTATAAACTGTTATCATTTTGAGCTTGTATTAAATTGCTAAATTCGTTAAATAAACAGTAATTTTATTTCAGTATTGATTCTTCATTTTTTGAAGCTCTCTTTTTTGAATACACAGTGCCACATATTCTCCTGGCAGTGACTTTTGGAACTAAATTTTTTTTTCTGCAGAATCCTTCGTCTCCCACCTTGCTTAATCTTCCTACAAAATTTGGTGCCATTCTCGCAATTAGATCGCACTACAGAACACTCTGAGTACCGTCAGTTTAATTATGACCACCTTGTAGTTACAATCTTTCTATTATAAAAACTTGTTATAAAATATTTGTATAATGAGCGAACATTCACTTCTTGCTCCTGCCTTCAAAGTGGTTGCACATCTTCTTTGTGCCTGACAAAGAAGGACAAAGTTCTTTAGAAAGGCCTAGCACATTCTTATTTTTATGGTGGTGTTAAGAAATTTTTTTATGGTTTTATAGTATCACACCAGCTTATTCAATACTTTAATTAAATAAAAGTGTGTTAAAAAACTTATCCTTTACACCATGAGCATTAATAACAACAGCAAAATGCTAACAACATTGATAAGAAAGATAAATGTATAAAGCGTAGGAATCAGAAATATTTCAAAGTTAAAGAAAATGAAAAGAAAAAATAAAAACTCACGGGCAGTACTTAAGGCATCTTCTAATAATTTGTCAACTTTGTCTTGCACTTCTTTTAATTTCATAGAAAATTCTTCATCATTGAGAAGCTGTGGATTTTCCTTGAGAGCTTGAAGAAGTTCAGAGAGCTCAGCTAATTTTGATCTATGGGCATTTGCTGCATCTTGAACCAAATTGTAGCAAGGTGGGCAATCTAATAAATAAAATATAATTAAACATTCTCAAAAATCACAATGACACATTCTAACATTTATACATATTTTTTTTTTTAAAGAAACATACGTTTTCTTACAAATAATGTAATAAAATCAGCTATTATGTTTTCCAGTTTGACCAATTTAAGCTCTTCCTTACATTAGACAAGTGATCTCTTGATCTGTGTTTATCATTTTCAAAAATTTTGCAAAAATAGTTTATCGATCTTGAAGAAGTCACTGTTAGAAAGCATGAAACTTGTGTCATCTATATATTAAAAGGTATTTTTAAGCCTTTTGTTTTATGTTTTTATCACTTTAAGTAGTAATTGCAGTTTAATTTACTTTTTTTCTTTTTAAAAACTAAGCTAGTAATTATTCACCTCTAGAAATAAAATTTGTTGGTTACAAATTGCAAGAGCTCATTAGATGAACATTTATTAATCCTAATTAAGGTTGGATAAGCAGTCAATATCTTAGGTTCTTCTCAAATTCTTACTATTTTCTTACACAACTATGAATTTTTTCATCTCTATATGCATAAAAATTTCACGTATACTTATTCTGTTTTCAAAGACTTTAAAAGAACGTTTAACTTTTCTCTAAAAACAAAATATCTTTCTAAAAATATTATCAAATTTTATGTTTAAGGCTGATTTTTGAGATATGAGAATCATAGAAAGGTGGAAACCTATTAGCAATTTGTTATAATCAAGGACATACTACATTTATAGGACAATATAAAAAAGCTGTTCTTTAAAAATAGGAACATCTTAAAAAAGAGTTGTAGAGATGAAAGGGATTTTGTAATTTCTTACTGTCAAAAAAAACATAAAACTAGTCGTTGGGGACCACCGTAATACTTACCCATCACGGATATGCATAATATAAAATATGAAAATAAAACATGTGTAAACTATTTATAAAATGCATTGCAACTTGAATAAAATCATGGCTTGATGACATCATAAACTTTAAATGCTCTATTACAGAATTGCATAAAAGAAACATCCTTATAACTCCAAAAATGATAATCCTATTAACTAATGGTTTACTGTGTCGGATTAAGTGTCTCATTTTGAATTAAAATATATCTTTGAATTGAAATTTGAAAGAAATACAGGGTTATGAAAAATCAAAGAGTGTGGAAAATAAAATTACAAATATCTCGGCAACTCATTATCCGATCAACTTCATTTTGTATGCAAAATTTTTGTATTTTTATTGTCTTTTATATTCACTCCTTAAAATGAACAATTTCGAAAATTTTTATACACCTTTTATCAGAACGAATATTTCGAGAGTCCGAAAAAAATAGTTCCGGATAATCAAGGTTGCTGGAATTCAATAAGCTTCTTCTCACTATAGCATACTAAGTACATACCAAATTTCAAGTCTCTATCTCAATTTTTCGGGAGATAGAGCATTTACAGACACACACACAGAGACAGATGGACGGCAAAAAATTTTTTTCTAAAAATATGTTTTCGGAATCTTTAGTGTCTAAAAAGTGTAAATCCGTCAATTTATTTTATTTTTAAAACGATTGCAGTACTTACCCTATACTATGTATAATGGGTAAGGAATAATGCATATAAAATTATATTTAAATTAAGTTTTTTTTTTTTTTTCAAATACAGAAGAGCTTACATTTTATTTACAAACAAGCACATTAAAGAAGATTGAACATTAATTTTAATTGTATAAAGAAAGAAAGCTATATATTTAATCTGAGTACTAAATTTTAATAACAAGATTTTTTTTATATTTGATCATCAAAACATTTTCTTTTTGTTAATGGGAACTTGACAGGCATACATCACATTATAGGCAGAATATAAGTATTAAAAACAGCCACTATAAGAAAAACTATTTGCCACTTGCCATGAACTGGAGAACTAATAATTTTGATACCTTGTAACATGAGTGAACACAAATGTAATTACCACACAAGAAATATTTTCTTTATAATCAGCAGATGATCATTGCCTAAGTGACAGCAATAAATATTCAGTAACAAAAAATGAATTTATTTGATATTAGGGCCCATTATCTGCAATTCCAAAATCCAAAAAAAGAATTTATTCAAAAATTACTAAAATTTTGAGGATTTTTGAATTTTTCTGAAAATTTTACGGATTCCTAACTTTCAATGTGTTAACTACTAAAATAACATGTTACTTCAGTAGGTGGGGGACCATGAAGCCTCTCCCTGCACACGTAATAAAAAAAAATTTTTTTTTTTTTTTCCCTGCCAAATTCTGATCTGAAGAAATAAGTTTATTAAAAATAGTCATCAACATTTTTTTATGTAAATTATGCAGTTGTAAGGGAAAAAAAAGGGGGAATAATATGAGTTACCGATTTTATTTTTTTATTTATTCATTGTTATCATGGAATAGTGCAAAAATTTAAAAAAAAAAAAAAAAAGCAAAAGATATGTTATATCCTACATATGATTCTTTCAATTTGTTATTTTTATGTTTTTGAAAAATTACCAGGGGATTCCAGATTTTGGGTGTCCAAAGATTTCCAGATAATGGATCCTATACCGTAAATGTTTCCTTCTGGTTCTTTTTATATTATAAATAGCAAGTAAATAAAGTATAATAGTATGTAACAGTTAATGTAAGATCTACTTTGCGCACATGAAGTAATTTAACTTAAAATATTATTAAAAGATAACCTTAATAAAACTAATAAATATAGATGAAATTTAACACTCGCTACTAACCTATACATCCAATAGCTTTATTATACGTGTTCTCTTTGCAACGTTCACATCGACGACCTTCTACATTAGGACGGCATGGGCATTGTCCAAAAGGATCACACTGGGGTGAGAGAGATCCAATAGGGTCACATTCACATTCTATGAGAAAAAAAAAAAAAAAAAAAATCCAACAAATAATTAGATGATGCATATTATTATCCAGAAAATTATACATTAACATTTTTTGATTTAACAAATAGTTATTTAAAATTCATACTTTTTCCCAAAGAATACTCTTAGATTCATAATAATACAGAAAATTGTTATAAATCAAAAATATATTTATTTTTTCCTTTCCCTCATGTTTTACAATACTTTGCTTTAAGAATTGACAAACGAAAGCTTTTATTAAGGTGACGGTAAGATGATTTAAGGCACTTTTGAACAAAAAACTATTAGATTAAAATAAGGTTAATAAATACATTTAAAAAAAAAATAATTTGAAAGTCTATAAAAGTAACTTGGGATTGCCTTGAGAAAAAAAATGGTACTTTATGGGCACAAATCTTGTCAATAGTAGATTTTAATATTGACATATGTAAATTAGAAATAATGATTTGATGTTGAAATAAGATTTTTATTGTGGTTTATGGTATTATATCTTTTTGTTTGTATTTCAAATGGGATGAGTAAAAAGCTGTATTTTAAATGTATGTAATATTTGCAGAAGAAATTTTACAAAGGTTTCCAGACTTAAAGTGAATTGCCAGATAAGTATTTTTGGTATTACCTAGTTCTGTAAACTGTGAGAGAGCAATGTTATGTTATGGTAAAAGACTTACTAAAGAATGACAGATAATCACAATAAAATGTTGAAAACGTAATGTGATACACAAATAAAGGCAAAATAATTCTTGATAACACTATAAAAATAAGAAATGTACAAAGCCTTTCAAAAGGACTTGTGCATTTCTTATTTTTAAGGTATTAATAAGAAGTTATTTGCCTTTATTTTTATAAGTAATCATCTCTTAAAATCAGTCATTCAATGGAAGTAAGATAATTTTCCCCTCCAATCTATGCTATCCGTCACTTATAAGAGAAACCATAGAGATCATAACATGTAAAAATTCAGTATGTAACAATGCAGCATCATTTAACTTACCAAAATTATGGATTGAGTTACTCCATGGTTACAGATATGGAAATAAACACCCAAGTAACAAACAAACAAAACAAGCAAAAAAATAATGTGTAATATGAAAGTGTATGTGAAAAATTCAATGATAGTGTTTCAAATCATAATCATGCAATTTTAGAATATTCTTATTTGTTTTGAAAATGGTGAGCCAAAACATGTAAACAGTCTAATAAAACTTTTTACTGTTTATAAACTTTTTATTCTACACCTTTTAGCAATTAAAAGTAATATAATCATCTCTTTGTTAATAATTAAAAAAATATATCTTATTACTAATATATTCTGTTAATAATTATCTTTAGATTATTTGTTTATATTCATAACAAATAAGCAAATAAAATTTTTTGAAGAACAGCCCCCCCCCCTTTTTTTGCATGTAATTGTTTTCTTAGTCTTTCACATATTTCCAGCATAATCTTAATAAATCGCCACATAAATGCAAAAAAATTTTCACATAATTTATACGGCCCAAATTATGACTCACAGAAGTGAACTTTCTTGTAACAACAGATGATTTATAAATTTTTAATTAATAACTCACTCTTTTCTTTTATAAAACAGACTTGAACTTTTGTAACGAGGTTCATGCTAGGATAGGGGGAAAGAATGTAAAATTGTTCAAATCCTAACGAAAATTTTAAGTGGGATTCTTAAAAATATTGTACAAAACACATTATCCTCCAAGCTAACATAAATCCTATGTAATATAAAATAGACAGAAAATTTTCCTTTAATCATTTAAAAAAATCATTTAATTTAATACATTCTTGAAATATGTTCCGACTTACGTTTGCAGCCTTCAGTTGAGAAACCATAGTGATAAGGTTGACATTCATTACACTTCAGCCCATAGACACCAGGGCGGCATTTACACTGCCCAACTGCAGTATCACATGTATGATCTAACGATCCCACAGGATCACAATTACAGCTTTCACAACCTTCGCCACTAGCTAAGTTCCAGAATCCTTCAACACATACATCACAATGCTTTCCTTCAACATTAGGTTTACAAGGGCATTGTCCAGTAGCATAGTTGCACACTAGGACATCAACACTTGGATCTTTTTGCAGTGTACCGAGAGGGTTACAATCACATGCTGGAAAAGAAAGAAAAACAAACAATTAATACAGTGAATGAGTGTAAATCTGTAATAAATGTAAACTAGTTAACCCCAGCCCGGCATTGCCCGGGCCCGTGATAATAAAAAAAAAAAGTTTTTATTATTTTATATTTTTAACCCGATTTTGTATGAAATTATATTTTAAAATGAAAAATTCGTGAAAAAATATTGATATTTATTGATAAAAGCGCTCATTTTCTTGTTGTTTTTTTTTAACCTATGGTCATTTCATAGTTTTAAAATAAAAAAGTTCTTTTTGACCAAACTCTTTGAAATCTTTATTGGTGATAAATAAAATGGTTTTACAGTCCGTGTAAAAATTTCATGAAAAAATATTGCTATCCAATTGTAAAAAAAAAAAAATGTTTTCCTCTCGCTTTTTTGTTTGTTTGTTTTCATGTCTGCTCCTTTAACATACCAATAAAAAAATAGTTCTCATCTTCCAAACTCTCTGACATTTCAATCTGTTATAAATATAACTGCATCCAAACTCTCTTTAAAATTTTGTGAAAAAATATGCATATTTAATTGTGAAAACATGAGTTCTTTAAAAAATTGTTTAGCTTTCAACCTCAGAGCAAAAATATTTTAGAAGGTCTATGCTTTCAATGTAATGGTACGGCTTCATCTGTTTTCAATCAACCCTTTTCAATCCCCCTAGGCTAAACAGGTGAGGGTTTGGGTTAATCAATCAGGTTTCCCCTTTCTGAGGGTAGAAGCCTTAAAAAAACATTGACACATGTGCAAACAGACGATTTTCATGTGGATTTCACAGAATGAGCTTTTCGTTTTAAATCTATAGATACTTTTGTGGTATAATAGACACCTAATTTTTAAATCGGTATAGCTATTTTGGAGGTTCTGGAGGCCCCCTTTATAGAAAAATAAAAATGTATGTGTGTGTACATACACAAAAAAGGCTCTGTTTTATATATATTTTTTTTTCATAGTAAAAACTCATTAAAATTAATCAACAGCTATAAAAAGTTATCAATCTACCTGTAACTTTGAAAAATCAAGTTACTAATAACAAGAATTAAAGACAAAAAATAATGGTTCCATCAAAATTTCATTAAAACTTTTACCATACATTGCAATGATTGTGAAAAAGGCTGAGTTTTTCAACTGATGGAGAGCTAAGTGGGAAAGGGTAAAATTAGTATTTTTGTATGGTTAAGCATTATTGTATAGATTTTCTAGAAAATATTTTAATACACCTATTAAAAACATACTTTACTTTAATTATTTTATTTTAAAATGTATGTCAATTTTTCATACAAAAAGGATATGTTTCAAGAAATGTATTTATGATTTAATTAAAAATCCGAATTTTAAAACCATGAATCAGAAAATAGAAAAATTTAAATTAGAAAAGTTAATTCAGAATTAATATTAATATAATAGTGCATTAATTTTTTTTTTTATCACAGACTGTCTACTAAAAGTTTTTATTTTATGTTATGCCCATTGCATCTCTTTCCAGCAAATAGCATCTCGCAGTCCAATATAAAATGCAACAAGTAGATACTCAAAGTTGGATAAAGCTGAGTACAAGGAAAGGTGCTCAGCAGTCATAAGACAACTTCTACAAAGTACATATGGGTGAAGCAGCCAGACCAATTCGGTGCAAGTTCTACAACCTTTAATTATCCATCAAAATTATCTGACCCACAGGTTCTTTCATCTGAAAGGCAACTGACAAAGGCATCAACTCCAGCATTTCTAATTGCATTTTTAGCCGAGCCATCAGTACAAGCGTGAAACCAAAGAGCAGAGGAATTGTCCAAAAAGTGTAGCAAAATTTCCACCTCCCACAAAAAAGATTTTTTAACTTTGTAGCTAATCAAAAAAGTAATAGGTAAACTATTATTTAATAGTATATTATAGTATTCCTTATTTTCCCAAGGGATTTTGCATTTTATGTAATCAAAGAGTGATATGTAGAATATAATAATAAATTACACCATTAATAACTTTAGAATTTTAAAATCTTTTTAGATAGTTTTTTATAGTATAGTTTTAAATTCTGTAATACAAAAACAGCAGAATCTGATGATTAAATAAATATTTAATAGTCTTCAATTCAAACTTACCTTTACAATCTCCTTTAGGAAAAGACAAAGCATTGCCATAAAATCCAGGTAAACAGGATTCACAGTGTCTACCACCAGTGTTATACACACATTTCAAACATTCACCAGTAATCCTGAAAATAAAACATGAATTGTTAATGTCTCCCACAAACTGCAATTCCTTCATAGTATAAAAATAGCAAGAATTTCCTTGTCTATGATCAGTGTTGCCAATTTAGCACTTTTTTTATTCAAAATATCTACCATAATTTCTGAAGTATCTTTATTTTATTTAAACATATGATGTTTGTCATTACATATAGTGATGATTACTGGTGTATTCGGGTAGATATTTTGAGTAAAAGAAATGTGCTAAATTGACAATTGTCGATGAATACCTGAATTTTAAGGGTGCAATGCGAGTGCCTCTACTTCTGACTAATTAACCCAAAAGTGAATTTATGTTCACAAACATTATATCTCCTTAAAAATTCTGAATTATCTTCAAATGATCTCCACCTATTTGGTTAACTAAAATCTCCACACTGCAGCAGATATTGTATGAATGATGTCAATCATAAGTTGCATCAAAGATTATGCAGAAGTTTAAAAATTATTAAGCAACATGTATTACAGTACAGCACTGATAAAGTTATAGATCAGGGACAGCAAGCCTATGGCATGCATGCTGTAAAGTGGCACACGGTAGAATATTTTTGGCACAGCATTGATTGTAGTTCTGAAACAAAACAGAATGCAAATAAGCAAAGTACATGAATTTAAACAAATTGAAATGCAACTTATTGAATACCAATTTATTCAATATGGGCTCAATAATTTATTGAATTCCCACTAGTCAATCTTCTGTTTGTTTTTTCACCCAAACCAAATAAAACGAACATTTATATTTAATAAAATAAATCATTAAATAACCACACAGAAAAAAGAAACACTTCAATAAATAATTTTTCTGATTCAAATAATATTTTTATGACTTGAAAAAAACTGGAAGGTTTGCAGGTGTGCCATTTAAGATTAAATTTGGAGAATATCGAAAAGAAATTACCAGGCATTATAAGCAAGAATGCCAGTGATGAAATTATAGTGACTTGGTATGAAATTTGCCAAATTCATCATTTGCCATTTTTGACAATTTTCCTTTCTACACATTCCTGAGAGTCATTATTTTCAGAAATGAATAATATGAAAAACTCAAGTAGAAACTCAGATGATCCAATTTAGGTTACATTTGGTTAAAAGTAACTAGGTATGAATAATATATTAATTATTTCGAATCCAAGATGCAATACTAGAAATCATACTTACTCAAATATTTTTTAATTTTTAATAAATAAAAATTCAAGTAATTTTGATCCACTAATTTAAATTTTTGTTGGTATGTCATGATCATGTAAAATCTCTTTTGAAAAAATTTGGCATGCAGATGTGAAAAGGTTTGCCGACCAGATTAATGTTACTGGAGATGATACTGAAACGTAAAAGTACATTACGTTAAGTATGTTGTCAGACAAAATATTTTTTCAGTAGTCCATTTGTGACTTATTTATTGGCTTTCTCTTGCATAACTTTGTAACTAACACCTATATTATTTAAAATATTCATGTTATAACTTTTTAAAACCTTCCATATAGCCAAAGTTTTAACCTATTGAAGGATGCTTACATTTTAGAAACTATATATTAATTTTATGAAAACTAAGATCTATTTCCTAGATTGTAAATTTTATTAATGGTAAAGTTATATTTGGAATGGGCTTTTGAATAGAAAGTACCTTTTTCATAATGTTTGAACTAAATGTCTACATATGCAGACAAAGACTTAAAGAGATTAATTTTGGTTATATAAATAAACAAATCTGGTTAGTTCCATTTCGAGTGTAACAGGGAATGTGAGAATTGAGCTTTAGATTAATAACTTTTAACATCAAGGGAAAAAAAATGGGGATGTTGTATTTTCTACTGCAAAACTGCTTACTAAAGTATTTTATAAATTATCATACTTTTTTTTTTTTTGTGAGTACCTCAATTCATTGCAATTGGTGTTTAACCTTCTACTGCAAAACTGCTTACTAAAGTATTTTATAAGTTATCATACATTTTTTTAAGGAGTGCCTCAATTTATTTTAATTGGTAGAGAATCTTCTAATTAATTGGTACTGCAATGTTAATCACCATAAAAGTGGCAGAAACAACCATTACTAAGACATAAAAGACAATATTTGTTATTTATGATGGCAAAATAAAAATATTATGATTATTATTAACTTTTGCAGATTAGGCTATGGGTTTCACTCTATAAGACAATAATTTATTATAAAAAAGATTCATTTATTTTCAATCTTAATTTCATATTTTCTGTTGTTAGTTCACACGCATTTCAAAATTTTTTGTTTCAGATTTTTACCTATCTACACTTGAATGAAAGTAAAAAAAATCTTTATACATTATTCCTAAAAAACAATATAACAAATAATGTCTCAAATGTCTGAATGTCACTATAACCTTTTCTACACAACAATATAGAATCTTTACTGTTAATATTGTAGTATATTTTAGATTTAAATAAACTATCATCATTTAAATCACTAGGGAATGCGTTATTAAGGACTAATTAATATTGAACTATTAACAATGTGATCACTTTTAAATGGCACAAATTTTATTAGTGAAACATTACAGTGAATCTTAAAATGACATTATTACATTCAAATTTTATATTTAACAGTTAATTCAAGTAATTAAACTGAATATCTAAGATAATTTTATTATTCATTTATCAATTATTTACCAATCAATTAATGTATTATTATTTAATAAACAAGAATATCAACTAATAATTACAAATAAATAAATAAAGTACTAAATGTACAAACAAATCAACCAACCTGTCACAATTGCCAATAGCATTGGGATCAACATTTTCATTACATTCACATTTCCGGCACTGCCGATGACCAAGTGGTTCGGTAGGCTCCCCATAATAACCATCGATACACAGGTCGCAGCGATGTCCTAAGGAGAAAAAAATGACATGTATAAAAGAAATACAAATAACTTACTACGAAATAGCTGTGTGGCAACCTGATGTATTGCATTTAAACTGAATGACATTTTTTTATTATTTGTGGGGGAAATAAATCTAATTTTATTGTACATTTAGAAGAGATTTAATTTTATTAAATAGTAAATTCCAAGAAAGAAATCTTATTCTTTCAACTTTTCTTGTCTCGTAATTTTGGAGCTGGTAGATGATGTTAATTTGATGAACTTATAAAAAAATATTTCAGTTGTATGAATTAAAATAAATACTTTTAAAAATGTCAGTTTTTACTCAATAAACCATTCCATTTTAGCCACTTGTGAAAAGTTGTAACTGCCATCTTTCTGAAATAATTAGTTGAAAATCTATGCTTTTGAATAATAAATATGTGAATTTTTACACTGCTAAACTGAGCATAAAGCCGACATAGTGAAAAATGTCCAAGCAGGGAAATGAACCCGGGACCTTGGAATAACGGAGTTACAAGAACAATACCCAACTTGGCATCTCTCTTACTCGCATATGTCAGAATTTACTTCTATGCTTTGTTCTAGGCTGGAGCTGCAGTGCAAGATGGAAATGTCATCATGAGCACACAAAAACCCTGTGGCAAATTTGAGACGACATATAAAGCCACACAAAATCCAGTATAGATCAGTTCATATAAGTAAATTACAATTAATTTTTCAATTAATTTTCAGGAGTGAAATTCGTCTGAAACCAATGAATGACAAACATGTGGATTTTTACATTGCTAAACTCAGCATAAAATTGAAAGAGTGAAAAATGTCCAAGCCGGGAAGGCTTGGACATTTTTCAGCATTTTAAAGATGAAAAAATTTCATCTGGTCACCTGAAAGCTAATTGATTAAAAATTTATTAATAGCGGCTAAACTTCAATTTTCTAGTTGCTACTTTTTAAGGCTTAAAGATACTATTTGACTATATAACATTTTAAGCAGACAGTATAATTTCATGAGTTGTTGCTAGGATGGAGCTAACAGGATACCTGCCTTCTGTCCTCAATTCACGAGGGAAAAAAAAAAAAATCCTTTTCAGGGTACTTTTTAAAACTACCAAGAACTATACAAAATTATTTAATAATAATAGTAATAATAATAAAGAATCATTACCAGCATATCCTTCAGGACATTCCAAACAAGCTACTTCCTCATCAGGCAGAATGACACAGGCCCCATTACCAGGACAAGGACATGGTTTACAATCATCTGCAGAGCCAATAAGAGCATTGCCATAAAATCCTGATGCACAGTATTGACAGTTATCTCCTGCAGTGTTATGCTGGCAGATACAACGTCCTGGAAAACATTTTAATTGTATACACTCAAATTAAGTTTAATAGAAAAATTAATACAATGAAACCACAACTTTAGTATTTAATCTCAAATTAAATTTATAGCTTTTCTTAAGTATCAAGAAATTAGATTGTTATTTATGTTATTATAAAAACAAGGTGTATAAATTTATGATTGTGGAAAAATGATTATTTTAATGCACACACACACACACACACATAATTATGTATAAATATCCGCAAAATAAGCAATTAGGATGAACATTGTTTGTGGATTAAAATAATAACTATTCCTAGGAGCAGATAAAAAGGACAGCACAGAGTGAATATAGATGTATTAAATGTAATGTAACTATATCCTGCACATCAGAAAAAACCAAGATATTTTTACATAAAATAAACCATGACAATACATTTCTGTATTACAAATAGTAATATGCTAAAAATTTCTCTTTAATATCCTTATACATTAATATATACATACAAACAGGGCTATGATGAGAAATCATGAGTTTTAGAGATGAGCTTTTACAGGCCCTCTAATAATTTTATTAAAACATTGAAGAAAACACCCCCCTCCTCCCCTGTCTTTCATCAAGTCTGTATACAATCATACATAAATATATATGTATGGATTTTAAGTTGTTAGAAATTAGGCAGTGATTTTTGTTGATTGAAAAACAAGGTTTATGTCATCCAATTTAAATAAATATCAGTAATTAGATAATTTTGGGGAAAAATTCAATGTATCTTTAAAATTTACAGAAATATAGAAAATATTTCTTATTGGCATATAAAAATAATTCTGAATATTTCAATATTATTTAAATGTTTAAGATACAAGCTAATAACAAATATTTTAAGCACAGACAGAATTAATTATGTTGTTAGGTAATCTATTTCTAAAGTATGTAATTTTTGCAAATATGTATACATTATATTTTTTAAAATTGTCTACAGACATATTTTTACAATAAAGATAATACTCTTTTCCAATTCTTTTTTTGTGTATATAATTTTAATTATTCACTCATGTATAAATATATTTTTAAATTTAAATAACAATTTATTTATATTTTTGCGATAAGCAGGCATGTGGAAGGCAATTTGTATACATACCATTAAGTCAAGTGTAGGTAAACTACTGTTCACATGCATTCCATGCTCATGGTTTCAATTATATACATGCAATAAATGGTCAGTTAATTTTTATTCATATTATTAAATAGAATATGTTTGAAACATCATAGTCATATGATATTTCAAATGACTATGATATTTGAAACATCAAACATCAGAAGTTCATAAATTCACAGAGGTGGCTTTAGTAGCCACAGTATGAGAAGCAAGTTTTTTTTTTTTTCAGCATCCCTGACAATTGTATCTTTAAAGAAACTATTAAGTTTTAACTAAACATTTTGCATATTTTTTATTCCTTTTTTTTAGTGCCCGAAAAGTCACCTGACCTCACCTTCCTCCCTTCTTAAGCTAGCACTGAATAAATAAATAAATAAATAAATAAATAAATAAATAAAAGGTATTAAAGTAGGGAAATTTATTAGTACCAATGCTTGTCATCTTTGTATAAACAAACATTCAGATTTTGTATACTTTTTTGCAAATCATACTGCTTTTTAGCATGATGTTTTATGCCAGAGCAACTAATACTAGATATTAAGCCACCTGGGACAAATGCTATTTTGCTGTCATCCTACCGTAAAATCCCGTTAATCAGCCCCACCCCCCAAATGAGACGGAAAATCGTAAAATAATCAGAGGGGGCGCTTACATGGTATTAAAATTGTAGTATATGATATCTATGGGTGGTGGTGGTGGTGGTGGTGTGGGGGGAGATGTTAATGGCCGATCGTTGCAGAGTATGCATTATTTTAATAAAGTGAGAAAAGAAAAACATTTTGAAAAAAAAATTATATACAAAATAGAAAAACAGTATAACTTCGCGATTAATGGTGATTTCAGATTATAGAAAATTGTGGATTTCAGAAGCTTTGAAACTGGAAAGCATTTGGTAAATAACACTAATATCTGTCATTAATATGGTAACAGAAAAATAAAAGGAACTTAATAATTTAAAATAATTAAAAAATACTAAGAAATTGCAGTTGAAAATGTCCTGAAATACTTTCTAGAATTAGTAACATTTTATGTGGTGTCGCCATCTGTTGTAAATTAGAGAGGTTAAATAACCGTTTTTTTTTAAAATATAAATCATGATTTCTTATCTATAAATGCTAAATAAATAATACGAATCACAAAAATTGAGAACATACAGAACGAATTGGTAGTGTTGCCAGATTTTTAAAACAAAAAACATTGCTGCCACAAAAATAGCACAAAATACGCTGCAAATTCGACTTTGGCGCTATCTACTGGTCAATCAATCGATACATTTTTTGTGATTGGTTTTCATAATAACGTTAAATATGAATATAAATTCTTTGATAAAATAAATAGATTGTTTTTTAATCAAAACATTTCACACACAACATCAAATACAGATTTTATTAATTATTTCATGAGAAACTTTCACTATCAATATTTTTATTACCTTCATATCGCAATGGAAATAAATTTACAGCAAAACTAATGTTTGGTTACATTGCTTTTTCAGATTGGTAACAGTTGAAGATGTGTATGTTACTTTTGTGTTTGTACACGTTTGCGATATATCAAAGAATCGTCATGCCTTTCTAATCCATAAAAAAAAAACACTTGCGAGTTAAAATTTTTTGTATTGATCTTGACGTGCGCAACGAAATTTCTTTTGGAGGAGGGCGCTGTCTCGGGATTTTTCAAATTTTCCAATTTGTTTACAAAGTGGGATGGGGGGCGGGGCGCTTAATCGGGAAGGGCGGATTAACGGGATTTTACGGTAAATCTAACATTTTATTTTTATACAGCAATATAGGCATAAATTTTTCCACTTATTCTGAACTGAGCTGATTGTTTCTATATCTTATAGGCCTAATAATTGTGTTAAAACATGGACTTTGACAAAAGAAAAAAAAAAACTCTTACTAATAATTAAAAAAAAATTATAATGCATAAGTTTTAGTCTTAACTTTCCAACGTGCAGTGATGCATACATAAATCAGTTAAAATTTCACCATTTATACATTTAATTAGCTTTAAACTAAAATGTTTTAAAGCTCAAACTTTTAGGTTAAATATTTTTTTAATCTACCAACTTTTATTTATATGAACACAGCAGAATTACTTTTCTAAAACAGCATTTACATACAGAAAAAAAAATAGCTTTTATATGATCACATATAGTTCCAAAAGAAAAAATTATACAGTGTAGGGTTAAAAAGTTTATGAATAAGGTAGTCAACTAAAAATAATTTTACACAATTATAGACATATCCAAAATTAAATATGCGAGAGATAATAAATTTTGAATATTTATTACTTTGTTATTCCCTATTCTGTTTGCAAATAAGGCTCATATTTTGAAATAGTTGCAACCTCCTTCCAATGTTCAAAGTTTGCAAGATTCTTTAAAGAGCAGATAAATAATAAGCTAAATAAATAAAAACTTTTCTTTTTTGTAATAAACTGTTTTGGCTGCTTTAAAGATAGGAAGATTAAGAAAATCATCATAATGAAAAACTTTAATAAGTTTGCAACATCTTTTAATGTAATTTTTCATTGTGTTTCTGCAGAAACTTCCACTGAAAACTTTACTGATGATTTCAAATTTTTTTATTTGTATATTTTCTATTTAAAAAAAAATCTCATTTTTGTAATAATTCTACGATTTTAGTTTTTTTTTTAATGTACAGCCTTCTCTCCTTAAAATGAAACAACAATAACAAACTCCTATATAAAATACATGTATCAGACATTGATTTCAATTATACAAAAAAATAAATAATTAATTAAAAAAAATCCAATCAGAAAAAAAGTATACACTCGCAAACAACTGGATTAGATTGGAATATTCCTCAGCTATGTTAACATAGAAAATTAATTACATAAAAGTATCTTTGATTTTTATTGTCTTGGAAATACTAAGGTAAAAAAAAATATTTTCCCAGATCAACAACTCAAACTTTCTGACACATTTACAGACCAATTACTAAATGTAAAAGCATGACACTTGCAGGCATGATTATTAAAGGGATTTGTAATCAAACAGTTTCTTTCATTTTTTGATAAATGAATTACAATTTGAATTATAAGTGATTGTTGTCTCATGAAAGAGCAGTTTTTTTTTTTCACATGCTGTTAAGTCTGGAAATTCAGTTTAAAATGCCAATTTTGACAGCATTTTCTGAACGATCTTCAGCTTTTTTCAAAAAATAGAAAAAACAGTTTGATTGCATAGCGTCTGAATAAGAGCAATTGCCAATTTCATGTGTTTGTGAACAAAAATAAATTCAGAAATGTGTCGGAAAGTAGCCAGTTTGGATTTAAGAACAGCTTAAAAGCTACTTCAGTAAAATTTCGAATATTTTCAAAACCCAAATAGCAATATTTCAATTTACTAATAATAAACATTTATTTTTTTAACATTTATTATTATTTTTAAAGTATTTCATTTATTAGAAAGTATTTATATTTAAAAAAAAATACGGGTATTCTCATGCTTTTTATCTTTATATATCCACCTGAACTATTTTTGAAAACTACTGGAATAGTAATTAAGTGTTGCTTAAGATGTTACCAGAAAAGTTGCATGTTTATATTCAGTCATTTAAGGAAAACTGATTACATTTCAAATAAATAGTAAATACTAAACAATTCTAGCATTTTTTACATAATGCAACAGAAACTCATAAAATTATATGTGTATACTCCTATTTCAATCATAATATTAGTATATCTAGAAGGGGAAAAAATCTGCACAAGAATTGAGATAATTAAAGAAAGTTGAATTTCTTATATGCATTTTATCATTTATAATTTAATTAAGTATACAACCATAGTTAACTTGTGAGCATGTGTGCTGGGTCTTTCAGGTCCAGATGCTACAAGTATGCCACAGTAATTCCCCCTTTTAATCAAAATGATAAATTAGCTCAGCGGTTCCCAACCTTTTTTCTTTCCTGTACCCCTTGCTTAGACTTTTCATTTATGCATACCCCTTCTCACATAAACGTCTTCCAAATATTTTGTTTTTGTTCATTATTATTGTTCTTATGCTTGTTACCAATGTTAGATGCAGTTCTCTTTAGAATCCAATTTTCAACCATTTATCCATTTTGAACTACATCACAATATCAACATAAAGTCACTTAAAACATGAAATATTAGCTAAAGATTTCAAATTAAGCACTCACAAAGTAGGGATGAAGCTACACCTATTAATACATGTTAATGAGTTTATGCTAATGCTGACCAGTCAAACACTAAAATGATGACCTGATTTCTAATGGGTTTTAAATGAATTTGTCGGAACCAGAAGATCCAATATGATTCATGCGTTTTCTAAGTATTTCTAGAATTACTAGAAAGAAAACAATAAAAGAAAAAGAGGGACATATGCAAAATCGCAAGATATTATTAGGAGTGGGCGGATATAATGGGAACAAATGATTCACCAATTACTAAATTTAGGCATTTTCCTTCTTTTTATCTGAATAGCCTATTTTACCTTTACAAAAGTCTCTCTTTGTAAACAAAAAGTTTACAGTTCTGTTTTTCTGTTTTCATTTTAAATTTTATTTTTGCGTTATCCGCCATTACCAATGTAATTTTCACGTACCCCTAAATATTTCACCACGTTGGGAGCCAACCACCCCAGGTTGGGAGCCGCTGCGTTAGCTGCATTAAAAGTTATCTTCTTGCTAATTACAGGCATTTGCGATTTATATTCTGGGTTATTATCAGAGAAAATAGACTTTTTAGGCCTATTAGACCCGGTTTGTCTGATATTGCTTTTATTTAGAATAGAATATATAATTTGAAAATGCATTGTAGACTATACTGTGGACTCTCATTAACGTATCTCTGCTTAAGATATCAATGCGAACAATTTTGTTTCCCCCATCATTTTCTAATTGAAATTAATGTTAACAATATTACTTAATGTATACTACACATAAGATGTAGACACATTTTTTACAACTAACCAGGCAGAATTGAAAGAAACTTTGGTGCCATACCTTTTACTGAGAAATTAAGAAATCATTAATGATACTGATGAAGAGAAAGTTAGCAGTCTCCAATCGGCAATGTGTGAGGTTCAAACAATGTTGCCGGCTGTTCGCCGATATTACCAATCAAAATCTGATGTAACAGATCAAGTGCATTGCAAAATTAGAAAATGATGCAGTAAAAAGACCACTTGTTTAACTATCACAAAGAAAAGTGACTTAATAATTTAAATTATGTAATCCCAGAAATTTATTAGTGCATTTTGTTTGTTAAGTAATTAGTTATTTTGTATTAATAATATTATCTTTAATTTGTGGTTTTTAATAAAAATAGTAAAAAAAAGGAAAATTGTTTCTTTGAACACAAAGTTCTAACCTTTTAATTTCTTTAAAAATCTAAATTAAATTAAATCTTTGAAAAGGATTATTTTTATTTGATTCAAATGTTCAAAAAATTTAGTGTAGATGAAAAATGACCTCCCTTGTTTATCCACACAAACAAAAGTTCATTGTAGATGAAATTAAGTGATTATAAACCATATGTAGTGTGAAATGATGAGGAAATTATTCAATGATGAAAATTAAGAAACAGTTGATGAAAAATTCAGAAAAGTAATTAGATTTAAGTAATGAATCGGACATTTGTGAATATTCTGATTATTATCTAAGCAGTAATGTAATTATAAAACAGAATAGAAAGGTACCAAGACTGAATGAGCAAATTCTCACACACAATATTTTGGTAAAAATGCATAATTTCCTGCATAAACAAAAAGAGGCGAGTGTCCTTCCAGGTTAAAAAGATTTTGCAGTTTTTTGCAATTTTTTAAACAGATATATTTTTTTGTTTATATTTTATTTAAGTGTCTTTTGTTATTTATTTAATTGATGTATTTATTTTACAGAAATCTTTCACAAAGCAATGATTTCAGGAGAAATATTAGCAGTTAAAATTATTTTTTCAATTCTGGTTTAAATTTACAAAATATTGCTCCGAATTAGTTGAATAGTGGACTCAATATTCTGCAGTTCTAGATGAGCTTGACTAGGCAGTTTTATTCAAGAGGATGTTACTCAAACATTTTTATTTTACAGACATATTAGAGGTAAAAACGTTTTAAGCTATTCAGTAAGACAGAAAATGTTACTGTGATGATTTATTAAGTCAAATTTAACATTAATGTGTTACTGAATTTAATAAAAAATCATAATAAAAACTTGGAGATACAAGAAAACATTAAATTAATTTCAGTAACTATGCAGTTAATATCAGATTTCTAAAGAGTCAACCAATAACAGTTTAAAAGCTAGTTCAATTGAAAGCTTAATTTAGCAAAGAACATTTACAAGTAATAAAAAACAAAGGGAATTTATTTATTTATTTATTTATTTTGTAAACTCTATTGTAACTCTCAAACAAGGTTTATTGAATGCAGGTTCGCACAGAAGGGGGTAGAGCTGGTACAAGTTACCGGGACCAGGTTCTCTTAAAAGACCCTCCCCTGGTCTTGTTTTTATTTATTTTATTTTATTTTATTTTTAGATAAAATAGCAACGAAATACAACCGGACACCTTCTTTACATACAAAATTTCAAGTAAAAATAACAAACAAGGTGAAGAAAATAAAAAGTCAAGACTTGAGTCGCATTAATTGCGCATGTGTGCTAATATTATTACACAACCTAAACACAAAGTAATAAAAATAAAAAACTCCATAAATCATCATCAGCAGTTCAACTACAGAGTGGTTAAGCTGGAAAAATGCTGAAGGCCTTCAATTTCACAGAGTCACGTGGTAGAGAAAGTGTAAGGCTTTTGACCATTTACTTTTTTTTTTTTTTGTATAAGTGTTGTTAATGTAGGTGTATTTAAATTTTTAGCATACCGTAAAATACCGTTAATCCGCCCTTCCCGATTAAGCGCCCCCCTCCCACTTTCTAAACAAATTGGAAAATTCAAAAAATCCCGAGAAAGCGCCCTCCCCCAAAGAAATTTCGCCGTGCACGTCAAGATCAACACCAAATATGAAGTATTTATCTCCCGAGTGTTTTTTTTTTTCGATGGATCAGAAAGGCGTGACGATTGTTTGATATATCGCAAACATGTACAAACACATTGTTGATCTGAAAAAGCAATATAACCAAACATTAGTTTTGCTGTAAATTAATCTCCATGACGATATGAAGGTAATAAAAATATCGATAGTGAAAGTTTCTTCTGAAATAAGTTTAAAAAATGTGTGTTTGATGCTGTGTGGAAAATATTTTGATTAAAAGAGAATCTATTTATTTTATTAAAGAATTTATAGTCGTATTTAACATTATTATGAAAACGAATCACAAAAAATTTCGATTGATTGATCAGATCAATAGATTTTTTGATACACAATCGAATATGTAGTGCAATTTGTGCTATCTTTGTGGTAGTAATGTTTTTTGTTTTAATAATCTGACAACACTACCAATTCGTTCTATATGTTCTCAATTTTTGTGATTTGTATTATTTATGTAACATTTATAGATACGAAATCATGATTTTAAAAAAACGGTTATTTAATCTCCCTAACTTACAACAGATGGCGACACCACATAAAATGTTACTAGTTCTCGAAATTACTTCAGGACATTTTCAACTGCAATTTCTCAGTGTTTTTTAATTATTTTAAATTATTAAGTTCCTTTTCTTTTTCTGTTACCATATTAATGACAGATATCAGTGTTATTATTTATCTAAATGCATTTCAGTTTCAAAGCTTCTGAAATCCAGAATTTTCTATAATCTGAAATCGTCATTAATCGTGAAGTTATACTGTTTTTCTATTTTGTCTATAATTTTGTTTTCAAAATGTTTTTCTTTTGTTACTTTATTAAAATAATGCATGCTTTGTGATGATCAGCCATTAGCATCTCCCCCCCCACCACCGCCCATAAATATCATATACTACAGTTTTAATACCGTGTAAGCGCCCCCCCCCCCCCCCCTGCTTATTTTACAATTTTCCGTCATGTTTAGGGGGGGGGGGGGATTAACGGGATTTTACGGTATGTGCATTACTTTATAAAAGTTAATTATTCAACAAGCTTATTTTGTAACACCATACTTAAGGGCCTGCATTCAAATCTCTACCAGAACCTGCAGGTTCTCTCTGATCTTGGATTGAATGTATAATAAAAATTAAAGCACTTTTGATTTTTATATCAATTGAAACTAATTTTCCATTTGTTATTTTATAAAATTATATTCAAGTGAGTGTTCTATTCCCATGTTTTTCACAGGAGCACAGTAGGAAAGAAAAAAAAAACTTGTGCAATTATCTAAATCAATAGGATACTGAATTAGATATATGATAAAATTTTAGCTAGGCAGTCTAGCATACAGACTGCATGGTGGATTACATTCAATTAAAGATGTTAAAAAAATTATTCTTTTTGATTTTTGATTTATTGAATGATGAAATAACAAAATACGTAGGTTCATGTAAATTCACAAGTACAAAAGGTTAACTAAATTTGCAATTCAAACTGTTTTTATTATATCAACAATGAGAATACAAAAAATACAACAGGTGACGTATCACAGTATTTTATGAAAACCAATTAAGGGGATTAAAATAATTGAAAAGTGAAAATAAGCTAAAACCTGTTTCAGGATCACAATATTCCGCATGTCCATTGCAATTACAAGGAACACATCTAGCAAATTTGCCACCACCTGGAGGGTCGTGTCTGTAACCAGGTCCGCAAGATTCACAGAACTGACCAACATACCCTTCTGGGCATGTGCACATTTCAATCCAAGTTGCTTCATTGCCTGATGGTGAATGGTGAGCAGTTCCTAACTGCACATTATCTAAGGCTCCATAACCTACAAAAATATATAAATATTCATTTTATTAATCATTTTTGGATTGAAATTTTAAAACTAATGATTTTAAAATCAAAATAACATAAATAAAACTAATGTCAATGAAAGATTATAATGAATCATGACAAATTCAGCATTTTAAAAAGAATAATAGCAATTATCTAGTTTTATCACAAGTTACTAATAACAGAATATAATAAAATAAAAAGTTTAATTTATCCAGAAAAATGTTTTATAAATTAATTTCATAAAAAAATATTATGATTCTTTAATGGATGTTAAAGAAAAAAATTTAAACATATATAGATAAATGCACATTTATTAAATTTTAAAATGAGAAAATACATTCAAATTTCTATACATTAATTAAAATTTACAATATAGAAACATGTTTCTCTAACCAGATTTAAAAATATGTACAAAAGATTAAAACAAATCAGATGTACTTTTAAATATGAATAAAGTTTTCAGATGCTTAAGCAGTACATTTATTTTCATATATCTGGGCTCTAATAATTTTATAAGCAAAAATAATATTTTGACCAACGTTCATACATAATTCCCAGCAAAAGAAATCGGTTGGTTTATAATGTTTTACAGTGATGCTGATTTGTATTGATTTGGCATAAGATATATAAAAAAGAAAACTGCCCAGTTAAAATGAGGGCATTGAGCTCACAGGCTATTCACACTAATTCTATATTATAAACTTATTTCAAAGAATTTGAAATAAGACCCTCGAAAAATAAAGAAATCGACAATATATTAAGGGGGGGGGGAGTATTATTCCCCCTTTTCCTACTTATAGTTAACCATTGAACCCCCAAAACTAATCAGGAAAGCCATTTATTACAATGAACATATATACAACATTTGAAGCAAATCGGATAATTCTGCATGAAAAACCCATTTATCTAAATTAAGGGAGGGGGGATTAGCCTCCATTACCCCCTTTATACTTAAACAATGAATCCCCAAAACCAATCAGGAAAGAGCCTTATCACAATGAACCTATATACAAAATTTGAAGAAAATTGGATAATTCTGCATGAAAAACCCATTTATCTAAATTAAGGGGGGGGATTAACCCCCCTTTCCCCCTTTATACTTAATCAATGAACCCCCAAAACTAATCAGGGAAGCGCCTTATCACAATGAACCTACATACAAAATTCGAAGCAAAACGTTTATTTCTATCAAGTGTTATCAAGCATACATACAGAACGGATGGGCACATCACATTAGCTCTCAGGCTTTGATAGCCTGTGAGCTAAAAAAGGACAAACTGTACCAAACAAGAATATAAGAAAAATAAAATAAAGTTATTTTGAAGGGAAAAAAAATGATAAATAGCATAATAGATTGTACATTTCAAACTAGATGGGGAAATAAACCCCATTCAGATACAACACTCTAAATGTGCATTTAAAAACTGAAGGTTACATGCAAAAGACTTGTAAAAAAAAAAAAAAAAAAAAAAAAAAAATTAAATCACAAGCAGAATAAAGTTAAATGATATGTATTAAACCTGAATCGTACTAAAAGTGCTCATTCATAGGATTTCCCATTTTCAGTTCAGTCAAAATGTAATATGGATGAAATTGATTTAATACAAATGCCATGAACAGGACTTTACAAATTTGATAAAATCTGTTAGCCAACAAAAAATTCTAGTCACCAGTAAAAGGTACCTCCTGGGGCGGGAGGTATTCATTGATTAAAGAAAATATAAAAGTTTTTTAGGAATTAATTGAGAAAAAAATAATAACAAGTGTAGTTTAAAATAGTGCATAATTTTGAAAAATAATATAAACTAAGTTTTCTATTGAACATTTTCAAAATTATATATCTTTAAAAAAAAAAAGAAAAAAAGCAATACTGTAAAGACTTTATTAACTAACATATTCCAGAAATTCTGATTGCTGAATGCTTCAAATATTAGAATAGTTGAGTGCTACAATTTTTTGCCTATTTTCCTGTCAAAGTCAGCAATTTTTAGCATTGTATCCAATTTTACATGCCACAGAGACTAGATTGACACTATTTATTATTGAAACATCCCCATGACATACCCATTTACCTAAATTAAGGGGGGGGGGGATTAGCCCCCCCCTTCCCCATTTCCCCCTTTTATACTTAACCAATGAACCTCAAAATCTAATCAGGGAAGCGCCTTATCAGAATAAACCTGTAAATCAAATTTGAAGCAAATTAGATAATTCTGCATGAAAACCCATTTATCTGAATTAAGGGGGGATTAGCTTCCGTTCCCCCCTTTATACTTAACCAATGAACCCCCCAAAACTAATCAGGGAAGTGCCTTATCAGAATGGACCTATATACAAAATTTGAAGCAAATCGGATAATTCTGCAGCAAAAAAACATCTATCTAAATTAAGAAGGGGGGGGGGGTTAGCCCCTGTTCCTCCCCTTTATACTTAACCAATGAGCCCCCAAAACTAATCAGGGAAGCACCTTATCAGAATGAACCTATATACAAAATTTGAAGCAAATCAGATATTTCTATCAAGAGTTATCGCATTATGTACATACATACGTACTTACAGAACATGGGGGCACATTAGCTCTCAGGCTTTGATAGCCTGTGAGATAATAAAAAGTAAAATCTTTACTAAAAATTAAACAGCATTATTAAACTCATTACTTAAAAAAAATCACTCTTATGAAAGTTCAAAACAATACATTAAGATTTAAAATTATCTTACCTTCAGGAGTATAGGTTGCCTTGATTTTTATGGCTGTCAAATTAGACAGAATGTTCATGAAATCATGGGCAGTCAATCTTGGATTCCAGCCATATGCAGGATGCTCATGAAGCCTAAATCTGTAGTTTTGGCTATAAGTGGAAGGTAGAGGATTTCCTTGTCCAAATACTGGAAGGGAGACAGATAAACCGGATCCAACTAAAACTACATCTTCCAATGTAGCTTGAGGTCCATCTTCGCCAATCTTCAGAGAGAAGTTAAGGAACTGGTTGTAGGCACCACGCTGGTCACCAAGATATCTGTCTGAAATAAGTTAAAGACAAGAACTTATTAAGAGACTACTAAGAGATTATCAAGAACTATTAACAAAATAAAACTTCATTCACATCAGTGATATAGATATTAGATAAAGTCAAAACACTTTACAAATTACAATACAATGAAAAGCATGATATAATGAATTGCTCATAGCCATTTAGTTGGTCTCCATGTTAAAGAATACAGAAGTCGAAATTATATAATGAAATATTTATAACAAAAAGAGCTTGAGATATCTTTTTTAGTTATTTTAAATCCAAAAAACGAAACAGAAAACAGGGTTTTATTTCTCCAAGTGCAGCTATTCTTTCTGTGATGTTAAGGCTTATTAATTTTATTCTTTGTATGTTATAGGCAGAGCTCGATTAAGATTGCCCAGGGCCAAGGCCCAGCAGCTTTTCAGGGAACTCAAATCAAAATAGTAGATAGAAATGGTTGTTTTGTAGCATTTGGGAATTTTCTTGCATTTTATAAAATTGCTCATGAAACTCAGGTTAATCTAAATTTTCTTTTGCTGTTTGATATTATAATACTTTAAATACATCTTCATCTTAAATATTTCTTTAAAAATTTTTTTTATAAAAAATATAGTCTACAGCATTTCTAATTTAAGCTGTTTCTAGAGAAAATAAAAGTACAGGTACGGCGTTTATAGAAGTATCTGTTTCTTAGATATCGAAGATTGAAATAAAAAAAATTTCTAGAATTCTTTTTCTGAATAATTTTATTTATTTTAGGCCCAATGGGCCCAAGGCTGCGGCCTAGTTGGCCTGTGCGGTGAATCAGCCCCTGGTTATAGGCATGTACATCTGCCCTTTAATGAATTAAATCCATTATTTTTATTTTTTTGCATTTAAATTTGCTCAATCCCTTTATGTGTAGCAGAGTTGTATGTGTTACAGATAGCGTTAGAATAGTACAATAAAACTCTTAATTATCTGAACTCCAGTCATTCAATTTTATATCACAAAATAAAAACTTGCATTTAAAGGGAAAAAAAGACCTTTTATGAAATTTCTTTTTAACCCCTTAACTGCCGACAAAATCTGATGCGATCTCTATTGCCTTATTTAATAACATAATTCTGCAATTAAATAAGACGGTGACTGGTTTTCTGAATTAACAAAAAGAAAATGCATATGCTATAAGTGTGCATAACACAGCTCTGCTGGTGAAAATTGGGCTGCTGTCCTGACAGTTCGCCATTTTTATAATATATGGAGGCATTCTCTAAAGGCGGATATATACGCCCGCGGCAGTTAAAGGGTTAAACCACCGTTTTTCTTCTTTTACTGTTTGTAGTAAAATTGGTTCTTTCAAGGCTTAATAAAATATGATCCATAAGGTCTATTCTTTTTATTTAACAAAATGATTTTAAGAGAAACTTTTATTTAAGAAAATTCCCTTTTTTATGATTTTCTACATTATCTGGATTTCTGCACATCCAGATTACATTCAGAGCACATTAGTCCAGAAAATTGGAATTTTTACTGTGCAAGGAAAAAAATCCATTGCGTTATTTTAATAAAAGAACATTATAACAAGCAAATTTTTGGAGTATTTCAATTACACTACAAAGTACTTTAACTGAATTTAGAATTGAACAGTTGAAATAAGTTATATATATATATACACAATACAACAAAAAGTAAACAACAATATTTGTGATTTCATGATCACACTTACTAGGAGCAACAAAATAGACCGGTTCTCTAGAAAGCGCAGTAACTTCAATATTTTTACTTGAAGGATTGAATTTAAAAGGTATTTCCCGGTCACTATAATCAAATGCCATCCATCTTTCTTTATCTAAAAATAAATAAGATTACATGAATGAAATAAAATATTGTTTCAAATTTTACATGAATGTTATTTTAAGATCACAATATTCATAAACAGGCACTTTACAGATTAACATTGGTTTTAAAATTGAGAAAATATTTGTCTGTTTCAAATAGATCAAGCATAAGCCTAGATAAAAATAAATTTAATTTTCATCAAAAGTAAATATATATATATATATATATATATATATATATATATATATATATATATATATATATATATATACATACACATATACATATATTGTGCACCACACAATATGATCACTAAGCAAATTGATTAACATAAATAATTATATCAAATATTTTTTTTCACAAGTTCACATGTTCTGAAACCTGTGCCAGAGACGACTTTAAAATCATGGAAAAATCTTTGAAAAAAATTTTTTTTTTTTAGCACCTTTAACTTCTGTAGAAATTATTACATTTTAACGAAATATTTTGTGTATTTTCTGCCTTTTACCATAGCAGCCCTCTCAATTACGATTACACCAAAGTTGAAGTTACACAGTTACAAAAGCCAAGCTTGTGAAGTGCAAATGTGTAATAGAGAAATAAAAATAATACATACATGTACACAAAACTAATAGCATAATATACAAAATAATGTATACATATAGATAATAAATGTATTAACGTAAACGTATGGTGAGATTTTAGAATCTAACTTGGCAATTCATCTTCATAGGTCACTATAATAAAGAAGTACCTTTTTAGCACTTTGGGCAGTCACCTGAACTTGTCCCCACCCCAATAATAATAATAAAAAAACTTCCTAAGTTGGCTAAAAGCAAACAAAACTTGCTATAATTTACCATTAATATAAAAGTGGTTATGAATTTTTAATTCATGAAAATTGGAATATGTATTTTTTGAATTTTTAAAATAAGAGTTTCAATTGTTAATAGCCAATTTTTGTATAAATTCATTATTCATATCACACTTGATTATTAGTTTTATTCTTAAATTATTCACAAATGTATATTGAAATAATGATTTTTGGAATAAAATTTTTAAGAACCTTTTGTTTTTCAAAAAGATATAGATATATATGACTTTTGAGATTAAAAAAAAATGTACAAGCACTGTGGAAGTTATATTTAAATATTTTAAAAGATCACATTTTCCAGTTGCATTTATGAAAGAAAAATTTTATACTAAAAAAAAAAAAAAAATAATAATAATAAATAAAGATTTAAATTTAAAGGAATAAATAAAAAAGATATAACAATAAAAATCCCATTGAAAATAAGGAAATGCCTCATAATTTAAGGAATTCAGTATTTTCTTCTAGATTAAAGATTTTTTTTTCTCTTTATTCTCTTTCTTCAAATTAAAGATTTTTCCCTCAAAAAAAAATCTTTTTTAATATGATTTGTTTTGTATAACTAACAAGCATCTCTCTTATGAATAAAATGTATTGATCATTTTCTTTTAAAATAAAATCCTGTGAATTAAAAATTTTGTTTATAAAATTACTTTTATTTAGATATGTACAATATAATATTTTATCTATATACTGTAAATATAATAAATTAGCTTAGTCATGACATGATATTCAAATTAATTATTTTCTTGAAGACTCAAATCTGCCCCATTTCAGAAAACACCAATGATAAAAGACCTTGATTACACAACTTTTATAGTCCAAGTCACACAATTTTATTTTCCTCTCCTATAACTTTTTTAAAAGTCACACATGTCATTTTTGAGATTTTAAGAATTTGTGAACAATAAGGAAAAATGAAACCCCTAAAACACATCAAACAAGTTAGAAATTGTATGTTAAATGTGACAAATGACAAATGAGGTGTGTTCTTACTATAACTAGTTTTACAGTGTAAAAAATCTTTGTTATTATTTCAGTGAAATAAATTATATCATCTTTAATGAGTGAAATAAGCATGCCTTTCTTTTCTCTCATTACATATGCCCCATTTACAGATGTGGTTTTTTTTTTTCGACACCAGATAGCACTGCAAAATTCACCATGGAGAACTTGCTCTGCGAATGATAATCTCCATGGTTTAATATTTCTATGATTCACAATGAACGGATCTCTTGTCTTTATTTACTTTAATGGCTATTGGGATAAATATTGGGCTGTTAACCTAATTTTAACTGAAGTTATCTTAGAATCTATACATTTTTTAATGTAACTAATTTCTCAAACAAACAATTTTTTGAACGATCTTTCTAAAAATGTAACTTTCATGCAATTTTATTCAAAACAATAATTTTGAATAAAAATGGCCACCTGGCATATGAAAAAAGAAGTGGTTTGCCCGTATTTGTTTTCCTCAGTGACATGACTTGCGCTTTTATTATATAGATTACGTACGATAGGATTTAATAGAATAAAGAAAACTTTTGATTAGATTTTCATAAAATTTGAAATGACTCGACAAAATTCTACAGCGATAATATATATTAAATTTCAAACCATTCGGTTGGGTAGTTTCTGCGCTGTTATATGCAGACAGGCGGACAGACCAGACGGCGACTATAGGTGTTCTATGTATTTATATAACTATGAATGCACCTAAAAAGGACATTTATTTTATTTTATTTACCAATTTTTTTAAAAATACATACAAATTTAATTTATAGCATACCTCTGCTAAATATGCTGTCTAAACTAATAGCTGAGTAGCCTGGAGCACTCTTGCAGACAGATGAATGTCCGAAGCAAAAACAGGGCAGGCAACCAAACTCATTAACTTCCTGGAGATCAAAGAAACCTGGCTTGCACCTGAGGAAAGACACAAAATTTTATACATGTTAATTTAATAAAAGTTGGAACATCTATACAATGGCACCAAACTCTTATAATTTAGACACATTTTAACAGTTATTTATACAAGGAAATGAAATGTAACTGTACATATGAATGTTATTTTCTTACAGCTTGCTAAAGGTATAAACCCAAATATATCTGATTGACCTATATGCAGTGAATGTTTTTCAAAACAAATATTATTATGGATGGTTTGGCTGTTTAAGATTTTCCCCCTTCTTCCAAAAGAAAAAAAAAAAATCTATGCTAAATATATGCACATCAAATCAATCTTTGCTCCTGAGAAACATCTCGGAAAATGCATCACTGAAATTATCCTAAAGTGTTGTATAGAACAAATTAATTTCTATTACAAAAAGAACCTTATGGGAACTTTCTTTTCCTTTTAAAGTCCTTTTAATTTTTCACTCTTGAAAGACACTTTTAAACAACTTTATTTACATGACTTTTAGATATTCATAGTATAAGTCCACCTTTGATTTGATGACTCTTTTGCACAGCAATTCAGAAACAAACTCCAAGGATTTAAGTAGACAAAATGACTGATTATTAAATTTTACCCCCCCCCCCCTTAAAAGCTTCCAATATTTTCTTTGCATTTTTACATCAATCCAGAGGATGCTCAAAATTGCTTTAAAATAACTCTTTCATGCTTGATACATTGTTATGCTATGTTATTTTAAGATAGTATAAAGGAGCTGTACAAATACTGTAACATTATTGGCAATTTTAGAATATTATATTCAGGTCTAAAAATACAGTTACAATATGTTCTTGTTTTCTTTTGGTAGATATCGCTGTAATACTTCGAATTTTTTCAACTACTATATGTGTTTTGGATATTTTGTGCTAAAAAATTTTCTTTCACAAAATTTTTTGTTGTTGAGATTTTTTCTATTCTTAGGGGTGATATTGATGGCGAACCAGTTGTTTTCACTAGGGTAAGTCATTCCTTAGATTTTAAATGCACTCAAGCTAGATCAATTTTAGCAGACACAACATCCTAATGTTTTGTCCTTAATTACCAACCAAGTATAGATTTCTGGTGGGCTTCGGTACACAATATCTATAAGCTCCGGTGTGCTCTGGCTATTCACTGACATAGAAGAAGAACAAGAATGGAGCTCAGGCATAAATTAAGCACTGACTCTGAGTGTTTTAAAAGGAGTTAAATGCTGCAATAAGTTCTAAGCAATATCATAAACTTTTGAATGTTCGAGAAATAAAACATTCCATTTCCATGCAAACAGTTCAAGATAATTGCTAAGTAAGAATTAATTTATTAACGATCAGCACTTTCTAAGGAACACTATTCGAATATTTAATTTTCCCCCTCTATTTATAATAGTTAATACCTATCAATACTGCATTTAAAAATTACTCATATTTTCAAAATGAAGAACAATGTTTTCCAAAACTTAAATTGCTCCATCTCAATTTTTACTGCACTAGGCCAAAACCCAAAGTTTAAATCTGGCCTTGCTTAAGGGCACAATTCCGAAACTTTTGTATCCTAAATTTGCTATGCCCTACCAGTGGCTGAGAGGTTCTGCTCTCAAAGCTGGTAGATGGGAGGTGCTGGGTTCAAACCCCTCTCGCGCTCGTTGACCTAACCGTTCAGAGTTTTCCGTGGTTTTCTTTGAACCTTGGCGTAAACACGGGTTAGGATCCCTTGGAAAGACCCCCACAGAGGGCACTTCCCCTTAGGGCTCATATCCCTCATGTAGATAATCGCCGTCATAAAATCAACCAATCAACCAACCTAAACTTGCTACATATAATTTTTAGTTAATTGATTATGAATTACTTTTTCAGATGTTTATTCTGACACTATAAAAATTACTTTTGCTCTGAATAATATTTCTAAAATATTTAATTAAATCATTAAATGCAAATATTCTTTGTAACTTCCAGAATTCTGAAAAAAACTTAGTTCCTAAAGACGCGAGATTTAAAAAGTTTAGAGGTGCATCAATATATTTTTTAATCTACAGCTTTTACTAATACATTCAACTATTCTTCATACATATTTAGAAATAGATTACAAGATAAATAATCATAAACTGAATGAATTTAAAATGCACACTGACTAAAAATGAATACAAACATAAAAGCACCTGTAATAGTAATAACAATTTAAATGTATTAAAGAATATACACATGCAAACATTTCTAATTGCTTAAGCAACGAAACACACAAAAAAGCATGCATCAAACATAACATATATTTTTTTAATATTTAAAATATCCAGGCATACATTTAAAAGGAAACAACAATGTCTTATTAAAGTAAAAACAAAAATTACTGATCACAGCGTTGGCCTTCTACATTGTCCTTACATCGGCAGACTCCAGTAATGTGATCGCAGGATGGAATGTTGTCGATACTGCCAGCAATATTGCAACCACAGGGCCTAAAATATTTTTTACATAAAATTAGATACCAATAATAATAAAGAATAAACATATTATACAAATATATTTTTTCATTAAATCGGCCATGAATTTATATGAAATAACTGCAATAAATTAATGCATATTTGTTTCAATTAAATCAAATAATTAGAAAGATAAGAATTTTTGGTACTTTTCCATTATACCAACACCATGCCAAAATATATGCTAATGCACCACTTATTTCAACCCTGACCATGTAAAGGATTTTTATTGTAAACCATGCCAAAAATGCGACTTGCTAATTATTGAATGTGAATCATTTTTTGTAATTATTTAAGTGTAACAACATAAAATATCTTAATTTGCTCTTTCGCAAATCGAAAATATTTTCATTAAGTTATAACTTACATTTTTCGCTTACCCTGAGATACATTTTATCATTTGGCAATTACCTGATGATGAGGAAGCTGCAATAAAATTATTTCAGGACTATAGAATTATACATAAAAAAATTTTGGTACTTCTATACTATCCCATTGACCACTTTTCATAACAAACAATTATCGCCAAACTATAGGATTTAAGGCAAAAAATGCATGACCATGGCGTCATGTTCACTTGACGTCAGAAGCGTTACACGTATTTGCTAGTAGTTATTAATTGGACATTTACCTGTATTTTTCATTATGTTTTACTGATTTATTAGTTATTTCATTAATTAAAATAACAATTGTGTCCTTAAACGGCATTATAATGGTATTAAAAAGAGAATAAGCATTGAAAAAAATGTTGCGATGTATAGTTGCGTACAATAGATCAGTTTCAACTGACGTCACAAACATTTATTAACCATCCAAGATAGATATAATTAAGAAAAATATAAATAAATAAATATCCAAGATTTAAATACTCATCAAACACTTGCTTCCAACGTAAAATTATTTAATAAATATGAGTTACTTTTAAACTACATATATATATAAAATAAACCTCGACGTTTCGGTTAATCTTTATAACCATCATCAGGAGAAAAACCTTCATAAATATGAACAGCAAAAATTAAAATGTGTTACATGATTGAGTCACAATATTCAATCTGCCAAGACACTCAAATAACGGAAAATTAAAACAACATATTCAAAATACGCCTGGTGGCGCCCTCTATGAATCAGAAATGTAACTGGAACTTATGTTCGACGGAATTAACGTTCATTTTAAAATGCATTTCCATATGGCAGGAACCGAAAATGATGGGATATCGTTGCAAATTTCATGTTTCCTTAGTGAAATTTCAATAGATTCACGGATGAAGGCTTTAAAGGGATTGTTTTGTCTGGAAATAACTTTGACGTTGTTAAAATCAATAAACCTAACCTGTCCGTTAGCAAAAGTTCTTGATAAGGCAGTGGAAAATTTATTGTATTTCAAATCTCTCTTATGTTCTTTAAGTCTCATTAAGACATAAGAGAGATTTGAAATACAATAAATTTTCCACTGCCTTATCAAGAACTTTTGCTAACGGACAGGTTAGGTTTATTGATTTTAACAACGTCAAAGTTATTTCCAGACAAAACAATCCCTTTAAAGCCTTCATCCGTGAATCTATTGAAATTTCACTAAGGAAACATGAAATTTGCAACGATATCCCATCATTTTCGGTTCCTGCCATATGGAAATGCATTTTAAAATGAACGTTAATTCCGTCGAACATAAGTTCCAGTTACATTTCTGATTCATAGAGGGCGCCACCAGGCGTATTTTGAATATGTTGTTTTAATTTTCCGTTATTTGAGCGTCTTGGCAGATTGAATATTGTGACTCAATCATGTAACACATTTTAATTTTTGCTGTTCATATTTATGAAGGTTTTTCTCCTGATGATGGTTATAAAGATTAACCGAAACGTCGAGGTTTATTTTATATATATGTAGTTTAAAAGTAACTCATATTTATTAAATAATTTTACGTTGGAAGCAAGTGTTTGATGAGTATTTATATGTTAAGTGTGCAACGTAAAGTCCTTATTAATTATCCAAGATTTTTTGTTCTGTTTTCATTAATATATTGTAAATTTTATTGTTTAAGCTTACTAAGTTGACATATTGGTAAGTGGGGCATGGCATTTCCAAATTTCTTGTATTTATTTATTTATTTATTGTTTGAAATTCCAATGGCAACATTCTTCCATTTGTTTATTTGGCGATAATGTTAGTTATGAAAAATGGTTGATGGAATAATGGAGAAGTACCAAATTTTTTTTTTTTTTTTTTTTTTGCGAGATGCTGGTTATAAAACATTTCAAAGTAAATCACAAATATCATTTTACCAATCCTAACACTGGATGTCATACCCAAGCTGTTGAGAGATTATGGTACATCGCAAATCGGCCTAATAAAAGACAGCTGGTTGTTCATAGAGTATTCTGACATGCATTTTATTATCCTTACTAGAATTTAGAAGTACTCATATTTATGTAGTACTCTAATTTATGTATAGTAGAACTCTTATTAGTGTTTTTTCAACTTACAAGGGAACTACTTTTGGTGCAGCTCGCACCTAGCATTGAGACCTGGTGCATTTTAAAGCCCTATATTACGAAGTTTGAGAATCAATAACATTTTTCTGTTAAAATCATATTTTTTTGATTTTACAGCAGCATAACTTCCTGAAAATGCAATTTTCAAAACCACTTATCAGACTATAAACATAGAAGTTTTTTTAAAAAAGCAATTAAAAATACAAATTAGTCAATAATAAGTATAAAATATTGAAAAAGTTTAAAAATTCCTTCAAGAACCTACGAATTTGATTTTGAAAAAATACAACATAGTAATTGCATTTTTGGCAGTGCAAAATTGGCTTTTATTTGTTACCGCAGAATTTTTGTAGTCAACCCTGGGGAAATGTCATAATTGTCTGCTGTGTGTGAGTAGTAGTTTGGATTTGTAGCACCCTATTTGGCTACTTAACTCACTTTTGGAGTGAAATTAACAATTAAAAATCTAATAATAAAAAATTAAAGGTATAAAACAATATATAAAATATGATTTTAACAGAGAAATTTTATTGGTTAACTTTTATGTATAGTGCTACAAAGTGTACCAGGTCTCGATGCTAGGTGCAAGCTGCACTAAAAGTGGTTCCCTTGTTAGTGGCCAGGGGTCGGAAAAACTACTTTTTGTTTGTAGCGAACTACAACTACAACTACTTTATGAAAAATGTAGTTAACTACAACTACAACTACTTGTTTTAAAAAGTAGCGACTACAAACTACTTTTCAAAAGTAGTCACTACATTGCTACTTTTCGCTACTTTAGTTATCATCGCTAATTAAATGCACCGCAAACGATTTTTCCCCCATAGACCATAATGTAACAGAATTCTTTTGAATGTCCCTATAAGCGAGATATAAATGCTACACAGTTCATTTTCTATATTGAACATTTTATGGTAAACTTCAATAACATATAAAACTTTCACGGCATTCCGAGTATATTTACGAGAGTTAGAGCAAGGACAGACAGACAAAGCGAATTCATAGACACTTTTTAATTATGTTGAAAAGTGTTAAAAAGAGGAAATTTGAAAACAAAAATTGTAATAATCTTACAAATTTATGAGAGTAATATAGCACAGTAGCGCTTAAGGTGGTTCTCAAATCCCTTGCTGAACAACGCGAAACTTTCTGACACATTATCTGACTCATTTTTAAACACAAAGGCATAAAACAGGCAGGCCTGACTATGGAAGCGATTTGGAATCGAAATGAGTTTTCCATTTTTTGATAAATAAATTACTTATTGGGTTATAAGCGATTCGTGTCACGTTTTTCCCCTTTCCCCTGCTGCGGCGTCGGAAATTCGGTTGAAAACGTCAACTTTGACAGTGTTTTCTGAAAATTCTTCTGTTTTTACCAATAAATAAAATAAAATAAAATAAAATAAAGAATAATGGAAAACGTCTTTCGGTTACAAAGTAATTTAGTACAATTGAATAATAATTTGAATATTGATTTAGATATTTGGTGCGAGATGCGATCCAGTAATTATTATTAATAAAGAAAATGCTAACTCACCTAGATGTGCAACTGCAGATGATTTTGATACTGATAACTTCTTATTAATTGAACAAAACAGAATACATGCTACAGAATAATTACTACATTCTTGTTATAAATTTACTACAAAATATTCATTACATGCCGACCAGGGCAGTTCTATACTATTTTTGTCTGTCATTCTATTACACCAATCTCAAAAGAAGAATCCCCAGATTAAAAAAACAAGATCTAATAATGAGTAAGAAGACAAAGGGTTGCCAGCAAGAAAATTAATTTTTTTGATGAGTGAATACTTTGCGGTTTTATTAGCTAATCCAGCAAACAATACATGACGGGCATGTTGACGCTTTACGTTTCAGCTGCTAGTTTGTTTGAAGACAGAAATCATTCCTTCCTAGTGCACTTTTCTCTAATAATAAAATGCTGTACTTGTTCTTTTTCTGTGCTTTTTCGAATATATTTTAATTAGAGTTCCAACGATTTTAAACTGGCAGGAAGCGAGCAGAAATTCTGTTCGAAGGGAATATTTTAGATGATTGCTTATTTATTTAATGTTCCTGGACAGCAAAGAATACGGAACTTAAAAAAAAAGAAGAGTTTTAAATTTTGTATATGGAGAGGTGAGGGAAATTTTAGGGGAAGGGGGATAATTTATGTTACTGACTATTTATCGTCACTACAAAGCACTATTTAGGGCAGAGATTTTTTTTTTATATAAAAATAAAAATAACTTAAAGATTTAATCAAATTAGATTTATTTGTATGCTCGGGGGGGGGGGGGGGGGGGGGGGGAAGAAGAGTAAACTATGAGAGGTTAAGGAACAATTTAGATGATTTATGTTTAAATAAATCCGTTCTCTCTTTTTTAAAAAATAAATATTTTACATTTCTTTGCTTGCTGGGGATGGGAAGAAAAAAGGAGAAGAAATTAGTCAGATAAAGACTTAATATAGCCAGATGACTATATTTTTATAGAAACAATCGTAGTCGCATAAAAATGCATTATATTGAGAAGATCTCTATGGATTTAAATGACAATACACGAAGTTTCTGACACCCAAACTGTGAAAATGACAGTTAATTTGTGACCGTGGCCGTCGTCTATGGAAAAATCTATGACACCGCAACTGAGATTTTTCGCTGACATTCGCAAATTGTTCCAGAGAACATATTTCGCACAAAAGAAACGAGTTATGATCATGTGATTTGAAGATGGCACTTTTTTCCTCCCTCCTAAAGTAGCGTCAAAAGTAGCGTTTGTGTTCGCTACAAACTACTGATATTTTGTATTGTGCTACTCGCTACACTACACTTTTTTAAATGTAGCGCGCTACACTACAAACTACTAGAAAAAGTAGAGGCTACTGTAGTTTTGCTACTTGTAGCGCGCTACTTCCGAGCCCTGTTAGTGGCTTTTATGGAGATCATTTTCAGAAGAGAACAGACGAAAAAGGAATATTCTGTGAGCTTCATGCAAATGATTGCATTTGCAGATGTAAAAGCTTGCCTAAAAAAAGTCCTTTTTTTCCCCCAAAAATCTTTCTTGTACATTTGCATATTATTTTCTGCATCATGAGCACTAATCTTAACTTATTCAATAATAGCTTTTAAAATCTCAAAATTTTGAATGAAATTTATATTTTTTCCTTATTTACCAAAATGAACAGTACAATTTATTTTGGTCAAATGCAATTGTAAAATTTCATATTTAATTTCATATGATTTTGGTGAAATAAAAGTAAAGAAACAATAATAAAAAACTCAGTGTGGAAGTTCTGTTTAATTAAGCTTAAAAATTCCACTAAAAATTTGAAAATCACACATTTTCGAGATCTCATAGGAATGTAATTTACCATATGATGAAAAATATGTTTACCACGTTATTCACCTTAAGTATTTGTCATACTTGATCTTAACACCATAAATAAAAAATAACTTTATTAATTTTTAAAAAATCTTCCAACTTAATCCAATACTAGATAAAATAAAATAAAATAAATTATTTTTATTACATGAAATGAGAATAAACAACTGAATTACTGAATTTATTTAATGAATTAGAGATTTTTACTTTTTCTTTCCTAAATAAAAATTAATGAAAGATAAAATTATTATTATTATTATTTTACCTTTACTTATAACATGTTAATTTTAAGATTGTTTGATATTTCAGCTATAATCATCAATTCTTTTTTAAAAGATACAGTTTTAAATTTTCTTACCTACACCCTTGTTCTGAGAAATCATAAAAGTTGGCTGCACATTTGTTACATCTCTGTCCGTCAACGCCTGGTTTACATTGACACTGGCCTCGATTATTACATTGAAGATTTCTTGAACCTAGAATGAAGATTTATTTATTTATTTTTTTTTTTTCAAAAAAAAAAGGATTGTCTCTTTCTCATTTTTAAAAATAAAATTTTTTTTAAATACAGTCAACTCTGTGAAATCCGCACGCTTAGGGACTGACAGTTTTGCAGATTATAGATTATACCTTTGTTTACATTTTATATTTAAAGTCTGACTATAAATTAGGAACAATAACACAAAAATTACAATGGAAAAGAAAAGCATTATGCAAAATTGATTGAATATATTCAATAACTAATATAAAGAAAAATTAAATTTTATACAATATAAATTTTACTGATTATTAATTTTTTAAACATTGACACAATTTTATCTTAAGTTTCGATTTGTTGTCAATATATATATTTTTTTCCTGTAGTCTATGAACACTCATTACTTCAAGCTCGGAGATATAATTTTGCTGCTCAAGGAAATTTAAATATTTATATTCCAATTCTAAACCCTGTACATAAGTTATCTTAGTGTTTTCTTCCTCCAATTCAGTGTCAGAATCAATGTTGGTTTCAATGTAGTTTAACAAAAATAGCTATAATTTTATCACCAGTCGTTTATTGAGCTATAGTTGGCCCATCTTCACAAGCTAGCCTTTGAACCAAATTTTGTTCCTCTAAAAATGCAGGAACAATCATTCACTGCATCTTTTGCATAATTTAAAAACTCACTGATGCTTTTGCATCTCTTGCATGAAAGTCACTGAAATGTTAAATTTGGCTGCTTTGAATATGAATGAATAATAATAACTTGTAAGAAGAATCACATGCAACACACAAAAATAGGAAGAAAAACTCAGAAATTTTAGTAAAAGAAATATTCAACTGTATTGTAAAATAAACGAACATAACGTTAAGTAAAGTCAGTTAACGTTAAAGTTTCACAGGGTTCATACAGAGTTTGCTAAATGAAAAATAAGGACTTTGTAAGGACTTCGTTAAAAGAAAAATAAGGACTTTCTAAAGTTTATAAAAAACAGCATATATGCTTACTTATATTAAAATTTAATCACAAGGTTGAAATTTTACATAATAAAACATAATTACCCTTTCTAACTAATTAATTTTTTTAATGAGCTACAAAATGAAAATAAATACAAAAAATATATAAAATAAACATTTTATTACTTGGCTATCAATTGTTTTTTAGCATCATTTTCTTTGGACAGGGAAGAAATTTCCTCATTTTTTTCTTTAGCAGATTTCCTACAATTGGTTGATTTGATAAATAATTCAATGTCTTTAGTTGTTTCAGCTTTATCGGCTAATTCATTGGCCATACTTTCCAACTGCAATACCTCCTTTTCAAGACACCCTATTTTTTGCTTTATAAAACTAATTTTGAGCTGCCATACTTGGCAAATTATGAATGTTTGGCGATTTAAAAAAAATATTTTACAGACTCACGTTAAATATTAAGCTCACATTAAAAAATAAGGACTTTCAATAAAAAATAAGGACTTTAAGGATCCTTATTAAGGACTAACCAAATGTAAGGAGTTTTTAAGAACTTTTAAGGTCCGTATGAACCCTGTTTCATCTGTGTTTGAGTGAAGTGTACATTTGTGTTATGCCTAACCAACCAACCAAACATTGATACTTATTTAAAATAAAAATTGCGATTTCGATTTGGTAGTCACTGTTACTGAGCTCAAATTATTATTTTCAAATGCAGAGTACAAAATATATGAATTTTCTTAAAAATCATCATTTATTTCATTGAAAAATTGATAATTCGTGAAAATATACATCGTGAATATCGTGAGTATTCAAATTTAACTTTATGATAAACTTTATGTATGAGCTTAACACTTAACTGCCATTTTCACTGTTTACATTCCAACATGTATTGCGAATAATAGACATTTGTGGATTATACATCGGCAGATTTCCCAGAGTTGACTGTACCTAATATTGATGTAGAAATTAAGCAATGCTGGAAAATAAAACTTTGTTATTATTTTTTTAAGATTATCTGAAATATATTTTAAAAAATATGAAAATTTTAAAACATAAAATGGTATTTCCTACTCAAGGAAAAAATAAAAATAAAACATACCAACAGGGTCACAGTTACAAGGTACGCATCTTCCATCTTCCCTTTGATAAAAGTTTTCTTTACACCTTTCACAGTTTGCTCCATCTGTATTGTCTCTACAATCAATACAATGACCACCATGTCCTGTTTGTAGGTATAATTCTTGATCATAATAACACTTGTTAGATCTTCCATTGCAGTTACATGCTGTAAAATATTCAAACAAATATTTTAGAAAACAGAGCATGTAGAATTTAATTATGCAAACAAATATTTCACTTGAAATTATTTTATTTTTGTTCTTAATACATCACATTTTCAGAAATAATTTCAACAGTGAAAAAAAAACAAAATATTTTTTAAAAATAAATTAGCTGAAAATAATTTTAACTAACTGAAATACTATTTTGGACTTTTAGGTAGCTTTCAATACAAAAGTAAAAAGCTACCTATTGCAGCTGTTCGGAGGAAAGCAATTCCGGAAAATTTCGGTATATTTTCACCGATCATGACTCCCAGACCCCAAAACATATATAACAACATACAAAACATAACATTGATATATATATATATTTCTTATACATTATGGTATCGTATATATATTTTTAAATATATAAATAATGGTGCTAATTGATTTTAGCAATCTTTTAAATATTATATGCCTTGCTGCATTATCATTTTTGTATTTTATATTTGATTTCTACTTTGTAGATATAATTATTACATACTTAATCATTATTTGTGTGTGTGTGTGTGAGAGAGAGAGAGAGAGGGGGGGGGGGGAGAGGGGGAGAGAGAGAGGGGGGGAGGGGGAGAGAGAGAGAGAGAGAGAGAGAGAGAGAGAGAGAGAGAGAGAGAGAGAGAGAGAGAGATTTGAATTTATTTTTTATTGAAATGTTGGGATAAATAATACAAGGATTCTGGAGAATTTTTTGTTTTGCCTCTATCTTAAAAAATGGCTGAGATTTGAAATTCTAAGGTGGCTGACATTTTGAAACAAGACAGCAGATTACAAAAAATCAGGGATTAATATATGAGTTTTAGCGACTGTGATTTCTCACAAATTATCTTTTGCTGTTGTAATCATTTTTTCAATCACACGCATAGAACTATATTCAATCCGTAAGCGTCAAATTAAATGGGAGCGTCATACGCTCCCATTTAATGTGTCATCCCATTTATTACACAGATTTTTTAGGGAAAATAAACAACCTATAATACATAAATACTTAGTAAATATAAGGTGGAGTCTAAGATAGAGCCTGATTAAAGCATGGACCATCAGGAGCCATGGCCCTGCCCCCCCCCCCCCCCCCCCCCCCCAAAATTAGGTATGTAATTTTTGTGAAGCTGACATTTTCAATCTATTGAGGTGTCTCTTATTCAGAGGTGAAAACATACAAAAATAAAGAGATGTTGGTGATTGAAAAAATGTTTGTTAAATAGAAGTGTGCCACTATTCAAGAGTGTCCATTATGGAAGTTTCACTGTAATTATATTTTCATACCTGTATTCTAAGGCATGAAAATTGTTTAATGTTTTGTGACTGTATAGAAAGGGGGCCCTGGGTAAAGATACAATTTTCAGATAGTTCCTTGAGAAGCATAATATATATATATATTGAAGAGTTAGTGCTAAAATACTTCATCTATGATCATCGAGTGCTAAGACTCCATCTACCCTTTTAAGGCGGTTCTCAAATGACCTGCTGAACAACGCAAAACTTTCTGACACAATTTCCGACTCATTTTTAAACGCAAATGCATACAATTGGCAGGCCTAACTAGTGATGCGATTAGGAATCGAAATGAGTTTTCAATTTTTTGATAAATAAATTATTATCGAGTTACAAGCGATTTGTCTTATGTGACAACATATTTTTCTTCTTTCTGTCACTGAAGCATCGAGAATTCGGTCCAAAATGCAGACTTTGACAGTTTTTACTGAAATATCTTTTGCCTTTACCAAAAAATAGAAATCTTGTTATTCAGAAACTTTGTAATCAAAACAACACCTGCTCATTTCATGCGTTTCTGAGCAAAAATGAAGTAGTAAACTTGTCTGAAAGCAGCCCCTTTAGATTTGAGAACAGGCTTAAACAATGACTCCTATTCCCTCTACAACTCATTTAAGACATTTTCATTTAACATTATAGCCATAGTATTGGCATCATTATAGTCATAACCAAGAGGCCAATTATTTAAATTGTGTTCCATATCTGATATCGCATAGCTTAAACACACTAACTGAAAAATATCGTGAGTGAATTGTAGGAGAGGAGGGGGGGGGGGGGGGGGGGGGGTAATCATGATCATAACCCAAGAAAGGAAATATGTACATACAACCTTTTAGCACCAAACTCTCGATATGTGAATATTTATTAGAGACAAGGTATGCGTGGGTGAAAGTTAGAAATTTTCCCAGGATTATGTATTGTAAAGAATGTCACGATATATAATGAATAAATGTCCATTATAATGTATTGCAATTTCTTTTTTGTCAGGATCATGAAATATTTCCATTTAAGGCAGGATTCTATTATATACCTATTCTGTTTCAACAGGTTTTACTGTAATATGTTACCACCAGGGCTTGACAAATGCGGTTGGCGGGTTGCCACTGGCGACTAAGTTTTTTGAACTGGCGACCAAGTTATTTAATCTGGCGGTTTGTTTTTTGCTTGACAAATGCGGTTGGCGGGTTGCCACTGGCGACTAAGTTTTTTGAACTGGCGACCAAGTTATTTAATCTGGCGATTTGTTTTTTGCTTGACAAATGCGGTTGGCGGGTTGCCACTGGCGACTAAGTTTTTTGAACTGGCGACCAAGTTATTTAATCTGGCAGTTTGTTTTTTACTTACCCATCATACGTAGTATAGGGTAAGTCTTGTTATAGTTTTGAAAATCGAAAATTTTTTTTTGACGAATTTACACGTTTCAGACACTGGAGATTCCGAAAAACATATTTTTAGAAAAAAAAAATTTTGCCGTCCGTCTGTGTGTGTCTGTAAATGCTCTATCTCCCGAAAAAATTGAGATAGAGACTTGGAATTTGGTATGTACTTAGTATGTAATAATGGGAAGAAGCCTATTTCATTTCAATAACCTCGATTAACCGGAACTATTTTTTTCGGACTCTCGAAATATTTGTTCTGATAAAAGGTATGTAAAAATTTTCGAAATTGGTTATTTTAAGAAATGAATATAAAAGACAATAAAAAAACATAAATTTTGCATAAAGCATGAAGTCGATCGGATAATGAGTTGCCGAGATATTTGGAATCCTATTTTCCACACTCTTCGATTTTTCACGACCCTGTATTTCATCCAAATTTCACTTCAAAGATATATTTTAATTGGAAATTGGATGCTTAATCAGATGCAATAAACCACTAGTTAATAGGATTATTATTTTTGGAGTTATAAGGAAAAACCTCTTTCAAGCAATTCAGTAATCGATCCTTTAAAGTTTAGGACGTCATCAAGCCACGCTTTTATTTGAATTGCAATGCATTTTATAAGTAGTTTACACATTTTTATTTTAATATTTTACATTATGCATATCCATGATGGGTAACTATTACGGTGGCCCCCAACGACTAGTTTCTTTTTGTACTAAAAATGAGCCCAAATAGCATTTACAATAGTTACCGGGGAGTTCTTTCGGTTCAGAAATAAATTGTCCAAAAATCGCCACAAAACGCGAAAAAGCGATAATAATCCCATAAAAAATTCTGGCATAATTTTTTAAATTGCAGAGAAAAAAAATATATTTATTGGGCTAAAAGCTAGAAACCTTATTCCTTTTACCTGTGTCCAAAAATCATCGCAAAACAAAAAAAAAAAGTGCAAAAAATCGTTGAAAGTTCAAAAATTCGCAGAAAATAAAATTTACTATATAGGGTTTTAAAAATTGAAACCGGGTCAAAAAACTGCTGCAGAGCGCAAAAACGAAAAAAACTACAAATCGCATAAGAAATCACTAAAAATTCAAAAATCGCAGAGGTCAAAATTTAATATACTGAGCTAAAAGAATAAAATTGGATTTTTTTTCACTAATGTTGGAAAAACACGGAAGGAAAAAAAAATAATAATAAAACGCTAAAAAAGAGGGCAAAATTTACTATATTGAGCTAAAATATTGAAACAGGATTTCGTTAAAAAATGTCAAAAATTCGCCGCAAAACACAAAAAACCGCTAAAAATTGAATAAAGAAATAATTTAAAAATCCGGTACTATTCTAAACTATGTAATTAAAAATTTTTAAACTATGCTTGATATTAATTTTTTTCTCAGTTAGTTCTTAAAAAACATTTGTACTTTTTGAAAAGCAATGTTGGAGGAAGGGGGCCGATATTTTTTCTATGGCGACTAGAAATTTTTGCTGGCTACCAGATTTTATCAAATTTGTAAATCCCTAGTTACCACCATAACACATACAAAACATATGTCCAGTCAGAGATGAATATTATGTCCAGCCAGATTCAGGTTCCATCTAACCTAATGGAAAATAGACGGAATCCCACCACAGGATGGAAAACTTTCACGCATGAAGGTAAGAACATCCAATCCAGTAACATCCAATCTGGAGTTTTGAACACTTTCATCTCTCACAAGAGGATTTGGGAATATGCAAATAAGAGCCTTTTGCCACTAAGTCTTCGGTGTGTGATATAGTCATAATTTATTAGAGACAAGGTAAGATAATTTTGTAATATTTCTGCTACAACCTGGAGTTTTGAACACTTTCATCTCTCATAAGAGGATTTGGGAATATGCAGATGAGAGCCTTTTGCCACTAAATTTTCGGTGTGTGATATAGTCATAATTTTTTAGAGATAAGGTAAGATAATTTTGTAATATTTCTGCTACAACCTGGAATTTTGAACACTTTCATCTCTCACAAGAGGATTTGGGAATATGCAAATAAGAGCCTTTTGCCACTAAGTCTTCGGTGTGTGATATAGTCATAATTTATTAGAGACAAGGTAAGATAATTTTGTAATATTTCTGCTACAACCTGGAGTTTTGAACACTTTCATCTCTCATAAGAGGATTTGGGAATATGCAGATGAGAGCCTTTACCACTAAATTTTCGGTGTGTGATATAGTCATAATTTATTAGAGATAAGGTAAGATAATTTTGTAATATTTCTGCTCCAACCTGGAATCAAACACTTTTTTTCTCTCAAGAGAATTTTGACAATTGAGAAAATTGTAAGTGTAAAAAAAAAAATAAAAAAATTACACATAGGGGCTCTGCTCCCTGTGCCCTTTGTGCACCTCCCCCCCCCCCCCACCAACGACTTTTTTTGTCTATCTGTCTGTATGTCTCTTTCTCTCTCTCTCTCCTGCTATGCTTGTCTCTTTTTCTTTGTTTGTCTTTTTTTCTGTCTGTTAGTCTCTCTAACTCTGTCTTTCTCTCTTTCTATATTACACAATAAACTGTGAATTTAAGTGTTTTACATATTCAATATTCATATATTAGTCATTTAAATTTTTAAATTGTTACACAAATTCGTTTCATTAGGATTTTATATATATATATAGGGTATATATATATATATATATATATGATTCGGGAAAGTTGCCCAGAAAAAACTTTAAGAAAATAGGTTTATCATAGTGGAATTTAACTTAAATTTTAGTAATCCATTTATTATTATGATAATTTCTAATGATAACAAAACCTAAAGTTACAGAAAACTGTAAGAATAGGAATGACAAACAAATTTAACAGAAATTTCACAAATAATTATAATGGAAATACCCAATTTCTATACTATGTACTAACATACTCCAAACTTTACACACAGCCTTGAAACAATAAACTGATACAAATATTTTACACTGATTCAAATAGATAATAAAGGAAAATATCTTGTAAATACAAACGTTTGCATTCATGTACTTCATTTGCAGTAGCAGCAGCCCAAGGTTGGTCATTATAAAAAGGCAAACACTCTTGGCAATCAACACCAGCAGTATTGTGTTCACATCGGCATATAAGACGGGCTGAATCCCAAGGAGACTGAGGATTGTTACTAAGTATACATTCACTAGCATGACCATGACATTTACACCTAAAATAGGAATAACAATATTATAAATTTACAAAGATAATTTACATTATAAATTGTAATAATAAAGATAGATATTTGTATGTGTATGCTCTGAAGAGACTGCTGCATGCAGAGCCACAAGATTTGGTAGGAAGGTACTTTTATGTCAGAAGTTATACACCTCGAAGTCAGTTTTTGGATTTTTTAATAAGATTTTATAAAAATTAATTTTTGTGTAATTTTTTTTATGACTTTTTTTCTGCGATTTTTTTACATTTGTAAAAAGAATGCGGTTTAATCTTTTAGTCCAATATGATAAATTTCGTCCCCTATAATTTTTTATATTCGCATATTTTTAATGCAACTTTTAATGTTTTATCAAATTCCACGGTGGAAATTTTTTTACGAAACGGAAGGAACTCTCTCGTAATTTTTTCAACTGCTGTAATGAAAATGCAGGATTAGAAGAACGCCAAATTGGTTCCTATAACAATGTGTGTGAAGGACGGTACTGAAATTTTGAATTTAAGCTGTTCAAGAAAGAAAAATTCCAATAATTTAAGGTTTGCTTGATTTGAGACCGGAGCGGGCATATGCTGCTGATGGCAGTCCCCCCCCCCCACCCCCCACCCCCCAATTCCAGGTTTGTTTAACTTGAGGCTTGTTTGGAAAAATCTGGTGAAGCTCAGCTAGTACATTTGTAGGAACATCATTACTTAAATAATATGTATGGCAACCTCTGCACTAAATACATATATGAGAGTTGTATAGTTTTATTTATTTAGAAATAGTCATTCATATTCTGGTAAACTATTTTTATCTCTCTATATTAAAATAATACGTTTTTTTTTCAAATTTTATGATTTTGAGCTTCATAGCAGGTATTCAGCTATAAGTACACAAAACTTCATGTCTGTAAGTTACTATAGTTTCTGAGAACCGGCTCTGTGATGGACAGACAACGTAGCAGGACGAATAGGGTTTTGTGAGATGAACGAAACCCTAAAAAAGAAAAGTGTGTGAAACGGAAAAATGAAAATTTATTTAAAATAATATGCAAACAATACAATAAAGAAAACTATTTTATGCCCGACAAAATTCTCCTTTTTTTTTTTTTTTTAAATGCTGAAGAATTTTACTATTTATTGGGATGATGAAAAAGATGCCTATAAAAATAAAAAATATACATGCAAGAAAAATATGAAGGGACTTTATTCTCTTTTAAGGTCTCTTTTAGCTTAGGAATTTTTTTAATTAATTAAATTCTGACATTCCTATTGTGAATGGAGAAACATTGGACACTATAAGCTTCGTTGCAACTTTTGTTGGCAAAAAATCATTAATGATTTTTTTAATCCCTAAGGAGAAAAAAAAATTTGCATATTTCGTGACCGATTAAAGAAACTTATGACTGATTGACGAAATATCTGCGTCCCCCCCCCCCCCCCCCGATCATTTAACGAAATTCGTATTTTTTTTTCCGCAAGCATTTCACGAAATTCGTAATTTTTTCCCAAGACCGTTTCATGAAAATCGCGATTTTTTTCCTGTAGTGATTGACGAAATTTGCAATTATTTGACGAAATTCTCTCTCTCTTTTTTTTTTTTTTTTTTTTTTTTTTTTTTTATGTGACTGATTGGAGAAATTCGCGATTTTTTTAAATTAGATTTCTCGACGAAATTCGCATGTTTTTTTTTCTGCGATTGTTTGCCGAATTTCGCAATTTTTTTCCGTGATCGTTCGGAGAAATTCTCAATTTTGTTTCTGCGACCGTTTGACTAAAAAAGCGATTTTTTTCTCGAGCAATTAAAAAAAATCGCGATTTTTTTTTACGGCCGATCGATAAAATTAGTAATTTTTTTACTAGATTTCTTGACGAATATCGCGAGGTTTTTTCCGCGATCGTTCGGCGGAATTCACGCTTTTTCCTCCACGACCATAAGACGAAAGTCGCGATGTTTTTCTCGAACAATTGAAAAAAAATCGCAATTTTTTCTGCAATTGTTGGACAAAATTAATTTTTTTTTCGACCGATTGATGAAATTCGGGATTTTTTTTTTTTTTTTAACTAGATTTCTTGACAAATTTCGCGATTTTTCTCGTGACCATTTGACGAAAGTTTTTCTCGAACAATTAAAAAAAAAATTGCGTTTTTTTTTTTTATTATTCTCTAAACGAAATTTCGATTTCTTCTGCGATTGTTTGACGAAATTCTCGTTTTTTTCAGTGAATTGATTTTGCGAAATTCGGTGAAAAATTAATAATTTGGGGACGAATCACATGCCCATATCTTGTGTTTTCCTCGAAGAACATCTCTTGAATAATCCTCAAGCTACAAATTTAATGAACGAGACCCCAAATTATCTTCACACGAATTGTTCTGTGCCGCACATCAGCGCGATTTTTTTTTTTTTTTTTTTTTTTAATAACGGTTTCGCGGAAAAGTGGCATTTCTGGAAATTGACAGAATTTTTAGATATAGCAGAAAAGAGAAATTTGTGAAAGATCGGAAAATCGGAAGACTTGCCGAGTCTAATTTTATGATTCTATTTTGATTTAACCGAATAGAAAATGAAAGTCATACATACACACACACCAAAAAAAAATCTTGGAAAATGACAAAAAAGCAGAAAATATTAAAAATGGAAACGACAAAAAAGCGGAAAATCGCGGTAGAATCTCAAAGAATTTCATGCCTGTAATCGGCATTAATCATAAAACAAACTTAGCTGAATTTTGAACTAAAAAAAAAAAAACATATAACTAAAGACTTAAGTTACTATGAATTTTAAAGGAGTAGAAATGCATTTATATTGAGTGCTTAAGTACCCATGCAAAGTGCAGCCCAATTTTTGAGACTGGATAAACGCCACTATTTATTACTAATCCCTCAAGTCAATTACCTTGCTACATAGACGAGAAATGCACAGGTAGATCACATTTTAAATTCTCCCAAAACAGGAAGGAAAACATGAATAAAACATGGGTAAAATTAAAGATGAAGCTGGGAGAATGAATAATTAGAACTACTTATTATAATGAAAGGAATTTCATCTGATTTAACTTTTAATATTTATGAATTTCCAAGGCTCTGCGTATTCTTTGCGATACATTTCTGTTCCTCTGTTAGCTAAAACACGTACAAGGCCAGCTCAAGAATATCAGACTGACATAAAATATCAAAAGAAATAAGTCAACAGACAGGCGGGTAGATAATTAAACAGACAGACAGACGTGGAGAGAGAATATTTTTCTATGTAAAGTAGGTTAGTTCAAATATACAGAATTTCAAATCAGGATTTTATGAGTTTGGACATTTTTAGATTTAGGTAAAAGTTTTACAAACATGTTAAACAATCCGCAGTTAATTTACATATTTGCAAACACTTTAACCCTTTCCGGCACAGACAAATTCTGTTCGTAAAATGAGAAAATACTCACTGACACCGGAATTTACAAACGACTTTTTTAGAAAATAAGAACCTCTTAATTTAAGCTTTCAGTATAAAAACAAAATTTTATTAAAATATTCTTGGTGCCGAATGCAAGTTTGGAATTATAATTAGGTGTGCCCGGAGTGGGACCACTGTGCCGGAAAGGGTTAAGGCTGTTAGTCAGCCAATTCCCCAATTCCACTCGCTAATGTTAAACCTATGGGCGTGGAATGCATTCGTATATTTAAAATATCCTCTCAAGAGATTAATATTTTTAACTTCTTTTTTTTCTGTGTACTCTTCTTAAAGGATGTCTCTTCTTTTTTTTTCTTTGTTGTCAAAATATTTATAAAATATATACTTAATTTTATGTGAAGCGTTAAAATCTTACCCAGTTTCGCTAAGATTTTAACACATAAAATTATATATTAAGTATAGATTTTAGAAATATTTTAACAACTAAGAAAAAAAAAAAGACATCCTTTAAGAAGAGTACACAGAAAAAAAAAAGTTAAAAATATCAATTTGCTAAAGTAAATTATAAGGCAAAGATATTTTAAATGTACGAAGACATTCCACGCCCATTAGCGAGGGGAAGTGAGGAGTTGATTGACTAACAGCCTTAATGCTGAATATGTTATGTGCGAGCCTTACTTAATAATAATAATAACGCAGTGCGCCTAAACCACGTAATTGCAATGCTGAATAACAAATGTAAATGTTTCTTATTATATAGCAGATGATACCGCATATCAGTAGCTGATATGATATTAAACTTATGCTACTTCTTCCCTGGTTGGTTGGTTGGTCGGTTGGTTTATTTATGACAGCCGATTATCTACAGGAGGGATATAGGCCCTGGGGGGGGGGGCTTTCTAAGGGATCCTAACCTGTATTTACGGCAAAGTACGAAGAAAACCACGGAAAACTCCGAACGGTTAGATCGACGGGCGCGACAGGGGTTTGAACCCAACATCTCCCCGTCTACCAGATTTGAGAGCAGAACCTCTCAACCACTGGTGGGACCTACTTCTTCCCTGAGCAGATGGAAATTCTTTACGAAAATATCACTCCTGGCAAATCAGGGATCTGTTTACGAAAAAATGGAGTCCTTTAAAGGGCCCTTCACAGAACTACTTTCTCTAAAACAGGACTTCACAAAACTATTTTCCCTAAAACAGGATCCTTCACAAAATTATTTTCCATAAAATAGGACCCTTCACAAAATTCTTTGTCTTAAAAATAGGTTTTTCACAAAAATTTTCCATCTTTAAACTGAACATTTCACAAATTAGTCATTTAAAAGTAAAATCTGACCTGTCACTTTTACACATAAAAAAAATATGTGTATTCTACATCCATATATCTTCTTAAAAAATGGATAAACAAGAAACTGAATATAGCGATCATTTCAAATTCACAAAATTATGACTAAATTTTAGGGATGCACCGGATGAGAATTTTTGCCGAATATCCGGTATCCGGCCGAATACTTTTTCGTTTTTAATTTCAATAGTAATATTTATATTTTATGCTTGCTTAAAGAAAAAAAACTAAATTATTATAATTTTATATCATTCAAATGTTAATAATGGATTTAAACTCATTTATTAAGTTAAAGTTGCTTAAAAACAAATGCTTTTTTAGTAATTAAGTATTGAAATTTAATCATATTTTGTCTTTTGCCTATTGTAATAGACATATGAGTAGTTTTTTTTCTTTTATTCAGGGTCATTGAACATAAAAAGATAAACAATTAAGTAATTTCTCTATAAATCTTTATTTATAAATACTAAACATCCTATTGAAATGACTTTTTCTTTCCCTGCATAATCATACATATTATTACTTACTTTTTCTATGACATGTTTTCTAACAGAATTTAAATAAAGAAGCTCCTCATTGTAGGTATCTTCTTTTCTAGTACAAAGTGCTATTCTAGAAAGTAGCACAATTCTTTTCATGAACAGTATTATTTTACCACAGCTGGTCTTCCATCCATAGACAAAATAGTGACAAAAGATTCAATAAAATAATTTTTACTTTAGAAATGTTGAAAACACAAGAAAAAGAGACATCCAGGAGTGAACACTTATTCTCAGAAGAAGGGAAATATTTGTGATAAAAAATATAACAGTCTGTAAACGCAGAGCATCATAACTTGCCTTTAATTATAAATAATTAGTTGTTATATTTTAAATATATTATATTTTCATTTATATATAAATCCTATAATTTCAATTTTGTGAAAATATGAATATTTATTTCTACTAACATTGTTTTAACGGGATAATGTTGGTAAGAAGGAAATTAATTTCACACTAACTTTTTCTGATGATGTTAAAAAATAGGATTTAAAAGGGGAATCACTATTCGGCAACCGGATATTGAAGTATTCGGCCGGATCGAATATCCGGTTTGGGTGCCGAATAAGCAGGATATCCGGCAGGAGACGGATATTCGGTGCATCCCTACTAAATTTTTCACAAATATAAAAAGCTGTTCACAATTTCACAAAAACAGGACCCTGGAAAAAAAAGTCTGGACAGACCCCTGCAAATAAAGCGTCACCGAACTCCCAATCCAGATTTGACGGCCTATCTTATCTTATCTTATCTTATACTTATAATAAAATTCAAAGGCAAGAAAGTGTCTGTAACGGTTCCAGGCACGACCACTCTGGTTTGTGAATCGACCATAGTTAAACGCCATGTTAGGCTTAATGAAAAACCTGTGTAACATATCACAGCTAAATGATAATATCCTTTACTTGAAATCATGTCTGCTCAGCATATTTTTCTATAAAACATGTATATCATATACTATTATAATGTTTTAAGTTCTTAATTAAAAATCGGAATCCCAACTATAAACAATCGAACATTGTTGCCATTCAGCATCACAAATTCAAATGATTCACAAATGAACGACTCTTTGAAAGCTTCAAATCCGATTCTGCTGTTAAAATATTTGTAAAAGCTTATTACATCTTTTAAATCTTTTAAATTTTTTTAAAACCTTCAAAAACTATTTCATATAAAACATGAATATCAACATTTCTGTAAACACATTTTTTCAGAAATAGCAGTGATTTCTTTCGTACCGAGGATTTGAGGTGTATTACGAGGATTTCAGTATAGTGGCGCTATCTGCCGGTGGATTTTGAAATTTTTAATAAAATTTGAAATAACTCCACAAAATTCTGCAACTATTATATACTATATTAAATTTCAAACCATTCAATTGGGTAGTTTTTGCGCTGTTATATGCGAACAGATGGACGAACCAGATGACAACTATAGGTGCTACATATTTATATAATTATGAACGCACCTAATAAACCCATGCAAAGACGTCCACTTTATCTTTTTTGTTCTAATTCTTTTTTTTTTCTTTAATAATTGTTGAGCGCGATATACTGCTGTATTTTATTTTTGTGCCAACATTGATTTGAGTAAAACCTTTCATTTCATTTTTGAAAACAATGCAGATTTAATTTTTAATTAACTGCAATTTATAATAAAAAAAATTATTTTAACGAAATGTAAGTATACTTTGTCAGAAGTCAGTTAAAAAAAACTTTGGAATGGTACATCATTTATTGTTGTGCGTTTTGTAAAAGTGTAGAAAAAGAGATGTTGACAACAGAAATAATATATACCAGTAGACCCTTGCGAGGATTTCACACTGCACTCTTAATATTTTTTAGCAATAACTAATATTTTTTAGATGTAGGTTTATTGGACTGTTTATTGGACTGTTGGGCTATTTACACCAAAAGATAATAAACAATAACTTATGACAACATCTAATTGAATCTGAAGTTTCATGAAAATCCGTGCATTAGTTCTTGAAATATAGTTATCGTGATAATAATGAAAAAAAGTAGCATAGCAGCGCCACCTTTTGGGCTATTTACACCAAAACATAATCAGCATCTATTTATGTCAAGGTCTAACAGAATCTGAAGTTTGATGAAAATCCGTGCATTAGTTCAAGAGATATAGTTATCGTGATACTAATGAAAAACGCAGCATAGCAGCGCCACCTGTTGGGCTATTTACACCAAAACGTAATCAGCATCTATATGTCAATGTGTAACAGAATCTGGAGTTTGATGAAATTCCGTGCATTAGTTCTTGTGATAGTATAGCAGCGCCACCTGTTGGTGTATCTACCCCAAAATGTAATCAGCATCTATTTATGTCAAGGTCTAACTGAATCTAAAGGTTGATGAAAATAACTGCATTAGTTCTTGAGATAGAGCTTCTATTGCGGAAATCGCAAACAATGCAGCATAGCAGCGCCACCTCACGATTTTCACCAAAAAGTAATCAGCACCAATTTATATTAAGGACTAACTGAATATAAAGTTTTATTAAATTTGGTGCATTAGTTCTTGAGATAGAGCGCCCACAAAATTTGTGTCACATACAGACAGATAGACAGACTCACAGACATTTTCTAAAAATGGTCCAATAGTGTTCAGGAGCTTCTAAAACGTATAAATCCGTCGAAAACCGGAAGTCGAAAATTTTCATGAATCCAATACTTTCTTCTTGAAAAGATAGAAGAAAGTAAAAAGCACGAAATAGACATAAAAAAATAAAAAATAAAATAAAGAAACGGGCTTTCAACTGTTTTAAAAAAATTTATCGTATCGTAAAAACAATCCTCAATACTAAAAAAACAATGTATGTTACCAAAAGTTTGTTTTAATTTTTTCCAGGGCAAGGTGATAAAGGGATTTTCTAAAAATTCTTTTTTACCTCATGCATAAATGAATTTAATGAAAGATTCAAAGACAAAGAGTCAGTCTTAAAATTCTCTGAAAGTCATTATCTTTCGTCTTAATTCTTTACGCCCCAAATTGTGAATTGAGGTTATGAATAAATATCGAAGTTATGCAAGTCTACGCTAAATTTAAAATACTTGTTTAAACAAAAATTTACGTTCTTTACACGATATCATATTTTTCTAAGTAAAAACCATATATTAAAAATTCCAAATTAATGTATTGTTAAAAAAGCCCGATACGGCCTAGGAAGAATCAAACCGGGTCGGAGCCTAATGCAAGAAAATTGGCCCGAGCAAGTGCAGAACCTTTATTATACCGGGTGTCCCAAAAATGACTGATGGATTTTAAAATTCAATAACTTGCAAACGGTAACAGATATTAAAAAATTTTTTGCAAGAGGGTTATGTATGATGTCAGGAGTTTTCTTACTGTGATTCTTGATTTTAGTTCGAATTTCAAACAATAGATGGCGCTGACAGCGATTGGCGCACAGTGGAGGCCGAAACTAACGCCGATCAGCATTGATGCCCGCCCCCTGAATACTAGGCCAGCCGGCCAGCGAGCTGACAAAAATGGCGGTGCCGCAGGCAGATTTTTTTCTCCAGCGTTTGTACGGTCCCTCGAACTTCAACACCAATAATATCTAAAAGTTTTCTTTGACTTATTTGATCTCAGAAAAACTAGGCGAAGAAAACTTTTAGAAATTATTGGTGTTAAAGTTCGAGGGACCTTTCAAACGCTGGAGGGAAAAAAAAAAAAAAAAAAAAAAAAAAAAAATCCGCTTGCGACAGCCGCCATTTTTGTCAGCTCGCTGGCCTATGGCCTAGTATTCAGGGAGCGGTGCATCAATGCTGATCGGCGTCAGTTTCGGCTTTGACTGAGCGCCAATCACTGCCAGCGCCATCTATTGTTTGAAATTCGAACTAAAATCAAGAATCACAGTAAAAAAACTCCTGACGTCATACATAACCCTCCTGTAAGAATTTTTTAAATATCTGTCACCGTTGGCAAGTTGTTGAATTTTAAAATCCATCAGTCATTTTTGGGACACCTGGTACCTGGTTGTTCATTTTATATTGCTGAGGTAAACAAAGCAACTTTGATTGTAAACAAATAGTGATGACCACCTGATTGTTTTGTCGATAGACACAATGAAAACAACGAAACAATTGACCTTTGACATGGATTTATTTTAATACTTATCTTCTTTAAAAAGAAAAAAAAAATCGTCTAATTAACATTTTCCCATAATATTCGTATACGTTCAAAATATATCTCATACCAGTTAAAAAGCAACTCGAAAACTTTTCATGAAAGATTACGGTTCGTAAATATCATGAGATTTTCGAAAATATCAAAAATATCTGATATTTTGATATACATCCGATATTTTTGATATTTTTTATACATGTCCGATAGTTTGAAAATAGTCAACTTATGATGATTATAAGTATTTTCAGAGTTAATATAAATTGAAAAATAAACATATGTCATTTAGCATGAAAGCTTAATAAAACAATATTCTAAATATATATATATATATATATATTTTTTTTTTTTTTTTTTTAACTCCCACTTACTTAACAAAATTTAAGATCAACTAATTGGAAACAGACACAATTTGCTTTTTACACTCACAAAAAACAAACTATTAAGATTTAGTAATCAAGTTTTAAGAAAATTGTATGATTTATGCAACAAAATAATTTGTTTTTATTGAAAAATCTGAACATAAATATAGTAAGCTTGAACGAAACCAAAAAAAGAGAGAAAAAAATTATTTCTAACGAAGCTGCATTTTATCTAAATTAGATAGTTTATCTTTCAGTGGCTTTTCTAAGTATTTAAATATTGTCCCACATAATTATTGATTCATACATTTAAAAATTCAGCTTCAAACAAAGCTTGGAATTTTTTTCTTTTGGTTGGGGAGGGGGAGGGTCTGAAAAAGCCACAATAAGAGCAAAAAATCTTTATCTACAGAACGACACAGCAAATAACAGTTAAAAAATTCTTTTACACTTGTTTTGACTGAAAATATCAAGAATATTATATGCAATATTTTAAAAATAAATATCAAATATGTGAAAATATCGAAAATATCAAACTTCATGATATTTTAAAAATAAATATCGGATATATATCATGATATATATATATATATATCACCGAATACTGTGAAAGATAAATTATAAACTTTTGTAAATATCTGTTTAATTTAATATAAATCAATTTTTAATAATTAGCAGATATAATAAACTTGCTTACTTGAGAATCACTCAAAAAATACTTCGTAATTTTATACATCGTTCTTCGGTTTAAAAAAAAAAAAAATAAAAAATAAAATATTGTACGCCATGTTTATTTACTCTTCTTCTGGGAGATCACGTGATTTAATGAAAGAATTGAAGTTGAAGTAAAGTTCAAGTTGCTATGATTACAGTTACAACCAAAGAATTAGAACAAAAGTTAATCTTTAATAGACTCTCACGCGTATTAAAATGTGTACCATGGTCATTTTCAACAGGCAATATGTTAAACTTCAATAAAATTGAAATTTCGTTCCGATTCAAGAGTAATAGCGAACAGAAATAAAGCTGATATACAGAAACGCTGACAAAGACTTATTAACACGACAATTTTAAAAAACGTTTTCGAACTTTTATTTTTCAAAATCATAAACAAGTAACAATTTATTAAAAGAAAAAACACACATAACAAGAGAAAGGCACAGAGATTCTATTTTTATGATATAATAACATTTTTTCATATTTAGAGCCTGTACGATTTCATATTTAGAATTATTCCTTAAAAAAAAAAAAAAATCTTGTTTATTATTTATTTATCAACATTTTATGAATAATTACTAAATTTTCATCAATATGTATCGCAATTTACAGAAATAACGCTGCGGCGTTCACGAGATTAAAAGTCAAACATTTTTAAGGATCTAAAAGGAGTATCTAAACTAAAAGGAGTACCTAATCTAATCCAAAGGGACTTGCTTTTTGACACATTTCTAAATTCATTTATGTTCGGAAACGCATAAAATTGGCAGTGTTCTTAATCAGAAACTATGTAATCAAATAGCGTTTTCCATTTTTTAGGAAAGCAAAAGATATTTCAGAAAATACCACCAAAGTGGACGTTTCGAACCGAATTACCGACGCGGCAGAGCAAGAAAGGAAAAAAAAAACCTGTCGTTGCCGGACAAGAATAATTTATAACTCTATAAGAAATTTATCAAAAAATGACGAGAAAAAGGGCGCTCTGACAGGCACAATAGCGATCTTATAATGGTTCCGTTTTTACTTTTTAAGTACAGACCAGACCAAAAAAAAAAAAAAGATTCCCTGTGGCTGGAGTCACTCCATGGTCACAGATATGAAAATAAACAACCAAATAAAAAATAAAAGATAACGTGCGTAATTTTAAAAAAAGTACATGGAAATAATAACTTCAAAGCCCATGCAATTATAGAATATTCTCATTTTGTTTTTGAAAATGACTCGGAAAGAGTTGAAACATGTAAAACAACCTAATAAAAGTTATTTTAATTTGTATTATGTTGTTTAATTTACACCTTTAGCATTTAAAAGGAATCTATTATTACAAGGTCTTATAATTTATTATATCGGTAATGATTTGTAAAATTATTTTGGAAGCGTTGGAAAGTGTTACATAATCTATGCTTGACGCATGATTTTTCGTTATTGTTATAATTTTAAAATGTTTTTTGGTGTTGTTACTGAGCAGTCTAAAAAATATATATATTAAATGTAAAAAGCCTATTGGAATTTTCAATTTAAAAAAATGGTTATCACCTATCACCTATCATCATATATCACCATCATATATTATTATTTCTCCTGTCAACATCCCTTTTTCTAAGAAAATATGAAACGCAGAACAACGAATGAGATACCATATGAAAGGTTTTAAAACCGGCTTCTGACATAGCTCACTTAACAATTCGTTAAAACATGTTTTTGATTAAAATTTGCTGAAAATTAAAAATTAAATCGGCATTGTTTTATAAAAGAAATGAAAGGTTTTCCTGAAATTATTGTTGCCAAAAAAAAAAAAACCACATTATATGATGCTCATAGCAATTATTATAAAAAAACACCGCACGGGTTTATTTTATACTTATGATTAAAAAGTGAAATTGAAATTGAAATGTTTAGATTTATATTTCTAAGTCCCATGGTTTTCCCGAAGCGGATGACGTCATCGTCTAATGCAGTCAAAATACGATTGTTAATTTTTTTTCTCGCGCGTGCCTTTAGCAATCTTGGATCAATCTAACTTTTTAATCTAACTTTGATGGAATAAATTAGATGATATTCTGGCTTGACTAACAACTAAATGTTGTTTGCAGATAGTTTTATCCTTGCTTTTTCTTTAGAAGTTTAAACCTGCATCTAATAAATATTATATATTGATAAAAAATTATACTTCTCTATTATCCCGTCGACCACTTTTCATAATAAAAAGAAAACTGCCCAGTTAAACTGAGGGCATTGAGCTCACAGGCTATTCACACTAATTGTCTATTATACTCGTATTTCAAAGAATTTGTAATATGTCCCTCGAAAAATAAAGAAATCAACAATATATTAAGGGGGGGGGGGTCATCCCCCCCGTTACCCCCCTCATAGTTAACTAATGAACCGCTTAAACTAATCAGGAAAGTCTCTAATTACAATGAATATATATACAAAATTTGAAGAAAATCGGATAATTCTGCATGAAAAACCTATTTATCTAAATTAAGGGGGGATTAGCCCCCCTTTCCCCCTTTATACTTAACCAATGAACCCCCAAAACTATTCAGAGAAGCGCATTATCACAATGAACCTATATACAAAATTTGAAGAAAATCGGATAATTCTGCATGAAAAACCCATTTATCTAAATTAAGGGGGGATTAGCCCCCTTTCCCCCTTTATACTTAACCAATGAACCCCCAAAACTATTCAGAGAAGCGCATTATCACAATGAACCTATATACAAAATTTGAAGAAAATCGGATAATTCTGCTTGAAAAACTCATTTATCTAAATTAGGGGGGGGGGGGGTATCCCCCCTTATACTTAACCAATGACCCCCCAAAACTATTGACAGAAGCGCATTATAAAAAAATGAATATATATACAAAATTTGAAGAAAATGGGGTAATTCTGCATGAAAAACCCATTTATCTAAATTATGGGGGGTTAGCCCCCCGTTTCCCCCCTTTATGCTTAACCAATGAACCTCCAAAACTAATCAGGGAAGCGCCTTATCACAAGGAACCTATAAACAAAATTTAAAGTAAAACGGTTAGTTCTATCAAGAGTTATCGCATTACGTACATACATACATACATACACACGTACGTACGTACGTACATACAGAACCGGCGGGCACATAAGCTCTCAGGCTTTGATAGCCTGTGAGCTAATAAAAAACTATCGCCCAATAAACGGGAGAACGTTGCCATCGGAATATCAAAAAATAAATAAATAAATAAAATATAAGAATTTAAGGACACAATTGTTATTTTAATTAATAAAATAACTACTAAATCAGTAAAACATAATGAAAAATAAACGCAAATGTCGAATGTAAATCCATACTAGATGACGTAACAAACACGCATAATGATTCTGACATCAAGTAAATGGGACTGCAGTTTTGCCGTTTAATCTTACAGTTTGGCGGTAGTTTTTTGTTATGAAAAGTGGTCGACGGGATAATAGAGAAGTACCTAAAAAATATTAGATTTCAGTGCGAAATCTTCGCACGGGCCCTCTGGTATATATTATTTCTGGTGTCAACATATCTTTTTCTAAGAAACTACAAAACGCACAACAATGAATGAGGTATCATTCGGAAGGTTTTTGAACCGGCTTCTGACATCATACACTCACATTTCGTTAAATGATGTTTTTTGATTAAACATTGCAATTGTACTTAAAAATTAAATTGGCATTATTTTCATAAATGAAATGAAAGTTTTTTTTTTTTTCCCCAAATTAATGTTGCCAGAAAAATAAAATACCGCATTATAGGATGCTGAACAATGATTATAAAAAGAAATAAATAGTACAAAAAATAAATAAATAAATAAATAAAATAAAATAAACAAATTGGGACGTCTGTGTACGGGTTTATTTTATATTTATATGGTTAAAATGCGAAATTGAAATGTTTAGAAGAAAAAGACACCACCGAAGCAGTGATATTTCACATGTAGAATAAAAGGTATGCTTTGTTATATTAGATTAAATTGTATTTTAAATGCATTCAATTTATTTTTCTTTATTAAATGTTTTTCAAGAAGCGGATGACGTCATCTTTTAATCCAGTTAAAAAACGATTGTTAATTTTTTTTTTCTCGCGTGCGTGCCTTTTGCTATCTTCGATAATTTTTACTGTAACTTTGATGGAATAAATGATACGATATTCTGGGTTGACTAATATTGTTTGCTGATATTTTTATTTTTTATTTTTCTTTAGAAGTTTAAACCTGCATCTAAAAATATTAGATATTGTTAAAAATTATTAGACTACAGTGCGAAATCCTCGCACGTGTGCACTGGTATTCTATAACCCGGATTGGATTCCCTATAGTTATTGTAAAAGTCACTTGGGACAAATACATTTTATCATTTGTTTGAACAATCAGAAATAATGAAAATTTACGGTAGTGGCCAAAATTGTGGGAAACCTTTTGGGATAAATGCTTTTTTGAAGTTTGCTGGCTCATAATACCCAATATTTGTTAGTAATACCATAAAAGATATAATACTGGAAATATAATTTAATCAAGAATATCATGCAATATAGTTTGTTCAATTATAATTATTTTATCAAACGTTATAGCCAAGTAATGAGAAAAACGCAAGTAAAACCTGGTTAAGTTGATAATAATTATTTTTCTTTTTCTTGAATGTAGCCAATGCATACGAATGTTTGAAGTGACAGACAAATTCCATTTTATTTGGTAATGTGTCAATCAAAGCTAGGGTAGGATTTTAAAAATATATATATGTATATATATGCCATATATACTTATAGGAGGACTTTTATCACTATTTGTTATGATTGCTATAGTTCTTTGCCACCTTTACATTTTTGAACTAGTAAAGCATAATGAAGTAAGAAAACATCATAAAGAGTTGATTAGTTACCCAGTAATCAATGTATAACAATATTTTTAAGTGTAGAAAACTATGGTTATGAAGAAATTGGACGCAAAATAACAAAGGGATGTGTAAGCCACACAAAACAAGACTGGTAAAGTTGGCAGTTGGCGGTAGAAGAGTAAAGTCCCTGTGTATTGGTCACACAAAATAATCATCTCGGTGTATGCAACATGAAATGGTGCACTGCAATGGGGAGCTGAATCAAAGTACAGTTCTGTGCAGAGTGCAGTATTTTGATCTAAATGCTAGAATCTCATGAAAAAAAAAAAAATCAAATAAAGGTTAAAAATATTAAACTGAGCTAAAAGACACGTTTACTAGTCAGAGAAATAGTAGGGTAATGTTATTTGAAGTGTTAAAATGATTTTTTTTTTTTTTTAATTTTTTAAATAGAATTCTAGCATTTAGATCAAAATGCTGCACTCTGCACAGAACAGTAACTTTGATTCAGCTGCCCATTCCTGTGCAACATTTCATGTTGCATATACCGAGATGATTGTTTTTTGTGACCTATACACAGAGACATAAGTCTTCTACCTCCAATTGCTCTCCTGCACCTTTTCCTGTCTTTACCAGCCTTGTTTTGCGTAACTTAGACATCCCTTTGTTAATTTACTTCCAATTTATTCATAACCATAGATAGCTTTCTACACTTAAAAATATTGTTATACATTGATTTCTGCGTAACTAATCAATTCTTTATGATCCTTATATATTATTTCTTCTGTCAACATCCCTTTTACTCAGAAAATGCGAAACGCAGAACAACGAATGAGATACCATATGAAAGGTTTTAGAACAGGCTTCTGACATAGCCCACTTATCAATTCGTTAAAACATGTTTTTGATTAAAATTTGCTGAAAACTAAAAATTAAATCGGCATTGATTTCATAAAAGAAATGAAAGGTTTTCCTGAAATTATTGTTGCCAAAAAAATAAAATACCACATTATATGATGCTCATAGCAATTATTATAAAAAACACCGCACGGGTTTATTTTATACTTATGATTAAAAAGCGAAATTGAAATGTTTAGATTTATATTTCTAAGTCCCATGGTTTTCCCGAAGCGGATGACGTCATCCTCTAATGCAGTCAAAATACGATTGCTAATTTTTTTTCTCGCGCGTGCCTTTAGCAATCTTGGATCAGTTTTTACTCTAACTTTGATGGAATAAATTAGATGATATTTCCGCTTGACAACTAAATGTTGTTTGCAGATATTTTTATCCTTGCTTTTTCTTTAGAAGTTTAAACCTGCATCTAATAAATATTACATATTGATAAAAAATGATACTTCTCTATTATCCCGTCGACCACTTTTCATAACAAAAAACTATCGCCAAATAAACGGAAGAACGTTGCCATTGGAATATTAAAAAATAAATAAATAAATAAAATATAAGAATTTAAGGACACAATTGTTATTTTAATTAATAAAATTAATAAATCAGTAAAACATAATGAAAAATACACGCAAATGTCGAATGTAAAACCACTTGATGACGTAACAAGCACGTATAATGCTTCTGACATCCAGTAAATGGGACTGCATTTTTGGTGTTTAATCTTACAGTTTGGCGATAGTTTTTTGTTATGAAAAGCGGTCGATGGGTTAATAGAGAAGTGCCTAAAAAATATTACATTTCAGTGCGAAATCTTCGCACGGGCCCTCTGGTGTTTTCTTAATTTCATTATGCCTTACTAGCTCAAAAATTGAAAAATGTCAAAGAACTTTAGAAACTTGATAGCAATGATAACAAATAGTGATAAAAGTCCTCTTATAAGTACCAAAATATGGCATACATACATACATATATATATTTTTTTGAAATCCTACCCTAGCTTTGATTGACACATTACCAAATAAAATGGAATCTGCCTGTCACTTCAAACATTCATTCATATGCATTGGCATGTTAATTGCATGTTAATTAATCATATAGCATCCTGATGTACCTATTAGAAACCATCCGGTAAATGGAACATATTGCTATATGTACTGAATATATTTGAAGTATATACAGGAAACAAAATAAAGCTGTTTATATGTGACCTCGGCTAAGCTACTCCAGGGAATAATATTAGTATCTTTGGTGAGTTTTCATGAATGAAGAATTAAGAAAACTTTTCACAAATTGAAAGGGGGCCCCGAAATGATATAGTGCTTCCCCTAGATTCAGAGGCTAATCGGGCCCTGCTTCCCCCCCCCCCTTTTCCCTAACGAAAATCCCCACATTATGCCCATGGAAAAAAGCAAAAAGTATTTTATCTCTCTGGAATATTTCTTAGATCATCTCAACTTATCTCGCTCAAAAGGAGGACAAACGGAAGGGAAGAAAAAAACTGACTGCGCCCTATCTTATTACCGAAGACGCCTCGTCTAATTTTATATCCGTGAATGAAACCTTTCAGATAAACGGTTCATACACATCTCTCGTTAACTGATCAGATAAAAGAGGACTTAATTGTAAAAGTAAACATCTCCAGCGGATATACGTAAGATTGACGAAAATCCAATTTGTGTTTGTCAATAAACCTTTATAGGTGATCGACACGAAACACGGGCGAGGGGGAAAGGGGTGACATTGCCGCTCCCCGGATTTTGATATTTAATTAAGGTGGCTCTAAAATGATCTGCTCAACAATGCAAAACATTCTGACACAATTTCTGACTCATTTTTAAACGCAAATGCTTCAAATTGGCAGGCCTCAGTATGGAAGCGTTTTGGAGTAGAAATGAGTTTTCCATTTTTTAGGGTTTCGTTTTTTAGGGGAAACCCTATTCGTCCCGCTATGTTGTCTGTCCGTCACAGAGCCGGTTCTCAGAAACTATATAACTTACATACTTGAAATTTTGTGTACTTATAGCTGAATACCCACTATAAGGCTGAAAATCATAAAATTTTGAGAAAATCGTATTAATTTAATATAGAGATATAAAAATCTAACAGCCTTTTCGTATTAAATTTAAACATTTTTCGTTATAACAGTTGCCAACAATTAAGCATCCACAATAAAATTCTTTCCACAATAATTAATTTTCTATTGAAATATTTTCATGTGAAATATTTTCATGAAAATAAAATAAAAAGTTTCACCAATTGAAAAAAGATTAATATGACGTCATTATGACGACAGATTAATAAAACGGAAATTTTCAAACATTTCTCAATAGTACAAGGAGTATGAGTATGTGTAAGTACAGAAAGCAGGTTAATATGATGTCATTAGAGAAATAAAAAGAAAATTAATCTGACGTCCTATTGGAAATGTAACGGACTTTTTTCAAATGTTTGAGAATAATAGAAAGAGAGTATATCAATATATGAGTAATAATAGAGAAAGCAAGTAGATATGACGTCAGCAAATGATTATAACGTCATATGAGTTTGAGGAATGTATTGGATTATGGAAATATTGGCATATTTTAACATTTTGAAGGTCTCTACATCTACACAACATGTTTAATTTTGAAATTGATTTTTTTTTTAATATTGCATTTAGTCCACATGACAGGGTATAATAGCAGGCTTCGCCCGCTATCGGACCGGTTCAGATTTTCGAAAAAACGAGAAAAATAGACCGGTAAATTTTACTTTATAAAAAACATGGTTTTTTTTGTTTTTTTAATTAAATTTACTTGGATTTATTAAAGAAAGGATAAAGTGTTTTGAAAGGAATATTAAACGAAACCCTTTGTATGCGATCTTCGATCACACTTACTCACTTGTTAATATTTAAATTACCTATCGAGTTATAAGCGATTCCTGTCACATGACAACCTGTTTTTCTCCCTTCTCTCGCTGTCAAGTCCGAAAACTCGGTTCAAAACGTCAACTTTGACAGTATTTTCTGAAAGATGTTTCGCGTTTATCAAAAAATGGAAAACGTATTTCGATTGCATAGTTTCTGAATAAGAACACCTGCCAATTTTACGCGTTTCCGAACAAAAATTAATTAAAAAATGTGTCTGAAAGTACTCTCTGTGGATTTGAGAACAGCCTTTATTAAAAAACTTACATAGTGAAACATTTTATCAAGGACAATATTTTACAACATAAGTACGTCGCAAACGATTTCTATATTAGAACATAGCAAGTGATCAGCCGGAATTACTATGTTCACATTGCTCAATCGACTGCGATACTATATGTGAAAAATTTGGAAAATTAAGAGTGGATCAGATCAAAAAACAATATTAGAAAAATACCAAATCAATACCCATAATAGAAAAGACAAAAGACATATATATATATATATAAATAGGCATAGGATTGATTTTCTTCTATATCTGATTTTTAAACAACGAAAAATCGGATTTTTTTTTTTTACATCCTAATTATTTGTGAGCGTGATTCTGTTAATTACATGTGCCAGCACACACACACACACACACACTTACACATAACTTTCACAAATAAATATTCTAAGAAAGAAATGGCGGTACCTTCCTCCGACGGCAAAATCCGAGATGGCATAGTAATAGGATTTAAGCACATTGGGATCGCCGAAAATTTCGTCACCGAAGGTGTTGACTCGGTCCAGAGTGATGCGAATGTCGGTAGCACGGACCCATTCCTGAAAAAAAAAAAAAAAAAAAATGCATTATACATTATAATAAAAAAATTGCATACATTAAAAAGCAAGCATGAAACATTTTTAGGTGCGTTCGTAATTATATAAATACGTAGCATCTTATAGTCGTCGTCTGGTCCGTCCGTCTGTCCGCATATAACATATTACTATCTGCATACACCAGCGCAAAAACTACACACTCAACGTTTTGCGATTTTTGCTACTGCATTTTTTTTTTTTAATTTCTAAACATCGCACATTTATAATTTTTACACCGTTATATGGGGAAAAAAATCTACTTTCAAATGCAATTTGTTTGAAAACTGCATTTTAATTGACTGATTTGGTTTGAAATATATGGATTATTCCATATGTTTGGAAAAATATGGTTTGAAATTTAATATATACTAGGGAATCCAACCCGGGCTTCCCGGGATAGATGATAATATAGGTGAAAACCATTTATTTTTTTATTGAAAACTAATATAGATTTTTTAGAATGCTTCCTAGCAACACCAAAGAGCGTTTTTATGTAAAATATGCCAATTATATATTCAAATAAAATTTTGAAATTTATTAAAGGCTGTAATTTTGTATTGGCCTCGTGCCAGAAGTTAATATCCGAAGAAATCCCTAAAAATTTCTTTATATACAGCAGTTTTTCTTATTCTGACAATTTCAGCGGTTTTAAGCGCTTATTTCGATTACATGTCAGTTAAATTTGTGTTCTATTTATACTATTTTATTGACTGCTTAATAAAGTTTTAATTTAGTTATGGAATATTAGCTGGAAACAAAGGCTGAACTTTTAATAGTGTTTAAAGTGCAAATTGATTCATATTTTGTAATCGTCTGCAAGCGATAGAGATAGATTTTTAAAAATTCATGCTCTAAATTTAATTTAAATGCTTTGTAATAAATCAGTCAATTAAAATGCAGTTTTCAAACAAATTGCATTTGAAAGTAGATTTTTTCCCCATATAACGGTGTAAAAATTATAAATGTGCGATGTTTAGAAATTAAAAAAAAAAAAAAAAAAAAAAAAAAATGCAGTAGCAAAAATCGCAAAACGGAAATTTCATTGTCAATTGTTGCCATTCACAAAATGACGTCAGCGTTACGCCTTTATAATATAGATATAATCGTTGCAGCATTTTGTCGAGTCATTCAAAATTTTATGAAAATCGAATCAAAACTTTAAGAGATATTAATAAAAGTTTTTTTCATTCTATTAAATTCTATCATACGTAATTAATTCAATGATCTCCCATGATTAGAGACTCTAATAAGTAGTTGCCCAAAATATGACGTCATAACAGGGGTAGGGGGGGTATCACTCGAGTGTGACAACCTGTGACATAGGGAGGGGGGAGGGCGGGTCAAGAAGCCACAAAATTCGCGTGACGTAATTAATAGATGACCCCTAAAATTGACAAACGTTTAACGAAAATCTGCAATAATACAATTCCAGAAATAAATAGCTAAAAAAGAATTAAATTCCGATTAGCTCATAAGATACCATAAATTACTTGTAGCAGTCAGCTTAAATAAAAATACGGTGTCAATTTATACAATTTTTTCAAATGATATATAAAGCGGCATCTTTTGAAACCGTCTGTCCATTCCTTTCCCCCATTCATTGTTTATCTTTTGGGATCCACGTGGTTACTACGGCAGTACACAAGGGCATCGCCTTGATTTGGCGATTGATCGCTTTGAAGTTCTTGGAGTACGAGTGCCAACGATTTGGCGCATTTATCGTCAGTTTGGCGTTTTTATACCAACTAGAAGGAGAAATAGAAAAGCAACTTGGAAGTTCTCATAAATTGATAAATTCCGATAGTTGTCTTTATTTTCACATTTTACAAAAATATATATTTAGCTTGAAAATAATATATTCAATTCTATTGATGATATTAACAATAATCTCGAGTTTTTAATAGGCGATTTCTGCACAAGCCGAAAATTTCAGGCACCCGATCTGGCCCGATGTAAAAGCTAAAATAATCCCTGACGGCTCGGCCTACAGGCACAGGTAGATTTCGAAGACGGAGACCGTGGGGCACCTGTTTATTGGGAATTGCAGAAGAAAGACCTATATTTACCATGATGTGGCTGTTGGGACCACCCACTTCGAAATATACCTCTGCCTGTACGCGGATCCAGCAGGGATTTTTTTGTTTTTAATTTTTTTTACCTGTAAGAGTTGGTCCTATAAAAAACTTGTCAGTATAAAAGTTGTAGATAATATTAAGAAGATTTATAATAAATTTAAGCGGATTAGATATCTTGGAAATTGACGAAGTTATGATTCTTTTCTTCTGAAATCCCTATAGCCCTCTCCCCCCCCCCTCCTTGGGGGCATTTTTAATGAAATCAAAAATATGTCATACATAAATTTTTGGCCCTTTTCCTACAAGTAATAATAACTTTAAACGGATTCGTGATTCGATATGTATCATAATTAAGAAGTTATGGGGTTTTTTCTGTTTTCACAAAAAGCCCCCGCCCCCTGGTTCGATTTTGTCCATTAACTACTTGACCGAGTTTTTATGTCCCTTGATTTTATGTATCAGTTTGGAAGAGATTTGTGCAGAATTTTTCCAAGTTATCGTGTCCATAAAAAAGTGACATAGATAGATAGATACATATATAAAGTTTTGAACTGGAGGTGATTTTGTGTTCTGGGAAGTCATAATCGGCGTAAATCTGCAAAAAATTTTCAAAAATTCCAACTTAGGGAAGAATGTAATAGGTAGTATTTCTTACGAAATCTACCTAAAACCAGATTCTTAGACATATCTTTCTCTAATTTATTAAACGAAAATAAATTTCTAAAGATTCCCTTAAATAATAAACAATCGCTATTATTTTCACATAAAGAAAAAAAAAATTATCGGTCCGACACAGTCCGAGTATGCAGAAAAAAAGTAAACACGGGCCCCGCCCGAGACTGAACGAAAAAATTAAGCCCTTGGCCGGCCTGGCCCGAGTCTAATGAAAGGAAAACAGTCCTAACCCTTTCATTTAAGCCTCTGCCTTTTTCAGAATCTTCTGATGAAAAATTCTTTATAAACAGTAGAAAAATAGCTTTTTATATAATTGCAAAGTTACCCCCAGACAGTTTCAGAAGGGTGCTGCACCCTGCCTGCCCTTTGGTTTTCAAAATAGCACCCTTCTTGCCCCTCAGTAAAATAATTAGCACCCTTCTTGCCCCTCAGTAAAATAATTAGCACCCTTCTTGCCCCTCAGTAAAAAGTGTTCTTTCTCCTTTTTGCATTAAAAAAATTGCTTTCATAGTAAAAATTGACTCGATGTTGTCTTGAAAAGAATGCTTTGACTTTTAAATATCAACAAAGGCTTTAAAAACCAAAAGAATACCTTCAACAATTAAAAAAAGTGCCCTTAAGAATCCAAAAAGTGCCCTCAAGAATCAGAAAAGTGCCCTTTTCTCACCGGCAGCACCCTGCCCTTTTTTAAACCTGGGGGAAACTCTGTAATTGTATACAGGCAGTTTGTAATGTTTGAATATACTTGTGTTAATAATATAATATTAGCTATATAATTTTATAATATAATATTAGCTATATAATTTTAAATTGTAATACATATTAAAATCGCATTCATTTATTTTCATCAGAAATTACTGAAGATGGTTGTTTTTTCAAAAGTAAAAACTATATCAAATTTTAAATTGTAATATATATTAAAATCGCATTTATTTATTTTAAGCAGAAATTACTGAAGATGGTTGTCTTTTCAAAAGTAAAACTATATCACAGAAGTTTAAATATGGGATATAAAAAAGACGAGCAGGGAGGACCGAGCCATGCTCGGTCAAAATTAGCTTTCAGTTTAAATATCATGACCCACGACCAAAATGACCCACTAATCAATTTTTCTCGAACGTGTGACCAAGCCCAATTGTCTTCTCGTGCTCGAAACCCATAAGATATAAAATTCAATCAAAATAGCCTGAGCTGTTTTTTAGATAAAATTAGCTTGACCCACGGTGACCCAAAAATGACCCACTAATCGGATTTTCTCGAGTATGTGACTAGCCCAATGATTTTCTCGTGCCCCAAAACCGTAGGATACAAAATTAGTTCAAATCGTCTGAGCCGTTTTTAAGATAAAAATAGCTTGACCCATAATGACCCATGACCAAAATAACACACTAATCAAAATTTCTCGAACATGTGACCTGGCTCAATAGTCTTCTCGTTCCCTAAAACTGTAGAATACTAAATTTAGTTCAAATTCTCCGAGCCGTATTTAGGATAAAAATAACTTGACCTATAATGACCCACTAATCGAATTTTCTGGAACATGTGACCTAGCCCAATGGTTTTCTGGTGCCCCAAAACGGTCGGATACAAAATTTCGTCAAAATCGTTAGAGCCGTTTTTAAGATAAAATTTGCATAACCACACACACACACACACAAGATTTGCTCGTATTAGAATATATGATATGTTTAGAGGATTTTTTCACGGGCATAAGGAATATTGAATTAATTTTTTTTTCTATAATAGAAAAAAAGTATTGTAATCGAAATTTTTTTCGACTTCCGGTTTTTGGCGGATTTACGCGTTTTAGGGATCAAAGATCCTGAAAAACACGTTTTTTACAAAATGTCTGTGTGTCCGTGTCCTTTTTGTATTATCGAAAATTGTATGAAGTTATGTATAGTATTAAATCTAATTTCCTTCATAAGTTTTTGGCTATGGCCAGCAGATCTTAGTTGAATTTGGGTATATTCCGCCGGAAGGGGGTGATGTGATAGCGATTTTTGTTCAGTTTTCAATATTTTATCATCGAAAAGTGTGTGAAGCATAGAATCGAACCAAACTTTATATATATATGCATTTGACTATGGCTTGCAGGTCCCAGTTGAATTTGGGGATGTTCTCCCGGAAGGGGACGATGTTATACATATTCTTGTGCTATTTTTTTGCTTATTCGTTGTTGTGTTGAATATCAGCTGCGCGTGCAGCGATGGGTGCTTCGCATCCAGGTAACCCGACCATTCGCAAGCGGCTGACGTACAACGGAATTACGAAAATATTGATTTTATTGACGATGTGATAGCGAATTTTGAAGTATTAAACCTGTATGAGATAGAAGAAAGTTTTGGGATTGGCAAATCCGACTAGTTGTTTTTCTTTTTTGGGGCTGTACATATATAACGATATCAAATTTTTGGTAATTTTGGACACGCTCCCCCATTGCGATTATCATACGTTCATTCATCGACCACCCCGCCAATGATATCGTTATCGATGTCTAAAAACTCTTTATTTTTTACAATTTTTTCTTCGTTATTCTTTTTATATATTTCCAGTGCTATACAGATATGGTTTTACATTTATTATTCGCATACTTTACCGATTCAAATAAAGCGAAGAAGTCAAATAGAATATATCTGTTATATATGAAATAACTTTATATCACCCAATACGTATTATAAATAGTTACTATTTAAAAGTATTTGTTAATAGCTTTTTTATGGCATAATGCATTCAACAGTAAAATTGTTTTCTTGCACTTGCCCCCCTGCCCGGGGAGGGGCAAGCAGAATTTCTTATAAACAAATCAGGTTGACAACATTCTTTCTCTTTTCTTTCTAGCCACGGTATCTAGTAAACACAACAAGTATCATTTCAAACATACTTCGCACCTGGTTTCTCAAACAGCGGATTATATGAGTATATGACAGATGAATAAGAATGTCAAATGTTGGGGTATTCCCTATTTTGGAATGAAATAATTTTATAATCATTTAACGGTTTTACTAATAACTGAAATTTTATGAAAATAGAAGTAAAAACCCTTTTGACTCTTTTGACTACTTAGAATAGACTGCTTTGATTAAAAAAAAAGTTATCCCCCCCCCCCACACACACACACACAAATCCCTGACGGCTCACCCTACAGGCACAGGTAGATTTCGAAGACGCAGACCATGGGGCGCCTGTTTTTTGGGGAATTGTGGAAGAAATGACCTTTTTGCCAGGATGCCGCAGTTGGTTTCCATAAGGGACCGCCCACTTCGAAATCTAACTTGTTCGCAGGCGGAACCGGCAGGGATTTTTTTGTTTTTAATTTTTTTTTTTTTTTTTTTTTTTTTTTTTTTTTTGCTATAAGGGTTGGTCCTATAAAAAACTTGCTAACATAAAAGTTTTAGATAATAGTAAGAGGCTTTATAATAATTTTATGCGGATTTGATATCTTGTAAATGCACGAAGTTATGAATTTTTTTCTTCTAAACCTCCCCTTCCCCCCCCCCCCCCCTTGGAGCCATTTTTAATGATATCAAAAATTTGTTATACATAAATTTTCGGCTCTTTTCCTAGAAGTAATAATAACTTTAAACGGATTCGATACGTATTATAATTAAGACGTTATGGGTTTTTTTCTGTTTTCACAAAAGCCCCCCCCCCCCCATGGTTCGATTTTGCCCATTAACGAACTTGACCGAGATTTTATGCCCCTTGATTTTATGTATCAGTTTGGAAGAGATTTGTGAAGAAGTATTCGAGTTATCGTGTCCATACAAAAGTGACATAGATAGATAGATAGATATAAAGTTTTCAACTGAGGGTGGTTTTGGGTTCTGGGAGTCATAATCGGCGTAGATCTGCAAAAATTTTTCAAAAATTCCAACTTAGGGGAGAATGTAATAGGTAGTATTTCTTACGAAATCTACCTAAAAAGGGAGAGAGAGAGAGAGAAGAAAATTTGGATTAAAAATGATAACGATATCAAAAGACAACCTCCCCCCTCCCCCTAGAGATATCTTACGATATCAAGGGCCAGACCCCCCCCCTACCCCCTAAAGATAACTTTATATATGCACAGCCCCTTTTTAGCTTCGCAAACTATGCTGAGGCATAAAATTCATTGTTTATTTATTTATTCATTTTTGTAAATTTGGAACATAAAAATTTCTTTTTCACTGCATTTCGTAAGGACATAATAGTTCGGAAGGAACCAATACATTTTTTAAAGTGATATCATACAAAAGGTGATTTTCAAAAGAAATGGAATGCCATATCATTTTGTCAAGCTTTATTTTAGCCGGCTGAAAGCCACGCTTAATATAATGCAATCTGTCAGAGCGGAAGAGCGACCGCAAACATGCAGATTGATAAATATGGATAAATTGAGAGTGGGAGGATGATAACGAAGAGAAATTTCTTATTTAATCTGCGACTCTCTCCCTACACGGAGATGCCAGGCTAGGAGATGTTGCAATCTAATTAATGTGCAGCGAACTATATGATCGGGACGGGACTAATTAAGGGACGTTGTCATGGGAGATCGACACTGAGACGCCGCTATTAAAATGAGCGCTTGGTGATATATCCACCACGGATTAATATAAATATAGTAGGATGAGAAAATGGCGTTGAAAATTTACCATATAGTATTTTTATCCATAGATGGCGCTGCAATGAATAGCCTCCTCTGCAAGGGCCGAAATTTACAGATCCGGACCCGGTCCGAACCGTACAATTTTTTTTTCTATCCTGGCCCGGTCTGATATAAAAGCTAAAAGTTCACGGCCCGTACAAAAATTTTATTGCCCTGATCGGCCCGGTATAAAATAAAAAAGTTCGGCCCGACCCGATATAAAAGCTAAAACCTCGGCCCGAGCCCGGCTCAGTATAAAAAGTAATATTTCGGCTGAATTTCTACAAAACATGCCGATATTTCTGTATTCTATTTTTCATTCTAAAACTAAAATTATTCAAAAAGCATTACTTACGCATAGATTTTATTTTCAGATTATGTTCGAAATGCATGTAATACAAAATATCAACAATATTAATAACCACTTAGACAATGGCGTACATAAACACTGATTAAAAAAGTTGACTTGGGCAATTACATTAAAATGAAGATTCAGTATAAGAGAGGAAAAATCAGGAGAGAAGAAAAGTCTGTTATAGACCGGTTCCATTCTCAGCAGGTAATCATCTGTTGCTACATTCTTTTTACACGGATTATTATGCATGGATCAAGACATTTTTTTTTCGTTTAAGACAGGTTTCCGACGTAGTCAGATTTTTCCATACTTTATTTTATTTATTTATTTATTTTTGGCCTAGAAATGTGTTTACTCTTAGAAAAAAAAATCTAGAAAAATGGCCATTTAAAAATTAATGCATTTTTTGCAAAAATTGTTACGCGAGACCTTATTTTACTTATTTGCACGGGCCTGAAAATTTCAGGCCCGTGCAGACCTCCAGGAAAAATTATGTCTAGGCCCAGCTTGGCCCGGCCCAAGCATGCAGAAAAATGTTAGACCCGGGACGAGTCTCATGAATGAAAATTGGCATGAAAATTACATTATTCTGAATGTGTCGGAAAGTGTTTCATAGTCTATGTTTGACGCACGATTTTTCGTTCTTGTTTTTCTTTCTTTTTAACACTTTTCAACATAGTTGAAAGGAGTTTATAAATTCGGTTTGTCCGACCGAGCTCTAACTCGCGTAAATATAGTCAGATTATATTTACGCGATCCGACTATAGCATAAATATAATCGGATTATAAGAAGATTACATCTCATATGATTTCTTTACCAATTAGAATAATTGTGGGAAAAGTAAGCTGCGCCGCCAAGCGCCAAGAGGGGCGTCCGGCGCGTAGACGACCACCGAACCCAAGTCCTGAGGGACTTTTAGCGCGCCAGCGGGTTTGTCTCCCTGCGTTGGTGTAGTCGGATTGCTTTGTAACTGATATATATATTTGAGCTTTACTATGACATGTTCGGTATTGAAAATGAAGTGTGTAGCATTCATGGTTCGTTTACAGGGACGCTCAAAAGTAGTGTGCTACTTTATGGTTTACGGGAAAAATCGTTTGCAATGTATTTTAATAATATTAAACTATTTCAAACATAAATTCAAATTGATATAAATCACTGAAGTGCACAACAAGATGCTTATTGTTTAATATGGCGTGTATAATCGAGCATTTATCGGAACATATGAAGCACACATACAGGGACAGATAAAAGTGTTCGGTTATAGTACTGTCTATGAGCGATAATTGTCATTAATTACGTCATGCAAATTTGGTGGGGTTTGTCCCGAAGTTATCGAGACTCCACCATATTCTGCAGTTTTAAACCCAATTGAAAATGTGTGGCATGAACTGGAGAAAAGAATAAAAAAATATTTTGTTTTCGAAAGAACAACTTAAAGCAGTATTAACAGAGGAATGGAACAAAATTCAACATTCTTGCACAAAAAACTATTTGCATCCAGGCCAAAACGTATTAAATGTGTAATTTCGGGTAAAGGATACTCAACAAAGTATTAAAACGTTTGATTATTTGTATATTTTTGTTTACATTTGTTGAATGTTCAAAGTGTTTAATTACTATTATGTGAGTTTGTCTGTAGCACTTTCTCGGTAAATTAATTTTTTGAAAAAAAAAAAGTTTTTAATATATTTTTATTACAATACGTAGGTTTTATTATAGATAAAAGAAAGTTTATATGGAATTTTTTTTTAAGTAGATCCTTTAATATTTAGATGATGTTTTTTATAAGTAAGTTTAAAAAACACAAGTGTCCAAAAACAAATGTGAGCCACTGTATTTAAATACAAGAGTTTGAGAAAAATTGCTGCAATAAATTCTTTGCATAAGAATTTGAATGAATATGTATCGAATAAAAATATTTTTAACAATTATTAATTTTTTGTGTTATTAATAGTAAATTATTTAAGAAAATAGCCTTAAAATTTAAAAAGATTTCATACAATTATTAGGTTTTAATTGAGAATTTGGCGTTTTTCATTCATAACATAAAAATTGTTGAATATTTTAAGCATTAATTTGTAATTGCATTTTCGAAATAATCAAACATGAATAAACATTCCCATCTGCAATAAGTAGAAAAATAATTCAAAATTTCATTACAGAAAATGGAGTTTTAAATATTACTTTATATTTTATTTGTATTTGCAACAGTCAATTCATCACTACGACAGAAATCAAATTCCCTTAATTTTGATCAGAATTTCCTTAATTTCCATTTATTAACTTAACTAACAACTATAAATAAGAAAAAAATCCTTTTAAAAATCTTTCTGACATACTTTTCATTTTAGTTTAAGGGCAAAAACCTCAAGTTAGCATAAAAAACAGTATGACGGGATTATATTATTTTACATCCAGAGAACGAACAATAAATTCTCTCCTGAACATCGGCAGACGATTTTATACAAATTCCAAGAAAGTGAATCATGGAAGCAAGAGCAAAGGAAACCGCTGACGTAGATCTTAATCTCGTTTGCAAAAAAAAAAACTAAGACAAAAAAGGAACGCAGCCCTGACCTTATCAATCAACTTAGCAGGCATGGACTCCGGATTATGTAACACAAGAACGCTTGGAGTGCATTGAGAACGCACTTATATTCATGGATTTTCTTTCTTCCCTCATTTTAAAATCTCTGTAAGGGGGGCGGAGGGGAAGAAGCAAGAATGTTGTCTAGCACGAAACATGGATGCATTCTAATTGCATTATTATAGATTATAACAGTACTACAGTGTCTCACAAAAGTGATGGGACACTTGTGCTTTATAAAAAGAAACTGCAATAAAATAAATAAACAAACATGTGCAAAAATTTTTTTGGGTGTGTTTCATATTTAAAGTTAGTAACAATTATTACATAACATACATTTTGTCAAAATATTAAAATATTAATTTAGTAAAAATACAATTGTTCGGAACGGAGCAAAAAATGGCTCACATAAGTGATGGGACACTTACTTTTCCATCAAATATTTATCCAAAAATTTTACTTTTTAAAAGGTTTTAATATTTTGTTGGATTTCCTTTTACTTTTAAAACATGATTTAATCTTTTTGGGATGGATTCGACTAATTTGTTTGTGATTTCTGGAGTGATTTTACTCCATTCTTCTTGAAGCACCGATTTTAGTTGTTGTTTTGAAGAAATGGTGTGTTTGCGAATTTTTGATTCCAATTCTTGCCAAATATTCTCTATGGGATTTAAGTCTGGAGATTGTGGTGGTGTTTTTATTATTTCAGGACTGTTATATAGCAGCCAGAGTCTAACGTTCAGAGCAGTGTGCTTGGGGTCATTGTCCTGGTAGAATTTAAAATCGTTATGAAGGTTCAATTTTCGTGCTGAAGATTTCAAATTTTGCTTTAAAATATCAATATACTTGTACTGATCCATTATACTGTCAATAAAAACAAGATTACCAACTCTAGCGGACGACATACACCCCCATACCATAACTCCTCCTCCACCATGTTTTACTGTTGGTACCAAGTTCTGTTTGCGAAATTCTTCCCTGGGTTTTCTCCACACCGAGATTCTACCGTCAGAACCAAATATATTAAATTTACTCTCATCAGCAAATATAACTTTATTCCAGTAATCAGAATTCTTATTTATGTTGGATTTTGCGAAAGCTAGTCTGAGTTTTCTATTCTTTTCACTTACGAAGAATTTTTTCCTGGCTACTCTACCGTGATATCCAGCAGATCGAATTACCCTTCTAATAGTCTCAGGATTAACAATTATTCCATATAATGCTTGTAAATCAGCAGCAACTTTTGAAGCATTAATTCTTGGATTTTTTTTAATATTTCGAACGATAATTCGCTTTATTCCTTTGGATAGCTTTGATGGTCGGCCAGGTCTTCTTTTATCCTGAATCATATGATTCTTTTTATATCGTTTAATGATATTGAAAACTGTTGAACGACTCAAGTTAACTGTTTCAGCAGTTTTTCTAATAGATTTTCCACGTTCAATATGCAAATTAATAACTAATTTTCGAATTTCAGACGAAGTTTCTTTTCGTTTAGCATTCATGGCTACACAGAGCTAAAAAACACAAAAATTCCAAAACAAACTGGAGAGAAATACTGCAGACGATTTTATAACTTATTGCCAATTGCTTTTAAGTAAAAATAAAACCCCAAAAAATATTTTTATTGCTTATTTCAGACGATTTTTGTTGCATATATAATGGTGTCCCATCACTTATGTGAGCTATTTTTTGCTCCGTTCTAAACATTTGTATTTTTATTAAATTAATATTTTAATATTTTGACAAAATGTATGTTATGTAATAATCTTTACTAAATTTAAATATGAAACACACCCACAAAAAAATGTGTACATGTTTTTTTTAATTTATTTGATTAGTTTCCTTTTGTAAAGCACAAGTGTCCCATCACTTATGTGAGACACTGTATATACCTACGGCAGAAATGGTTGATTGTCGATAGTAATCCAGATCGATTATTTATATTTCGATGATAACGGCTTTTAATAATCGATACAGTATCTATAAACATTCGATTTCCCAAAAGTCTAAATTAATTTCATTTAATTTTTTTAAACAAAATTGCACATGTTATAAACTCTTAAATATTAATTTTAGATAAAATAGAAAGTATAGCCCATCTACGTAAAGTTTTTATTTATTTATTCAAAAATTAAATATTTACTCTCTGTTATCAATAAAACAACTTCACATTAATCTAAAACTCCTAATGTTCGTGATTAAAAGGCGGGAAAAAAAAACCCTCATTTATTGAGCAAAAAAGAAGGATTTTCTTAAACTGATATGTTAATATTTTTATTTAGTTTTTTAAATTATTAATAATGAATCAAATTATAACAAAATAATGATTTGGGAAAGTGATCTACAGAGAAGTTAACCTAATTAGAATTTATAAGTTGCCAGGCTCATCTGTCTCAATAAATATTAAATTATAATAAACAAAAAAAACTAGTCGTTGGGGGCCACCGTAATACTTACCCATCATGGATATGCATAATGTAAAATATTAAAATAAAAAATCCCTGACGGCTCGGCCTACAGGCACAGGTAGATTTCGAAGACGCAGACCGTGGGGCGCCTGTTTGTCGGGAATTGCGGAAGAAATGACCTTTTTTACGATGATGCGGCAGTTTGAACCGCCTGCTTCGAAACCTAACTCATTTGCAGGCGGATTCGGCAGGGATTTTTTTGTTTTTAATTTTTTTTTTTTTTTTTGGTATAACGGTTGGTCCTATAAAAAACTTGTCAATATAAAAGTTTTAGATAATATTAAGAGGATTTATAGTAAATTTAAGCGGATTTGAAATCGTGGGAATTGATGAAGTTATGAATTTTTTTCTTCTAACCCCCCCCCCCCCCCCCTTGGAGCCATTTTTAATTATATCAAAAATCTGTCAAACATAAATTTTCGGCCCTTCTCCTAGAAGTATTAATAACTTTAAATGGATTCGATACGTATAATAATTAAGAAATTATGGGTTTTTTTCTGTTTTCATAAAAAGCCCCCCCCCTACCCTCCCCCCCTTGGTTCGATTTTGCCCATTAACGAACTTGACCGATATTTTATGCCCCTTGATTTTATGTATCAGTTTGTAAAAGATTAAGGCAGAATTTTTCCAGTTATCGTGGTCAGAAAAAAGTGACATAGATAGATAGATAGATAGATATATAAAGTTTTGAGATGGGGGTGGTTTTGGGTTCTGGGAGTCATGATCGGCGTAGATCTGCAAAAATTTTTCAAAATTTCCAACTTAGGTGAGAATGTAATAGGTAGTATTTCTTACGAAATCTACCTAAAATGTGTAAACTACTTATAAAATGCATTGCAATTCAAACTAGTCGTTGGGGGCCACCGTAATACTTACCAATCATGGATATGCATAATGTAAAATATTAAAATAAAAATGTGTAAACTACTTATAAAATGCATTGCAATTCAAATAAAATCGTGGATTGATGACGTCATAAACTTTAAAGGCTCGATTACTGAATTGCTTGAAAAAGGTTTTTCCTTATAACTCCAAAAATAATAATCCTATTAACTAGCGGTTTATTGCATCTGATTAAGCGTCAAATTTCCAATTAAAATATATCTTTGAAGTGAAATTTGGATGAAATACAGGGTCATGAAAAATCGAAGAGTGTGGAAATAGGATTCCAAATATCTCGGCAACTCATTATCCGATCGACTTCATGCTTTATGCAAAATTTATGTTTTTTTTATTGTATTTCTTAAACAATTTCGAAAATTTTTATATACCTTTTATCAGAACGAATATTTCGAGAGTCCGAAAAAAATTGTTCCGGTTAATCGAGGTTATTGAAATGAAATAGGCTTCTTCCCATTATTACATACTAAGTACATACCAAATTGCAAGTCTCTATCTCAATTTTTTCGGGATATAGAGCGTTTACAAACACACAGACGGACGGCAAAAAAAAATTTCTAAAAATATGTTTTTCGGAATCTCCAGTGTCTGAAACGTGTAAATCCGTCAAATTTTTTTTTTCGATTTTCAAAACGATTACAAGACTTACCCTATACTACGTATGATGGGTAAGTAATAAATATAAGCAAGTTTTTAAGAACTTTTTTCTTTTCTTCATTATAAGTTATAATAATGAAACGTTATGTTTAATATTTTGTTGGTGATGTGTATTTTGTTATTTTTAATAAATAAATCGAATATGTAGATATGTGTGTGAATGTGTTACTCTTCTTTTTCAATCATATTACTAGTAAATCTGCAGATCAGGAGCCTCAATGTCAGCTCTAAAAGTCATTGTTTTTTAATCTCACTTTTCATATTATTTAGCATCTTACAATCCGAAATTAATTTTTTTTTTATGTTACATACATATTTATAGGCATATGAAATACTTCGGAGGTTTCAGAAATTAGAAGCGTTCAATTAAACACGGTTGATGCAATGATATTCCGAAATTCTTATGAACTTCTTATTCGTGTAACTTTTAGGATTTAAAAAAAAAAAAAAAAAAAAAAAAAAAAACTTGTATCAAAATAAATTCTTTATTTATATCAATATAATTCAAAAATAATTTATTTTGATAATAAAATATTGCAGCAAAATAGTGCGAGTTACTTGAATTTTATTATTTTGATATTCTTTGAAATAGGGTTGCTAAGCAACTAATAAATTAAAGAGCAAAGTAAAAATAAATGCATTTTAAAATTTGTAAAAAATATGAAAATAAAAATGTTTTATTTTTCCCGAACAGATACAAAATTTTTTCCACTAATTTAAACAATTAATTTCTAAATTCTAATGAATGTATCGGCAAATTTTCAAAGCTATTGGATATATTTAAAACCTCCAAATCGGAAATTTGGCATTAATAATTTTACGTTTAAATCCATTATTCATATACAGTGTCTCACATAAGTGATGGGACACTTGTGCTTTACAAAAGGAAACTAATCAAATAAATTAAAAAAACATGTACACATTTTTTTTGTGGGTGTGTTTCATACTTAAATTTAGTAAAGATTATTACATAACATACATTTTGTCAAAATATTAAAATATTAATTTAATAAAAATACAAATGTTTAGAACGGAGCAAAAAATAGCTCACATAAGTGATGGGACACCATTATATATGCAACAAAAATCGTCTGAAATAAGCAATAAAAATATTTTTTGGGGTTTTATTTTTACTTAAAAGCAATTGGCAATAATTTATAAAATCGTCTGCAGTATTTCTCTCCAGTTTGTTTTGGAATTTTTGTGTTTTTTAGCTCTGTGTAGTCATGAATGCTAAACGAAAAGAAACTTCGCCTGAAATTCGAAAATTAGTTATTAATTTGCATATTGAACGTGGAAAATCTATTAGAAAAACTGCTGAAACAGTTAACTTGAGTCGTTCAACAGTTTTCAATATCATTAAACGATATAAAAAGAATCATATGATTCAGGATAAAAGAAGACCTGGCTGACCATCAAAGCTATCCAATGGAATAAAGCGAATTATCGTTCGAAATATTTAAAAAAATCCAAGAATTAGTGCTTCAAAAGTTGCTGCTGATTTACAAGCATTATATGGAATAATTGTTAATCCTGAAACTATTAGAAGGGTAATTCGATCTGCTGGATATCACGGTAGAGTAGCCAGGAAAAAATTCTTCGTAAGTGAAAAGAATAGAAAACTCAGACTAGCTTTCGCAAAATCCAACATAAATAAGAATTCTGATTACTGGAATAAAGTTATATTTGCTGATGAGAGTAAATTTAATATATTTGGTTCTGACGGTAGAATCTTGGTATGGAGAAAACCCAGGGAAGAACTTCGCAAACAGAACTTGGTACCAACAGTAAAACATGGTGGAGGAGGAGTTATGGTATGGGGGTGTATGTCGTCCGTTGGAGTTGGTAATCTTGTTTTTATTGACAGTATAATGGATCAGTACAAGTATATTGATATTTTAAAGCAAAATTTAAAATCTTCAGCACGAAAATTGAACCTTCATAACGATTTTAAATTCTACCAGGACAATGACCCCAAGCACACTGCTCTGAACGTTAGACTCTGGCTGCTATATAACTGTCCTGAAATAATAAAAACACCACCACAATCTCCAGACTTAAATCCCATAGAGAATATTTGGCAAGAATTGGAATCAAGAATTCGCAAACACACCATTTCTTCAAAACAACAACTAAAATCGGTGCTTCAAGAAGAATGGGGTAAAATCACTCCAGAAATCACAAAAAAAATAGTCGAATCCATCCCAAAAAGATTAAATCATGTTTTAAAAGTAAAAGGAAATCCAACAAAATATTAAAACCTTTTAAAAAGTAAAATTTTTGGATAAATATTTGATGGAAAAGTAAGTGTCCCATCACTTATGTGAGCCATTTTTTGCTCCGTTCTGAACAATTGTATTTTTACTAAATTAATATTTTAATATTTTGACAAAATGTATGTTATGTAATAATTGTTACTAACTTTAAATATGAAACACACCCAAAAAATTTTTGCACATGTTTGTTTATTTATTTTATTGCAGTTTCTTTTTATAAAGCACAAGTGTCCCATCACTTTTGTGAGACACTGTATGCGATTTTCAGTTCAGTTAAAAATGAAATTTTAAAATCGTCTGCATCCCCATATGAAAACATTATGAGCTAAAAAGAAATATTCTATATTTTTCGAACGAATGAACCAAATTTAACCAAAAACTATACAGCTAATCCCGGGTACCTCACCAAAATACCCACCAAAAATCAACCTAATACATACCTGCCAACTTTTGAAAATGGTAAAGTGTAAAATGACACGGAAGAGTATTTCACACAATTTTTTTCCATGTAACCCATTTTTAAGTAACACATAAACGGCCTTTTTCAGTTTCATTAAGTACATAATACATGAAAATATTTTTAAATAATACAGTAATGACTATTATAGTGATAGTTTGAGGAGAAAAATATCACAACACTCAATAAGAAAATAACTTTAAAAACATATATTTCTTATTAAAACTTTTCTTTTTTTAAATAAAGAATTTTTGAGCTAATTTATTCAAAACATGGCTTATTTTTACACAGAATACAAAAAATCTCCCTAATTCCATTTGAGAATGAAGCCTGAACTCATTCCTTTGACAATACTAAATATTCATTCATCATTTATTGTTATTAAAAGCAACCAGAAAGTAATTTATAAATTAAGAGATGAAAATGAAACTTGGAAGAAACTTTACAAAAAAGTGTAAAAATATGTATATGTGCCCTATGTGTAAAAGTGTAAAAAATGCTCCAAAAGTGTAAATTTTACACCTAAAGTGTAAAAGTTGGCAAGTATGCTAATAGGAAGATTTTTACAGCAGTTATCGCGGAACAGACAGACAAACAGACAGAAACCAAAAAATTTTCGCGTTTCCACAGTGAGCCTCAACTGACGTTTCGACAACTAGTAAATCTGCAGATCAGGAGCCTCAACGTCAGCTCAAGTCACTGTTTTTTAATCTCACTTTTCATATTATTTAGCATCTTACAATCCACAATTTAATTTTTTTTTTATTGCATACATATTTACAGGCATATACAATTCTTCGGAGGTTTCAGAAATTAGAAACGTTAAATTAAACACGGTTTATGCGATGATATTCTGAAATTCTTATGAACTTCTTATTCTTGTAACTTTTTAGATTAAAAAAAAAAAAAAAAACTTGTATTAAAATAAATTCTTCATTTATGTCAATAGAATACAAAAATAATTTATTTTGCTAATAAATTATTGGAACAAAATAGTGCGTGTTGCTTTTATTATTTTTATCTTCTTTGAAATATCGTTGCTAGGCAACTGATAAATTAAAGAGAAAAGTAAAAAAAATACATTTTAAAATTTGTAAAAAACATGAAAATAAAAGTTTTATATTTCCGGAACAGATGCAAAAAAATTTCCAATCATTTAAACAATTAATATCTCAATTCAAATAAATGTATCGTCAATTTTTCAAAATTATTGGATATATTTAAAACCTCCATATCGAAAATCAACATCCATAATTTTACGTTGAAATCCATTATTCAAATATGGGATTTCCATTTCAGTTAAAAATGAAATTTGAAAATCGTCTGCAGTCCCATAGGAAAGCATTATGATTTAAAAAGAAATGTTCTCTATTTTTCGAACGAGTGAACCAAATTTAACCAAAAACTATACAGCTAATTCCGGGTATCTCACCAACATACCCACCAAAAATCAACCTAATCGGATCATTTTTACGGCAGTTATCGCGGAACAGACAGACAGACAGACAGACAAACAGACAGACAAACACTGTCGGAAACCAAAAATTTTTCGGGTCTCAACAGTAGGCCTTCACTGACGTTTCGGCAACAAGGTGTTCCACGAAAATTTATTTAACTGTACGTTCAATTTTCTACTGAGCCGTGACAATTAAATTATTTAAAATATTTTTTAAAAAATTTAATTGTTCCATTTCTTTATATCATCAGTTACATTGTTTTGCGTGCAATCTGAGAAGATGATCCCCCGCCCAAAGTTACAGATAATAGTTGGAAGTCGTTGACCATTTCGCGATGAGCATCCTTTACAGACTTTTTAATCTACAAATAGAAAATTTTGCCTAATCTAATCGTAGAGATCCGGTGATTAAATATAGCAAAATTTTCTATTAAATTTTGCTGATAGAAATAATCAAGGATTCTGAGCACCCTATAACTCACGTATACGCGAGGCTGTTAGCAAAGGGAGTTAATAAAAATTATTTTTCGACTACAAAGAGTCCAGTTCTAAAAAAGCTTGCTTTCCTTTGATCCAAAGTTCAAGATTCAGATTTTTTTTCTTTCTTTATTTAGAAATAAACAGATAAAAAGAAAAGTGCCCAGTTAAACTGAGGGTATTGAGCTCACAGGGTATTCACACTAATTGTATATTATATTCTTGTTTCAAAGAATTTGAGATAAGGCCCTCGAAAAATAAACAAATCGACAATATATTCAGGGGGACTCATCCCCCCGTCCCCCCCCTTATAATTAACCAATGAACTCCCATAGTTAACCAGAGAAGCGCCTTATTACAATGGACAAAATTTAAAGAAAATCTGATAATTCTGCATGAGAAACCCATTTATCTAAATTAAGGGGGGGGGGGGATTAGCCCCCGTATCCTACTTAACCAATGGACCCCCAAAACTAATCAGGGAATCGCTTTATCACAGTGAATTTATATACAAAATTTGAAGAAAATCGCATAATTCTGCAGGAAAAAAACATTTATCTAAATTAAGGGGCTTTATCCCCCCCCCCCCTTTTATAAATAAAAATGAACCCCCAAAACTAAACAGGGAAGCGCCTTATATCACAATGAACCTATAAACAAAATTTGAAGTAAAACGGTTATTTCTGTCAAGAGTTATCGTGTTACATACATACAGAACCGGTGGGCACATTAACTCTCAGACTTTGATAGCCTGTGAGCTAAAAAAAGAGAGTAACTATACGCATGTGTGAATTAATTCCGAAAGCTAAAATAGAAAATGTAACTTTCAGACAAATTATGAAGTTTTGTTTCATTTCAGATATATGAGAAATAAATAAGTTTAGAAAAATATTTTAACTAAACATCCAGTCATTGGAGCTTTATCTGAAGATGATAATCCTGTTAAATCTAAGTTTTATTATTATTATTAATATTATTTATTTATTTTCAACCTTCAATTTTTAAAGCAATAAATTACTAGCGTCAACTTTCCAGCTAGATAAACATAAATTACAATAAACTCCTCTGGTATGGATTTTTGACTCAAGTTAATAAAACTTCAATCCGTATAGTGCATTAGGAAGTTTCAACGCCAACGGAAGCGTTTCTGTGGAACGGAAGCAATTCGATCCTTAGCGGAAGAAGCAGAGTTATCAAAGACTCGTTGCCACCCGAGTTGAAACTTGGCCAGAATTAGTACACTTGGCTAAATCTATCATCAATACTCTTCATTAAAAATAAAAAGAAAGAAAGAAAAGAAATGCGTAACGCTTGGTCTTATCCATAGACTTAAAAAAAAAAAAAACCCGCATTTAACAGGACAAACTTTTATTACAAGTATAGACTATTATAAAGAAGACCATAAAATATGCGGAATTTTTCACATACGCAAGAGTACATGGAAAACAGTAAAAAAAAAAAAAAAAAAAGAAAAAAAAAGTTAAAATTACATTTACAACAATTTTAACAAATTTAAGAAAACTTACAATGTCTAAAATGTTATAAAATGTATACATCTACTATTAATTATCATTAATAATAATCAATTAATTAATAATGATCATCTACACATAAAATTACATAATTCGATGTTTAGTTAAAATATTTTCCTAATAAATTCTTCCTCATCTGTCTGAAATAATTATTTATAACTAATAATTTATTAATTCACGGAAAATTCAATTTGTGTAAATTAAATTAAAATTAGCAAAAGTTATACCACTTCCCTCTATGTTAGTTCTTTCTTCCACGCTTTTTAACATCACTAGCAGTACTATAATACCTACGGCAGAAATAGTTGATCGTCGATAGTAATCTAAATCGATTATCTCTATTTCGATAATAACGGCATCGAGCCCCCCCCCCCCTTCTCAAAACAATCTTGTGTTACAAAATTCATGCATTACAAGCATGACATAAAACAGTTTTTAAACCCTCTCGCGACGAACAGCATCCTAATTTTAATCTTTTATCACCGGTTTTTCAAAATCGAAATTTTTGCCTAATTTAATCGCAGAAATGCTTTGGTTAATAAAGAAAAAATTCTGAGCACTTTATGTGTCACGTATACGTGACACTCGTCGCGAGAGGGTTAAACAAACTTTAAAGTTGAATAAATTAGTAAAAATGCATTAAAATTTTGTATCAACATTTTGTTTTCTACGGTAAAAATTCATTAATCATTGACAAATAATGAATTTCTTAACTGTAATGTTATGATTTATTTCTCATTGGTGGCAAACTCTCCGATAACGAACATGGAAATTTTCACTTTTATATTACATATTATGCATAAATTTGTTTTAATGTGCATTTTTCAGAAGGGGGTCTTGCCCAGAATTTTCTCTCGGGGTCCAGTTTTTGTGACATTTAAATATTTTTTTATTTTTGTAAAAAATCTAGTTATAATTTTGTGAATTTGGAATCGTTGTTAAAATTCAAGTTCCTATTTATACATTTATATATATATATAAAAACCTATATATATATATAATTAAAAAAAAAGCTTTTGGTGATGTCAGCTTTTTTTTTTTTTTTTTTTTTTTTTTCCTGTTTTTGACAGGCCAGATTTTATTTTAAAATGATTAAATTTGTGAAATATTTAGTTTGAAGATGGAAATTTTTTATGAAGGGTCCATTTTTAAAAGAAATAATTTTGTGAAGAAGTTCTCTTTTAAGATGGAAAATTTTTATGAAGGATCTATTTTTAAGAGGTCCTCTTTTAAGAGGAATAATTTTGTAAAGAGGTTCTTTTAAGATGAATAATTTTGTGAAAAGTGATCTTTTTAAGACGAATAATTTTGTGAAAAGTGTTCTTTAAGATTAATAATTTTGTGAAGAGTGTTCTTTTAAGATGAAAAATGTTGCGAAGGACCCTGTTTTAAAAAGAACCCTTTTGTAAAGGGTTCTCTTTTAAGATGAAATATTTTTGAACGGTGCTTTTTGAAGGTTAAAAATTTGGTGAACAGCCCTGTTTTAAGATGGAAAATTTTGTGAAGGATCCTTTAAAGGACCCAAATTCTCCCTAAATATACCTCTGTTCAAGTAGTATATAAAGTGCATAAAGCACATCCTGCAACTTGAGGCGCGGAGCTCGAGCCCCGCATGTCCCTTCTGTATTCCTACACAAAATTTTCAGTGAAGATCTCAAATAGAAAACTGATTGTTTTACAGGTAACTATGATAAAAATATAAACATTAGGAACTATCCAAATGGAAAGCGATTTAAAAATACCCCAAGAGAAGCTGATAGAAACAACGAAATGAATTTACACCGCTGGTATTGAAAATATACTTAATTTATACTTTGTGAAAATCACAAGCAAAGTGAAAGTGTATTTTTATTGCAATAAAAGATAATATTTCAAAAATTTCTGTGGGGGTTTCATCCCCCTGAGCCCCTTTCTGGCTACGTGCCAGAATGTAGCAAGAATACATAGTTTAGTATTTTAATTTAATAATTTAGTACATAATGTGAGTCGTGGCAGTAACTAGTTAATAAATACCGAATAATCTTAACTGTTTAAGAAAATTCATTTATGAGTTTAAAACGAGTTTTATACTTATCTTATCGGTCATGTAGAAATTTTCAAGATAACCTTATCGTTCGAAGTTCGGAGAAAGCAAAACCAAGAGAGGAGCTCGAATCCGTGCGTTTTGTTTACTTTATCGGCCCCCGAGCAATGCAGTCAGTTTACGTGACAGGAATTCTAACTATGCTTGTCATCTTTCCTAAATATAGACAACTAACTGTCTAAAATTTTGTCTTATGAGGTTAGCAAACGTTCGGCAAAAATAGAAAACCCTTGTCAAATCCAGTTAAGGTAAATGGGGGAGGGGGAGAAAAAAATGTTCAGAAGCAGCGAAATTTTAAGATTATTATTATTTATACAATAAAACCTTTATAACGGACACTTCTATTTCACGGACACTTTTTCGACCCCCCACACTTAGATATTTTTAGATTTTTACCTCTGAATAGCGAACATCTCCGAATAACGGACAAAATTCGTGCTCCCGAGGTGTCCGTTATTCAGGTTTTACTGTTCGCTATTCAGATATTTATACATTTTTACCTTTGAATAGCGAACACCTCCGAATAACGGACAAAATTCATGCTCCCGAGGTGTCCGTTATTCAGAGGTTTTACTGTTCGCTATTCAGAGGTAAGTATTTTTTCGGGACGTATCGAATGAGATATGCCGCAGTTTCATATGACCTACATATTAGGGTTATAACCACTTTTCTGTCGATATTTGATAACTTAAATTATTGATTATTTCAAAACACTAAAATATATTCCCTTATAAAATTGGAGTTCTCCAAGAAAAGAAAATATAATATATACAATTCTATTGTAAAGAGCATATTGTTATATGGAGCAGAGGGATGGAGAATTATGGAGACAGAAAGAAAGAAATTAGCGGCAGTGGATTAAAGGTGAAAATAAGGAATTTTGCTTAGTAGCCACTGGCCGGTAGGTTGATTTTTTTTAGTAGCCAGTTAGTGGCGAGTGAGAATAATTTCTTTAGTAGCCAGTTAGTTCATTTATGTCACTGAATATTTAATTAAAATATATATATAATGACTTTACAGTAAAGCAATTTATGTACTAAATAAAAATATTTTAATTTTTATTGCTTTAAATAAACTTGAGATTCTAATTTCCAATCTATTTTAAATTTAAAAATAAGTTAACAGCAAAGTTATACACAACGTGCTAATTAAAGCTAGCTACATAAGTCTCACTAAGCTTAGGTACTTGTGTAGCTAACTACACAAGTACCTATTTAAAAAATATATTTGTCTAGAATTAAGATCTGACAATAATAAAATAGGTATGTTTATACACTAAATAATAACCCGCAACATGATATGTATACATTACACATGCACAACCTGTGGCCCGCAGATCAAAAGTAGCGAACATCTTTAGAAATTAAGAAAATGCAAATTTCGTCAATTAGCCCGGAAAAATTTGCAAATTTCGTCATTCGGAAGCATAAAAATCATGAATTTCCATCATACGTAAGCATAAAAATCACGAATTTTCGTCATTATTAGAAGCGTAAAAATCATGAATTTCCGTCATGGAGCGTAAAAAATCATAAATTTAGTCCATCGCATGCGAAAGATCACAAATTTCGACGATCAGGTGCGGAAAAGCCTCAATTTCGTCGATCGAATGCGGAAAAATCCTGAATTTGATCGATCGAACGCGGAAAATCAAATTTTGGCGATCGGGTGCGGAAAAATCGTGAATTTCGGTGATCGGGTGTAGAAAAATCATGAATTTCGGCGATCGGATGCAGAAAACTCATGAATTTCGGCGATGGGTGTAGAAAAATATAAAATTTTGTCGATCGGACGCGGAAAAAATGAATTTCGGCGATCTGGTGTGGAAAAATCATGAATTTCGGCGACCGGACGCGGAAAAATCACGAATTTCGGCGATCGGACGCGGAAAAATAAATTTCGGCGATCAGGTGTGGAAAAATCATGAATTTCATCGATCGGGCGCTGAAAAATCATGAAATTCGGCGATTGGATGCGGATAAATCATGAATTTCGCGACCGGACGCGAAAAAAAAATCATGAATTTTGGCGATCGGACGCGAAAAAAAATCATGAATTTCGGCGATCGGACGCGAAAAAATCAAGAATTTCGGCGATCGAGCGCAGAAAAATCAATTTTCGTCGAACAATCGCGAAAAAAATCACGAATTTAGGCGATGGGATGCGGGAAAATGGCGAATTTTAGGGAAAAAAGGAAGTTTGAAAATCCTGTATTTGACCGGTTCTTTCCGTATTTTTAATCGCCAGTTTTTCAAGTTTAATCGACGAGTGACGACTGGCGAGTGCTTATTTTCACCTTTAAAATGGATGCCCTAAGAAGATCATGCAGGATATCAAGAATAGAAAGAATAAGAATTGAAAGAGCCAAAGAAAAGATCAAAATAAAGGGAACCATAACGATATTAGACGATCTCCAAAAGAAACAATTAATCTAAGTATGTGGTATATGGCCATGTCACAAAAATGAATGACGAGAGACTACCCAAAATCGCATCTAATTACAGAACAAACCAAAAGAGGAAACGAGGAAGACCACGAAAGACCTGGATGGATGATATAAAACAAGCCATGAGGGATAGGAGGGGTCTGGAGGAGGAATGGACCCTTGACCGAAAGAAATGGAGTGGTCTCTTGTAGATTTTTCGGATGGCGGCACCTGACGCCATATACCGAAACCGGAAATATTTTATATATTATATATATAAAATATTTCAGTGTCGATTCTTATGTATTTTTTACGGCTGAATCGAATGCAACCAACCGTAGGTCAATTACGAGCCATTTTCTGCGCACATTTGACAATTTCAGGGATCTATAACTTGTTTGAAAGGGAAGATAAACTGGAATTAGGGTTCTAAACATATATATTTGCCCGAAAAACCTGAATTTCACTTCAAAACTTGTATATTCCATAACATAATCCCATTATATCACAAAAATTGGCTAAAACCACACTGTAAAAAAATTTCGTAAAATTTCAGTTGATGTACCGTAAATTAACGGTACTTGTACCATTTTCACTCTTTACGGTAATTAAGAACAAGTTGGAAATTGTACGTCAAACGTGACAAATGAGGTGCGTTCGTACTGTTATTGTTTCAGTGAAATTAATTACACCGTCTGTTATTATGGTATGATTAATTTCTGTAATAAAATAACTTACATTTTAAGTTGACAATATTTTATCTTTTGTTGACATTGACTGAAAATTCCAATGGGAAACTCAAGCCTAGTTTTGAAAATTTCAGAACTTGAAATCCATATTAAGGGTTTTTTTTTCCATTTCACATCTATTTCTCCGGAAACATCTATCCAAAAAACTCTGTCGGTAGATTATATAGGATTGCTCTAATTAAACAATTTTAGTATACAAATTCTGTTTTTAAATTCAGTAATACGGAAATAATACGGCTTCATCTTTAGGACGTCATCACCATGGCAACCTTGAATCATTACTTATCATGGGATATCATTGAATTAATTAGGTATGATAGGATTTAATAGAATGAAGAATGTGACTATATAACTTGGTCATAGAAGTTATAAAATGTCAAATGCATCATATAGGACTATAACTTCATACATGTCAGATAACTTGGCGATACATCTCGATCGCTTGACGATTAATCCTCGGAAGCTGCTATAACAAGGAAGTGACGATTTAAAAAAAATTCAAATTACTTAATAAATATTTTTATGAATATCTTTTTAAGTTTTGATTCGATTTTCATAAAATTTAAAATGACTCGACAAATTTCTGCAACGATTATATATATACAGTGGGTGATCGGTTAACGTACTTAATCAGTTCCAAAACAATGTTCGCTAACCGAATTGTTCGTTAACCGATCATAGTTTTAGTATAGATTTGTATGGGAATTCGATTAATTCGTTTTTAAAAGCCAAATAGTATATAAAAATTAATATAAATTCTAACTACATTTTTCCATATTTAATATGAACAGATCGTATTTTGATGGCTTTGTCCGTGTTGTGCCGTACTTAAAACTAACTAAATAAATAGATGACATGCCCTTTCTAAAAATTTTTAGGGTCACATTCATTGACATCATGCATTAAATCATATCAATTTATCGCTTTGACCTATCAAAAACTCGATTAGTTCTCTAAAATATCGTGTTTACTGCAAGGCTCGATAAAGCTGAAGTGGAGCCTAGAGCCTGTTAATAATTTAGGATCTAAATTTCAATTAAAATAATTAATTTTCAGTTAAAAATATTTCTTTAAAAAGGGACACACACAAAAAAAAAAATAAAAAATAATAATCTGTTCATTCTAATTTGGTGGCTCTAAAATGTGGGGCCCGAACCCTTGGCAGTCCATATATTGACTATAAGCCATAAGTATACAAATGTTAAAATGTTGTCTAAATCGATAATAGATGCAATTAAATAAAGCTCTGCGAATCTGAATCGCAGCATTGCTTTCTCTTGGCTTTGTTTTGTGAGATGTTCGTTAACCGAACATGTGTTCGTTATCCGAACATAAAAATCTCTCGTGGAAGTGTTCGTTAACCGATCTGTTCGTAAACCAAACAGTTCGTTAACCGATCACATATAATTGCAAACCATTCGGTTGGGTAGTTTTTGCGCTGTTATATGCGGACAGACGGACAAACCAGACGACGACTATAGGTGCAACGTATTGATATAATTACGAACGCACCTAAAAAGTACTTAATTAAAAATGAAATTATATGTTGAACAAATAAAATAAACAACTAGGAAATTAATTAAGAAGTTTAAAAAAGACAAAATATTATATGGTTTAGGGTTGTTTGAGATGATTCTTGCGTATTTTTTCGTCTGAGATATTGGAGAAGACCCGTATCAAATAGATACGTCTAATCATTCTCCAGATATGGAATTTTAATGAAATGGGGAAATAATAAAGTGGAGTACGAAGGCTGCAATTGCAAATAATTGCAGCTGAAAAAAGTATAGCTGTTTGTTGCATGTATGTAGATCAGAAAAATTGCCAAGCCATGTTGGAGAGACTAATGGAAAGCTTCGACAATCAATTTTACTCGCTATTTTACAATGCGAATATTGTATACCTTAATTCTCCAGACAGCAATGCAATATTTGAATGGGTTAATTGTGATTTATTCTCTTTTCTTCTATATAGGCAGGGCCGTAGCTAGAGGGCTTGCAAGGGAGGGGGAGCTCAGCCCCCCCCCCTAAAAATTTTGAGTCCCCCCCCCCCCCAAACTGGGAAAGATTCCAATGTCACCAAATGAAACTCTATTCAAAAATCGAACTTAATTTTTGGGGCTATTTTACAGTTTTGCACAAATACTAAATTGTAATATTTGTATAAAAACTGCGAAAAAGTGTTTTAAATAAGTTTTAAAAACAATAATAATTTTAAAATGCAAAATACATCCTTGATTTTGTTAATGTTTCTTATCATATAAAAACATAACTTTAGAATCCTTAAGGGCAGGGAATATTCAGAAAAAAAACTAAAGGTTGCAACTCTTTATAAAGAAGGTGAACTGTAAGCTTTTTATTTACTTGTTGACATCATCCATCACTTATTATTTTACCAGAATAATTGTACACTAGTTATACAATGGAAATTTTTATTTTGCAGCCTTTTCTTTTCTTGGTATAAAATGAAGTTATTATAAACAGTTTAATAAGAAACATAGTGCCTACAATATGAATATGCACTAATTTATCTTTCTATATAATACTTTGATCATATACATCTGTGTGTGTGTTTGTGCGGTGCATGTGTCAGAGAGAGAAGAATATGAACCTCCCTTACATTTTCTTAAGCCTGCCCTATTATTCATTTCTAGTTACAGCTCTGTATATAGAAGGTAAATATCCTCAACGTTTCAAAATTTTCTCTTTGAAAATAAAGTTGCGCAAAGAGGAACAAAATTCGGCTAAAATTGACCAATTTTCAAAAGTCTAATAAAGCCTAACGCTACATTTAGACCCATCTGTAAAGGAAAAATCCGTTAATTTCTTTTCACTTTGCTAAACAGTGTACAACCAACAGAGTGAAAAACGTGTCCAGACCAGGGATCGAACCCAGATACACTGGTATAGCGCACCAAGTGCTTTACCATTTAAGCCATCTGGACGACATCCGGTCTAGCTTTCTTGTTTTATATATACATTGACAAGGCTGCGACCACGCAGCGCAAGATGGAACGCCATACATGAGTACACTCAGCGGTCGGATGTAGCAAAACTACAGTAGTCGCTACTTTTTTCAGTAGTTTATAGTGCAGCGCGCTACATTTTGAACAATGTAGCGCAGCGAGTAGCTCGATACAAAATATCCGTAATTTGTAGCGAAAACCGACGCTACTTAAAGGTGAAAAAATGTGCCAATCTGCAAATCACGTAACCGAAACTTGCCTCTTTTGTGCAAAATTTGTTCTGCTCAACAATTTGCAAATCTCAGCTGCACTGTCGCATGGAGTTATAGTTTTTTCCCATTGACAGTTGCTGCTAAAATCAAGTGCTAACCCAACAAAAGGAATTAATTTTTTTGATGGCAACACTTGTCTATTTACTCATTATTAGGTTTTCATGTTTTAACGCCGGGTTTCTTAATATTCGGAATTGCTTTATATACAGATTTATTCTTTGTTTCCATTTAAAGTTGTTTTCCTGTGATTTTATAGAATATAATATCTCTGTTAATTTTCCTACGAAATTTGCAATGTGTGCATAAACTAACATTTTGGAGACAAACACAAAACATTTTGTTGGATGTTGTCTTTCTTAAATGTTAATGCTCTCGGTTGTGTTGCATTTGCTTAATTGTATTCCGGCAGTTGCGATATAACAAAGGTCGCTTTATTATTTAATCCATGTCTTCAATTTCCAATGTAACCCTTTGACAAAATCTGAAAGTAGCGAAGTAGTGACTACTTTTGAAAAGTAGTTTGTTGTCACTACTTTTTTAAACAAGTAGTTGTAGTTAACTACATTTTCGATAAAGTAGTTGTAGTTTTAGTTCGCTACAATAAAAAAGTAGTTTTTCCGACCCCTGAGTACACTATTCAGTGGAGTACATGAGACGAATAAATTCCCAGCATCGGATAATATATCTAAATTTCCAATCAAATTTTTCAGCAGGACTGAAACTACGCCGTAAATCTTTAAATGGAACTACAAAGTATGTGAATTTCTTTTCACTTTGCTAAACAGCGTACAACCAACAGAGTGAAAAGCCAACGTATATATAAGTGAAGAATGCCAGACCGGATGTCGTCCAGATGGCTTAAATGGTAAAGCACTTGGTGCGCTATACCAGGTTATCTGGGTTCGATCCCCGGACTGAACACGCTTTTCACTCTCTTGGTTGTACTCTGTTTAGCAATGTGAAAAGAAATTGACATCCTTTGTAGTGTCATGTAAAGATTTATGGCGTAGTTTCAGTCCTGCTGAAATTTTCACTGGAAATTTAGATAAGAAAATCCCTTTTGGGTATTTTTGCCGCCTTGGCCCCACTGTTCGTCGGGCGGTCAGCTAGTATATATAACAAATGCATATGATTTTTAACACTTTCCAACATAGTTCAAAAGCGTTTATGAATTCGGTTTGTCTGCCGCCTGCCCGTGCTCTCACTCACGTAAATATAGTCGGAGTGGCTAAAAATTTATATATATTATTGGGGTTTACTATAATATGTTTGATATTGAAAATGAAGTCTTTGGCGTTTATGGTTCATCTACAGGGACACTCAAAAGAATTCCGTTACATTGCAGTCTATGGGGAAAATCGTTTTTGGCGTATTTTAATGATGTTACACTTTTAAACATATTCAAATTGGTACATATCACTGGGTGCTTATTGCAGAATAAAGTGTGCACTGAATGCATCGTTCATTTACAGGAACACGCAAAAGAATTTGTTTACGGTACTATCTTATAAAAAATAATAATCGTTTTCAGTTGTGGTACGCGTTTTTAAATATAACTATTTTTTGCATATTAATTGGTGTATATACAGGGCTGCTGAAAATATCTCACGTACATTTCCGTTTATTGGCGGAAATTGCTGAAGAGGTATTTTTAAGTGTGGTATGTATTTCCTAACTAAAGTAAATTTTAGCATAATGTGTAGTATACATACAAATCTATAGGTCGTATACAGGGCTGCACAAAAGAATTCTGATATTTTGTTCGACTATTGGTTATAATTGCTGACATTGGGTTTTGAAATGTGTTATGCATTTTCTAAATACTCTTTTTTCTTTTTCTTTCTTACATTACTTTACTTTTTATTATTATTATTAAGACATGTTGTGATTTGAACCAGTATAGTAAAAACTATCTTTGAACTAATTTTATTTTAATCTCTAATGTAATATTCAACATCTGTATTCTAAAATATGAATTTTCAATAAACATTTCCCCTCGTGGAGAAAAGTTCCTATGCTTAACGGCTAGATCTCCACAAGAGGATGATTTAATTTTTTTTCCTTACTGTGGGCGGTGCTAGTAGAGCTTAAGCCAGGCCTCCCCGCCCGGTTTGACTTTGACCTTGTTTATCTGTGAAGTTCTGTTACACTATTATGAATGTGTTGGAAAGTGTTTCATAATATATGCTTCACGCATGATTTTTCGTTCTTGTTTAAAATTTACATAAAAAAACTTTTTATGTAAAGTTTAATTATTATTATTATTTTTAAAAAAAAAAAAAAAGGAAAAATGTTCTATTTTATTTCTAGGTTGAGGGGGTGTCTCGATGTCTGGACTCTTTTGACTACGCCACTGTTCAGGAGAAAAAAAATAAATACACAAAATGAAATTGAACTGTACCTGCATAGATTGACTTTCTTCGAAGTTATAAGCAGAGGGTCTTCCTTCCAGGGTACTGAAAGCGACGTTGCCACCCGTTAGAGGAGATATATCGCTGTATTCCGAAGTGCACAAAGCTTTAGTTTCGTTAGCGGTCGTCACAAAATTCGTATTCCTAACACCAAAAGTTGAGACGCATGTCGCACTGTAATATTGCCAAGGTATCCATTCGCCATCTTCAGACGTGCGTTTGTATATTGCAAAACTCTCAGGCCTGCTGGTGTAGAACTTCAGGCGAACATAGGTGATGTCGAAAGCTTTGCCTAGAATTGAAAAAAAGAGGGAAAATGCGTTAGTGATGATGTGTAGGGTTAACATTAAAATATTGTGAATGAAATGCAAATTTTTCTTTTAATTATTTGGAACCGGAATTCTTTTAAAAGTGTTAAAAACTATCCACAAAACGCGACAAATCGTTACAAATCGCTGAAAATCCCAATAAAATTTTCAATAAAAATCGCTAAATATTATAAAATCATGGAGACGGGGGTACTAAACTGGAAATGGACAAGTGACTGCAATTTGATGAAGTTGTTGCGTTGAAAACGTTAACGACTCCTCCTTCGATCCTATTAAATCAATAAATTAGAAAATTTTAAGACTTTATATCTCGATAAGGGGAGATGAGGGCAAATGATTTATGCGTCAAAAAACACGTTTTATAATCCCCTTTCGATTGCTGCTTATTTAGATTTTTTTCATTATTACACTAATGGCGTGGTTTCCTGGTTAGCATTATAATTTAATTTTCAGCACCAATTTTTTAACCATCATAAGTATTGAATTATTTTTACTAATGTGGAAAAATCGCCTCAAAAACCGAAAAAATTCTAAAAATCGCTTAAAAATATTAGCGAAAAATTGAAAAATCGCTGTACGAATTCAAATAAATATTATTGAAAAGAGGACAAAATTTACTATATTGGATTAAAAGAATGAAACCGCATTCATTTTACTAATGTGGAAAAATAGCTGAAAAACGTGAAAAAAAAGGGTACAAATCGCATAAAAAATTAAATCAAAAGAAATCTAATAAAAAAATCCAACGTCGGCCTTTGGGGTTTATAACTACATACAGAGAGGTACCTTCCAACCAAACTGTATAGCTCTGCGTGCAGCGGCCTCTTCAGAACACAGTGGACAGACACCAGGGTTGTATTGGTTTTAACCAGGGATGGTTTTAAACCGTCCTGGTCAAAATATGTATAGTCAAAAATAATTTCTTTTATTGGAAAAAATTTCTTTTATTAGATCTTAAATTAAAATTTCTTTTTCTAAATGATAAATTTAGTGCAATATTTGAAGGTCAAAATAACATTTAACAATATTTAATATCATATTTGAAAGTGTTTGCATGTATTTTACTGACCAGGAAACCACGCCATAGTGTAATAATGAAAAAAAAAATCCCTGACGGCTCGGCCTACAGACACAGGTAGATTTCGAAGATGCAGACCGTGGGGCGCCTGTTTGTTGGGAATTGCGGAAGAAATGACCTTTTTGCCATGATACGGCAGATGGGAACCGCCCACTTCGAAACCTAACTTGATAGCAGGCGGAGCCGGCAGGGATTTATTTATTTATTTATTTATTTAATTTTATTTTTTGCTATAAGGGTTGGTCCTATAAAAAACTTGTCAGTATAAAAGTTTTAGATAATATTAAGAGGATTAATAATAAATCTAAGCGGATTTGATATCTTGTCAATTGACGAAGTTATGATTTTTTTTCTTTTAAAACCCCCCTTTCCCCCCTCCCTTGGGGCCATTTTTAATCATATCAAAAATCTGTCCTACATAAATTTTCGGCCCTTTTCCTAGAAGTAATAATAACTTCAAACGGATTCGATACGTTGTATCATAATTAAGAAATTAAGGGCTTTTTTCTGTTTTCACAACACCCACCCCCATCCCCCCCCCCCCCCCCCACACACACACACACACTTGGTTCGATTTTGCCCATTAACGAACTTGACCGATATTTTATGCCCCTTGATTCTATGTATCAGTTTAGAAGAGATTTATGCAGAATTTTTCCAGTTATCGTGGCCATAAAAAAGTGACATAGATCGATAGATAGATAGATAGTTTTGAACTGGGGGTGGTTTTGGGTTCTGGTCTAGTCATAATCGGCGTAGATCTGCAAAAAATTTTCAAAAATTCCAACTTAGGTGAGAATGTATAGGTAGTATTTCTTACGAAATCTACCTAAAATGAAAGAAGCCCGTAAAACAAATGCTATTGACAAATGTGGCACTGAACCAAAAAGTGATTGAAGCGTAGAAAATCGTGGCACCAAGAGAATTTCATGACCTTAAATGTAATGCAATAATTACAATGATCAACCTCCTGCGAAAATTAAAGTTTCAAGGGCGTTTAAAAAGCAAGTAGCCGAGTTTGCACTAACCAAGACTTGTAACAAGCATAGCGAATCATTTCGGAGTATTACGGGGTACTGCACTGGAAATGGACAAGTGACTGCAGTTTGATGAAGTTGTTAAGTTGAAAACGTTAACGACTCTTCCTTCCATCCTATTAAATCAATAAATTAGCAAATTTTAAGACTTTACATCTCGATAACGAGGAGACGAGGGCGAATGATTTATGCGTCAAAAAAACACATTTCATAATCCCCTTTCGATTGCTGCTTATTTAGAATTTTTTTCATTATTACACTAATGGCGTGGTTTCCTGGTTAGTATTATAATTTAATTTTCATTTTCAGCACAAATTTTTTAAAAGAGAAGACACCATCATAAGTATTGAAATATTTTTAATAATAATTTATCTACATACCTACGTTTATATAAAAAGTTAAGGAAACTAAATCACATTAAGCAAAAGAAACATTTAAAAAAAATTATTTAGAACCCAAAAAATAATTACTAGTGTTGTTGTATTAAGCTAAAGATTTCGTAGTTTATTCTGGGTGAGATCAAATTTGGAAAATAATCTTTTTACTGGTGAAGAGTTACCACAACCATTCATTGGATGCGTTACGAAATTTACACATTCAAAATCAATATTTTTCTTTGCTGTCCACCAAATATTGTAATGTATTAGTTACACATTAGACATTAAGAAAAATAAGATTAATGAAATGTATGACATAAGGCACAAAAAATTTCATCTATACTTAAAAATTATTAATAATAATAATTATATATATAATATATACTTTAATATTCACAAAAATATATAGATTGGGCAATTTATGTAAGCGGGCTATTCCATAAAAGCGTCAACTTTTATCATTTAAAAAAAAAAAAAATAATTTTTATAAATTAAGGCGGTATTCAAAAAAATAATTTTCCACGCTCAATAACGCAAAATTATGAGACATTTTCAGACTCATTTTTAAAAATAAAAACATGAAACTTGGCGGCGAAATTTATGAAGAGATTTATAAGGTACCCATGTTTTTATTTTTCGTTCAATTAATTAGAAATTGATTTACAAACAATTATTTTCACAGTACGATCTTTTTTTTTTTTTTTTTTTTTTTTTTTTTTTTTTTTTTTTGTTTCCAGCGCTATCGCTTCGGGATATTCGGTTCAAAATGTCCACTTTGACAGCATTTTTAAAAAATATATTCTGCCTTTATCAAAAAATCGAGACAATACGGACATTATAAAGTTTCGGAATAAGAGAACCTGCCAATTGGACGCATTTTAGAGCAAAAATGAATTTAAAAATGTGTCAAAATAAGCAGTTTGGATTTGAATACACCCTTAAGTTAAAAAACATATTGAAATATATTCCAAGTTTTCAAATTAATGTTTTAGATTCAAAACGTTTAGGTTATAGCTAAAAAATAAAATATTTGCAGTTGTATACAAATAGTATTCTTGAAGAAAACTGTGAAAAAGAATGTACTTGTTGTTTATTTTGTATTTTCTTAACCCTTTCCGTCACAGTGGTCCCACTCCGGGCACACCTAATTTTAATTCCAAACTTGCATTCGGCACCAAGAATATTTTAATAAAATTCTGTTTCTATAATGAAAGCTTAAAATAAGGAGTTCGTATTTTCTAAAAAAGTCGTTTGTAAATTCCGGTGTCAGTCAGCAATTTCTCATTTTACGAACATACTTTGTCTGTGCCGGAAAGGGTTAACCCTTTGAGGGGCGGTGGTATATACTATATACCACCTAATTTTAATCCGATTCAAACCAGAAACTTTTAATTAAATTTTACTTTTTTAACTTTGACGGGAAAAGTTGAAAAATTGCTTTTCCTTATTGAGAACTAAATTCTTTCGTAAATACCGGTGAGAATTCAACGTTACAGGTACACAATTGCTTGCCCCTGAAAGGGTTAATGAATGAAGGTAATAATGATGGGTAATGATGATAAGGTATAATGATCCATGTAGCAAAATATTCAATGATTTACAATAGTCTTAAAGCCATATTACTTAATAATAATGGATGCAAAATAAACAAGGTAAATCATAATCATGCTCGATATGTTTTTGAAAAAGCTGCCATATGTGAATAGTTATATAATTGTAATTTCTTATGATCATTTTGGATAATAAAAAAAATATAAAATTTATTAGTTTAGTCGATTTTCTTTTAATAAATACTTAAGAAACTTTCAGTCATTCTGTCACAGTCATTCCGTCACGTCAAATGACAGTTAATAACTACAACCCTAGGACAGGTAGGTTGCTCTAAATTATAATTTTATACTGCTTATACATCACATTTAAGACAGGTATTAGTTTAAAAACTGATTGGCTTCTTAATTCACAAAAGTTTCCAGTTTTAAATACCAGGTTAGAGTCATGGTAGCAAAAATGTCATTCCGTCACACGATAAGAAATTACTCAAAAATAAGAGAAAAAAATAGTTAAAAAAATTGCTTCATAATTTTTTTTAGTCTTTTAATCAATAACAGTAATGTGCAAACTGAAAAGTCTTTGCATTTGTAAATAGCTTCAGGTTAATTGCTTTAATTCAATTCTACAGCTCAAAATGTCATTCCGTCACATATGGAATTGAGGGGGTCGGGGCAAGAGAGTGCTATGCCACAGTTTTAAACTTCTGAGATATTTCAATTTGAGAATGTGATCCAATACTCAAATCAAGATATATAACCTAAAGTCCAATGTCTTAGTAATATTTGAGATATTCTGAGTAACAATATGGCATTACTTTAATGCTGTTACTATCACGTTCTTTGTAAATTTGCTATCCTCATTGGGGGCATAAACGAAACCTGTCACATAGGCTGCCATCAAGTGACATTAGAAACAAATTATATGTAGGATATTATAATTTACAATATTAAGCAACAGATTGCAGTGTTAGATTGATTTCACCAAAAATGTGGCTTGGCACTTTCTTGCCCCGACCCCCTCAATTGCCCAAGTTAAAGTTATTTAATTAATTTGTTGTTATTTAATTAATTGTTTTGACCACTTTTGACCCAGTTTAAAACCCAGTTTTAACCACTGTCCTGGTTAAAATTAGTTTCATCCGATCAAAATAACAAACTTGACAGACACAGTCAGACACACATACAAACTTCTTTTCTTATTATTATAGCATATAGATTATCTCCTATGAAAAGCTCTTGAAATATGATATCTATATTTATAGATTTATCTTTCCTTATGAATAAAAATATACATATTTTAAAACTGAAAAATTCCCCGAAACCAAAAAGTTAAAAATAAAAGTTTCACATATGTTCACAAAAAGAAGAGGGGGAAAAAAAGATAATAGACAAGAATAACTTTTTGCGAATTTAACTGTCATAAAAAATTACTGTGTAACAATAAAACAAGAAAGAAAAATCGTGCTTCAAGCATAGATTCTGCAATACTTTCCAACAGAATATTGGAATATATAAAACAAGTTCGGAATGATTCATCATTCATCTTTGTCAAATTAATATAAAAGTACACACAAAAACATGTGATTCCATTACCTAAAAGATGACAAACTTTAATTAAATTTTAAAACATTAAAATAAGTCGAGCACTTTCGGCTGTGAACCGAGCCTTCATCAGGATTTATAATTAAAACTAGTGCTAAAAACAAACGTCCAGATCACATCCTTGCAAACAGTATGTCTCTGTATGTAACAGTGTGTAATAGCACAACTAAAAATGCCCCTTCAGCAATTTCCGTCAATAAACGAAAATGTACGTGACATCTTTTGAGCAGCCCTGTATCTAATCTATAGAATTTATTTATATACACCAATTAATACAGGGTTCCCAGCAAAACATATCTTGCAATTTCCCTGACTTTCCATGATTTTCCCTGACCAAATACAAAAAAATTCCATGACCAAACGAGCATACACAAAATCTGCTTTAACCCTCTAAGCGTGTGGAACGTAATATTCCATTCACTAAGCTCCAGGTTTCACTGCAATATATGCAATGTTTAAGATAATATAACTCTATAAATTTAATGAATTTTCAAAACATTGAAGAATGATTAATACCCTCAAGGGTTACATTCATATTTGTAATTAAGTTTTATTTATAATGCTGAAAGAATCATTTTTTTAGCATTTAAATAACACAAAATAACAAGCAGCATAAAACGAAAAATCAAAAATTTTTATCGTAATAACAGGGTTACTCTTTTCCCAGGAGAAAATTCAAGAAAAGTGCAAAATGAAATTCTATAAAATACAGGGTGTCCCAAAAGTCTCCGTACAACTTCAAAAATTTATTACAAAAAAAAAAAAAAAAAAAAAAAAAAAAAAAGGCCTACAGCAAAAATAATTACAACAGTGCATAGAGCAACTTAAAAAGTTTTTTTCTACTACCTTAGTAAACTTCAAAATGAGATCCTTTCGTAGCACGAAGAATATCAAGACTATATTCGAATTCCATCCACGTGCGTTTCAGCATGCTAACATCAACAGTAGTTACAACTGTTTGATGAAATCCGAACAAAAGTGAATAGTCTCATGGAATTGAAACAAGAGATCCAAACAGCAGTAATTCAATCCACGAACGTTTTTCCTGCTAACATCAACAGTAGCTACTGCTGTTTGGATCTCTTGTTTCAATTCCATGAGACTATTCACTTTTGTTCGGATTTCATCAAACAGTTGTAACTACTGTTGATGTTACCATGCTGAAACGTACGTGGATGGAATTGGAATATCGACTTGATATTCTTCGTGCAACGAAAGGATCTCATGTACAAGTATACTAAGGTAGTAGAAAAAAACTTTTTAAGTTACTCTATGTACTGTTGTAATTATTTTTGCTGTAGGCCTATTATTTTTTTTGTAATAAATTTTTTAAGTTGTACGGAGACTTTTGGGACACCCTATACTATAATGCAAAAAAAAAACTTCCATCTTTTCAAAGGAATGCCATACAACAAAGTCCAGAATGTGAAATGTCTCAAAAATGTAGAAAACTTTTGTCCATATTATGGTTTTTCTGCATTGCATTAGAAGGAATTTCTCGATATTAAAACCGACAAGAGTCTAGAGATTTTTCAGAGGCACCATGTAACGAGAGATAGTTACACTTTTCTGAAAAAGAAATTATTTCAAATAATTTCCCCCCCCCCCCATACTTTTCCATGACTTTTTAGCAAATATTTGCAAATTCCCTGACTTTTCCTATATATTTAAAAATTTCCATGACTTTCCCTGACTACTTTGAAATTCCCTGACTTTCCAGATTTTCCATGACTTTCCAGGTCGCTGGGAACCCTGTAATATGAAAAAAATGGGTAACATTTAATAACGCGTACCACAACCGAAAACGAGCTATTAGCAATTATTGTTCATAGACAGTACTGTAACCAAATTCTTTTGAGTATTCCTGTAAATGAACGATAAACGCTATGCACACCACATTCTACAGTAAGCGCCTTATAGTGCACCTCAGTGATTGGTATCAATTTGAATATGTTTAAAATAGTGTAACATCATTAAAATACGCCGCGAACGATTTTTCCCTATAGACTGTTATGTAACCTAATTCTTTTGAGTGTCCCTGTAAACGAACCATAAAAGCTACACACTTCATTTTCAATAGGGCAGTTGCAATTGACGTCATGCTGGAGGTCACACACTACAAATAGGCAGTTCTGATTGGTGGAACTACCCTAACCTCCAATTGAAGTACAATAGTTGATCAGTTGATTGCAACTTCTCTATAAGCCCTACCAGTGGCTGAGAGGTTTTGCTCTCAAAGCTGATAGACGGGAGGTGCTGGGTTCAAACACCCGTCGGGCTCGTCGACCTAACCGTTCGGAGTTTTCTGTAGTTTTCTTCGAACCTTGCCTTAAATACGGGTTAGGATCCCATAGAAAGACCCCCACGGAGGGCACTCCCCTCTAAGGCCTATATTCTTCGTGTAGATAATCAACCAACCAACCAAATGTTTCGCGGGCTACAGATAAGTTGTCGACGGCCACGTGTTTGACATGCTTGCTGTAAACGAACCATAAAAGCTACACACTTCATTTTCAATACCGAACATGCCCAACATATATCAATTTCATGGCAATCCGAGTATATTTACGAAAGTTAAAGCACGGACAGACAAAAAGACAAACCGAATTCACAAATTCTTTTCAACTACGTTGGAAAGTGTTAAAAAGACATTGTTCGAAATGCCTTCAAAAAAAAAAATAAATAAATAAAGCATTTATAAACTAGTCGGATGTGCCAATCCCAAAATTTTCTTCTATCTCACACAGGTTTCGCCTACACTAAAAACAATCAGCACCCATTTATATTAAGGTCTAACTGAATCTAAAGTTTTATTAAATTCCGTGCATTAGTTCTTGACATGGGGCTAGCGCTAAAATCGTGTAAATCCTGCAAAATGTAGCTTAGCAGCGCCACCTGCTGGGAGATTTAGACCAAGACCTAATCAACAACAACTTATATCAACATCTAACTGAATCTGAAATTTGATGAAAATCCGTGCATTAGTTCTTGAGATATAGTTATCGTGATGATCATGAAAAAATTAGCATAGCAGCGCCACCTGTTGTGCTATTTATACCAAAACGTAATCAGCATCTATTTATGTCAAGGTCTAACTGAATCTGAAGTTAGATGAAAATAAGTGCATTAGTTCTTGAAATAGAGCTATTGCGGAAATCGCGAAAAATGCAGCATATCAGCGCCACCTACTGGGCAATTTTCACCAGAAACTAATCAGCAGCAATTTATATCAGGGACTAACTGAATATAAAGTTTTATTAAATTTCGTGCATTAGTTCTTGAGATAAAGCGCTTACGACAGACAGACATTTTCTAAAAACTGTCCAATCGTGTTCAGGACCTTCTAAAACGTACAAATCCGTCGAAAAACGGAAGTCGAAAATTTTCATGATTCCAATACTTTCTTCTTGTAAAGGTAGAAGAAAGTAAATATAAATAAATCATTCACAAAAATACTTTCTTGTGAATGCAGATGAAAAGCATCCTTGAGCAATATAACTGAAAACAATATAAATATAGTAGTCCCAGACATATTGGGAAAGTACGTTCTTTTCAACGGACATCCGCCAGAGATTTTAAAAAGAATAGAAAGGAAATCTTTTAAAAAATAAATAAATAAAAGGTGCTCTTTTTTTAGGAAAGATTTACGTTGGGTGGTCCCGAAACTTTGACTCAGTAAATCTCGCAGAAAACTAACAGCAATTATAAAAATAAAAAAAAAATGTCAGCGTCATTTCGGATGGTTGAGGAAATGTTATGGACAAGAAGAAAATTTGGAAGAAATATCGGGCGAGTTAGGATATAAATGTGCATTTTGTTTCTTGATAGATGATAAACCCTGCTTGATAGATGATAAGGTGTTTCTCAACCTTTTTTAGGGTTCCGTACAGGTTTCGGAAGTAGCGAAACTACTATAGCTGCCACTTTTTACAGTGTAGTTTGTAGTGTATAGCGCGCTACATTCTGAATAATGTAGTGTAGCGAGTAGCGCGATACAAAAAAAAAAACGTAGTTTGTAGCAAGAAACGACACTACTTTTAACGCTACTTCAGGGGTAGGAAATGCACCATTCTGCAAATCACGTTGCTGAAAATTGCTTCTGTTGTGCAAAATTTGTTCTGCTCAACAATTTGCGAATCTCAGCTGCAGCGTATAATAACGTATCGCATGAAGTGATAAACCTTCCCCATTGACGCTTGCTGCTAAAATAAAGTACTAACCCACCAAATAAATTAATTTTCTTTCTGGCAACACTTGTCTATTTACTCATTATTAAGTCTTCATGTTTTAACGCCAGTTTCTTATTATTCGGAATTTCTTGATTTACAGATTTATTTATTATTTGTATCTAGAGTTGTTTTTCTGTAATTTTCTAGATTATAATCGCTCTCTTAATTTTGCTACGAAATTTAATGTGTGTATAAATTTTCACATTCTGAAGACAAACACAAAAAAATTTCTCGTATGTTTTTTTTTAATGTTCTCGATTATGTTGCATTCATTTAATTATATCCCGGTATAGACGCGATATAACGAGGGGTCGCTTCTTTATTATTTCATTCGTGTCTTCAATTTCTAGTGTAAGTGTAGGTCCTTTTGACAAAATATGAAAGTAGTGAAATAGCGACTACTTTTGAAAAGTAGTTTGTAGTCGCTACTTTTAAAAACAAGTAGTTGTAGTTAACTACATTTTCGATAAAGTGGTTGTAATTGTAGTTCGATACAATAAAAAAGTAGTTTTTCCGAGCCCTGGTTCCGTACTTAAAAAGTAAAAACGGAACCATTATAAGATCACGCCTGTGTCTGTCTGTCTGTCACAGCTGTTTTCCTCGTAAACTATGGAACCTGGAAAGTTCAAACTTGGCAGAGTTATAAAGGTTATTGACCCACATATTTATAGATTATTAGCTATTCACAAATATTTTTAGGAAAAATGTAGGGGGCTAATTAAGTTACTTTAAATTTTTGTATATCTATAGTAATAAAATAAAGTTTCGCTCTGTGTGTGTGTATGTCTGTTGGCGATGGCTAGGAAAATTCAGCCCACCTAGAAGCCTGAAAATTTAAAGTGGTCCTCTTAATTAGTCAGTTGCTGAAGGGCATTTGAACATTCCCCCCCCCCCCACCCTTCGGCCCCTCCTTCTATGTGTTTTCTCTAACTATGTCCCGTTTCCATATCTCTGCAACTATATTTGAGATTTCAACGCAAGTGATTACAAACATTATAATTAACTTAATAGTCACCCTCTATCCTATAACATTAAAGTAAATTTATGAGTAGCGATTATTATTTAAATAATAAATTAATTTAATTAAACATAGTTTCGGCTTGTCAAACCTAGTCATACCTAGTTCATTTTGTTCGTATGACTTTTTACTATCTATTTACATATTTTTTTTTTCAATTCCGTGATCACGGGACTTCGGATGTCACCGGCTCCCGGACTAATAAATATTTACGCGAGTTAGAGCACAGGCAGACGGCAGATAGACCGAATTCATAGACTTTTTATGTTGAAAAGTATTAAAAATACACACATTGGGGGAAAAATAACAATCAGAATATATTTGGGTGGTCTGAAAACTTGGGTCAGCAAATCTCAAGGATATCTGGACAGAAAAAAAATAATAACAATAAACAGAAGAAAAACTAGCGCTTTTCTGTAGGGATTGCTGAAGAAATTTTTGTAGCCTCACGTACAAAAAAAAAAAGAAAAAAAAGAAGGAGAATTTGGAAGACGAAATACGAGTCAAGGTAGGCTATAAATATGTATATTGTTACTTGACAGATGATAACCTATTGTATTCTGAGACACATATACTGTTTATTTTATTCAAAAGACAAAGTAAAATGGAAAAAAGCGGTTTTTTTTTTTTTTTAATTATTTTTCTTCACACTCTACTAATTCAACATGCTAGTCTTCTGCTCAGCTTTCTTGGCAGATTTGTTTATCAAATAACCATATCTTACTTCTGTTAAAAATGAAGCGAAGTTATGTTTTTGATAAAAATTGTTACGATGACGATGTAAAATGGTTTTAGAGTCAGTCGAACGCTGAACGTCGAAAAAAAAAGATCATGTCGAATTTCTAACATGACTTCAAAGAAAAGTGTTAAAATTATTGTAAAAAAAATCCTAAAACTGTATAGCACTTTATTGGATGCTACGGATGGGAATTTAAATTTGTTAACATCAGATCTTAAAAATCAGCATATAGCCGATAAATTATAACATAGGGTGAAACCCCCAGTTATTGACTTGACACCTAACTAGTAACTGACACTTGAGCAAAAATCAAACTCAAATAAGCATTTTGTTGTAAAATTCTGCAAAGTAATGTCATCTAGTGGTAAATGAGACACTTATTTTTACTTTGGAGTCCATTTATTCACCACTAGAGGGCCGAGAACATATTCAATGAAGAAGAAACTTTTGAGAATACAAAAAATGCCATTTTGAAGCAACCATATTATTTCTAAAATTAAGGAAGTGTTTTTCTAATCTATTTGTAATTCAACCATCCTAAACTTTTTTTTAAAAGTTATAGTTTCAGAAATTAGTTTAAAGATGCATATGATATATTAGGGCCATGATTTAGGGTTTCTAGTTATTTAAGTTAGATTAATGGGGGAGGGGGGGGGGGTCAGTTATTGGTTCCTGGGATTTCATTTTACCAGTCTCTGACAGAGGTGTTAGTTATTGGTTATATTAAAGAAAGTTGAAATCTACTATTTGAACTGTTTAAAAATGCATAATAATAAATTAAATTTATCTTGTAGTAAACACCATTAAAATTTAAGTTGTTTTACCGGTGTCTGACACCAGATGTCAGTTATTGGATATCTGCATTACTAATAATACAGTACTAAATAGGACTATATTTATATACTCTGCATTACTAATAATGGAGTACAGCTTACTAAATCCCACGTTTTATAATAAATATTAATGTATTTTGTTTTTTATAATAAAGTTTTCTTATAGCATTTGAATCTTTTAAAATAAAGTGTCAGTCACTGGTTCACTTTGTGTCAGTTATTGGTGTTCCAAAATAGGGATTACAGTCACTGGAGTCACATAGGGTCAGTTACTGGAGTTTTTGACCCTATTTATGAATAAAATTATTTTTTTTAATAATAAAATGTATAATTTTTCCAAAATTATTATATGCCAACAATAATATTTTAACATATCTCTACTATCTTTCTAAAAACAAAGGTAAGTATAAAATAGATTTAAATTTTTGCAATAGTGATTTGAACAAGAAAGAATCCTTTAAAGTGTCAGTTACTAGGGGTTTCACCCTATAGTCATAAGGAGTTTTTTTATATAACATTTTCAATCTGACAATGGGAGAACAGCGAAGTTCCAAGTAACAACATTTTTATGATTTTTACTTTTTTTTATCTTTAGAAGAAGGAAGTATTGGATTCATGAACATTTTCGACTTCCTATTTCCGACGGATTTATACGTTTTAGAAGGTGCTGAACACAATTTGACTGTTTTTAGAAATTGTCTGTCCGTGTGCGTGTCTGTATGTGACAAAAATTTTGTAGGCGCTCTAACTCAAGAATTAACGCATGGAATTTAATAAAACTTTAGATTCAGTTAAACCTTGATATAAATTGGTGCTGATTAAGTTTTGGTGTAAATAGCCCAATAAGTGGCGCTGCTATGCTACATTTTTCAGGATTTACACGATTTTAGCTATTGTCATATCTGAAGAGTTAATGCACGGAATTTTTATCAAACTTCATACATTCCGTTATTTTAAAGTATTAACATATTGTAACGATTTCATTAAATCTCTCACAGTCTGCTAATTAGGCAGAGTAATCAAAGATAGAAGTTCCCAAGAGTTGGAAAACTTTTCTCACGCTTAGCTGTGGTGTGACAAGAATGTCGTTTACTACAATAGGAAAAGATGAGCTTCGATCAATCTTGTGAAACTGAAATTGCTAGACAGCAAATATTTCTCTGATCTGACCGTCTATATGTGGGGTCTCAGATCGTGGGAAAATTTCCTGCGAGAACATTTAAAAGTTCAGTAAGACCTCCCTAAAAAAGGCTTTATCCAATGACGTAAACTAAAACTTTTTTGATTGGTGATCGGAGAATCTTTTGTTCGAGCAAGCGGACCGGAGAAGAGAATCGAGGGGAAGTTAGTTAGAGTTTCGGCAGGAGAACGAGTGTTGGTGGAAAACACTCATCTCAGGACGGATTCCCATCTTAGTAGGGAAGGAAAGGTTTGCTGACAGATTTTTGAATGAGAGAGTGCGATCTCTCTGAAGTCAATGCAACAGCCTTGGATTTGACCTTTCGGGGAGAGTGAAAAGTAGCACTAGTTAAGACTTTAAGATTTTAAAGCTACTGTAAAAGACTGGACTATTCGGTGATTTGCTATAAATTACAAGTCGAGCGAACTCAGCTAAAAAAAAATTGTTGTAAATAATTTTTACCTCTAGAAATTTCAAGAACGCTTTTTAATAAAATTTGTTCTGAAATATTTAATGAAGGTGATCCATTGTGAAACGGTTCCACGCTACCCCATTTCAAAAATACACAACATCATGGATTCTTTACAATATATAAGATAGAAGAAAGTTTTGGAATTGATACTTCCGACTAGTTATAGATATGGAATACTTTAAGAATGTTAAGTTCAAGTACAGAAATGGATTTAGAGATAATTTTAGCTCAGTTAAAATCAAAGGTGTAATTAATCATCCAGTAAAGTTGTTCACAATGACTTATTTGTTATAATTTCTTGCTTACGAATACAGCGCATGGGCTCCTTTTAATTCGACATTTTAAACAATGTTTGATTTGTCTAATATAGGAAAGACCGTACACTGTAATTAATACAATATGTACATTAATACTATAGATATAATACAATTGACAGTTTTATGTTTATGCACATTTACAATTGATTGTTTGTTTCTCACTTTGGGGGTGTTACAATAGCAAGACTTTAACAAATATTGTTGATAATCTCTGTTTTTAAGCACAAACACGTCAGTGTGTAATGTTGTCGTCAGTTTGACGTTGAGAACACCTGACGATTAAATTTCGTTTTTAGTGCAATTTTTTAAACTTCTAAACATCGCACGTTTTGCATTTTTTCACCGTCGAATAGGTAAAAAAATGTCATTTGAAATGTAATTTGTTTGAAAATAATCATGATTTCTTTATGATTTAAAAAAAAAAAAATTCAAGCATGATTTTTTTTTTTTTTTTTTTTTTTAATCTATATCATCTCTATTGCGTGCAGACGATTACGAAAGATTAACCCATTTGCACTTGAAACAATATAAATAGTTCAACATTTGTTTTCGGCTAATATTCCAGCATAACGAAATTTAAGCTTCATCAATAAATTTATAAAAAAAAATAATAATAAAAAGGAAACACAAATTTAGCAGACACATAATCGAACTACGCGCTTAAACCACTGAAATTATCAGAATCCAAAAGTCTGCTGTAAATAGCGAAATCTTTCGCGATTTCTTCGGCTATTAAATCCTGGCACGCGAATAAAAAATCGCGCTATAAAAAATTGTCAAAATAAATAAATAAACACATTGATAAATATTAATTGCATATTTATACTATATATTAAAAGAAAAAGAAAAGCTTCTTTTTATAATAGCTTGGACCTAAACAAAGTGAAGGGGGGGAAAAAAAGATTACTTTCACATTACAGTTTTTCTTGAACCATACAGCAATCTAATTGCATAGGAAATTGTAAACGTAAAAATAGTCATATTTTCAAAAAGCTTTGTAAATAAATGAAAGCTTTCTTTATTTTTAGGGTTCCGTGCTTAAAAAGTAAAAATGGAACCATTATAAGATCACTCCTGTTCCTGTGTCTGTCCGTCCGTCTGTCACCGCCATGTTTCTCGTAAACTATGGGACGTGGAAAGTTCAAACTTGGGAACCTTATAAAGCCTTACCCTCATATTTTCCGATTATTAGCCATTCACAAACATGTTTAGGAAAAATTTAAGAGACTAATTATTGTATATACTCGTGTATAAGTCGATCCCTCTATTCTTACGCAAAATTTAAAAAAAAAAAATCTATTTTCGTGTATAAGTCGAACCACATTTCTGGTAGTATATTGAAAAATTATTTGTAATCGAAGATAAAAAAAAAATAATAAATTTTCATTAAATTGGTAAATATTTTATTTTATTTATTTATTTTTACATTTCTAATCAAACTTTGTTTTTAAAATTCAATGTTTTAAAACTGTATAATTATGTAAAACTGCAGAAGCTTAAACTATTTTGAAACAAATTGACAACAATTTAATGATACATAAAAAGAAAAAAAAATCCTTGAAAAATCTATTCAAGCCTTATTTACAAGAGTAAACAACCTCTTAGATTGCTAAATTATATAGTACTTCTTTGTATTGTAGGACTTTTAGGAGAGAAAAGTAGAATCATTCTCAAGTTGAACTCTTTTTAAAAAGGGGATTAAAATGCTGAAATGAATGCCACTGTATTGAAGGGAATTCTATCCCAAGAGAAAATGGGTGCAGAAGGACATTATTGTTTTTTTTTTTTTTTTGGTCAATCACAGGGCAATGACCATTCTCCACTTTTATCTGTCTCTCCAATCTAGACCCGGTGACTCCGGTATTTCACTCTTATTTCACTTTTCTTCCAAAAATGTGAAATATTGTTTATTTTTTTTTATTTTTTTTTACTAACTCGTGTAGAAGTCGACCCTCCATTTTCAACTCCCAAATTTTGTCTTAAATTCTTCGACTTATACACGAGTATATACGGTAAGTTACTTTTTTTTTTTTTTTTTGTATATCATGTGGGGTATTGTAAGAAAGATCTCGTAATATCGAACTCAAAAATATATTTGTTCTAATTTTAGGTATTCTATGTTTTCAGAGATATCGTCGAATATGCACTGCAAAAATATGTCACCCCCCCCCCTTTATTAACGAATGTACTGAAACTAAATTTATGAAAAAAATTAGGGGTAGGAGGAGTTTATTTAAACCTTACAGGAAAACTATAACGATTTTACTAGGTAATAGGGTTTTTGAGAAAAACGTATTTTTCTGTTACACACAAGCTTTATTTTCCGGGCAGTCAGCGGGTGAGTTGCGGGCGCTCGAGGTATCTATCGATGCAGAATTATCCAAGGATATTTGATAATGATTTTCAAAAAAAAAAAAAAAATTATCGGTAATTAGCCGAGATATTAATTAAATTACTTGATATAAAAAAAACTTTGTTTTATACATCGTTAAGGGTATCGTTCGAAAGATCGCGTAACATATCGAACTTAATATTTGTTTTAATTTTAGGTATTATATTTTCAGAGGTATCGTCGAAAATATACTGGAAAAATATGTCCTCACCCCCCTTTTATTTCCGAATCTAGTGAAACTAAAATTATGAAAAAAAAAGGGTGTAGCAGGAGTTTATTATTTAATAAGTAGTAATTAATAAATTTAATGTAACGGAACAATTTGAGCGCGAGTTATACTTGAACTTGACCGATTTATTTGTTCCTACACTTTGCCGAGTCGATTATTGACCTACCTACAAAAAAAGATCTTGGTGTCTTGTAATGTTGGTGAAATTGTAAAAATTGTAACCCAATTTTCTTTGTAAGCGATTTCGGTCTAACACTTCATATAATTGTAAGATTTGAGACTATCAAGCATTTTATATTATTTATACTAGCTGACCCGCACAGCGTTGCCCGGGCCCATAATAAAACCGTAAATAAATCCCAAATTTGTATTATTTTACATATTTTACCCGATTTTGTATGAATTTATATATCTTTAATGACAAAATCGTAAAAACAAACATTTACTTCTTTTTTCAAGTTGGATCGTTATGTAGTTTTCCAAAAATAGCTTTTGTTGTCCAAACCCTTTAAAATTTTCAATGGTCATGAATATAACTGTTTTACAGCACGTGTAAGAATTACGTCAGAAATATTGTTATCTGGTTGTAAAATAAATATGTTTTCTTTTCCCGTCGGGTCCGTTAACATAAGAAAAATAGTATTCGTCGAATACGAAACGTTTAGTAACTTTTAGTGTAAGAATTTTTTTTCTCGTGAGGCGCGAAATGACCTGCGTTCGCCGGTGTTTTTGAAAGAGTTAAAATCCGTATTAAAAATAATAATAATAATTATACCGTCTATTAGAAGAAGGTTTCAGCTCTAACCAGTGCCTGATTTACGGCAGGGCATATTCGGGGCACGGGCCCAGGGCCCCCAAATGCCACTAAAGATTTTTCAATTATTGACCAAAACAGTTTTTACACTGTTATTTGACAGTTATTACTGTCAAAAAAACAAAATTAAACTGAGAAAAATCTGTTTGTCAGAGATTGTCTATGATTTGTCAAAGTAACTTCATTTTTTGCCGTTTTTTAACAATTTATGTGCAGGAATGTTCAGAACTCCATTATTTCATTTTCATTTATTTTACATGTAAGGCGCTCATGGTTAACATGGACAAAGCCATGTGGTTCTGCTAGTTACTTGAATAAATTTAATTTTTCTTTTTTTTTTTTTCAGTCAAAGCTTGTATTAAAGAAAAAGTTATTTGATTTAATATAATATGCTAATATTTTAAATAATTATAGCTTGGTACTGCGGTAAATTTATTATTAGTTGTTGCATACTTTATCATTTCAGATATATGGACTTGCATAGAGAAAGTTAATCAGCACCACACAGTTTATTATAAAATTCAATTAAAAACTCATAATTATCAAACAATTATTTAGAAATAAATTAATGATTGTCAAATTTAATTTTTTTAATTGATATTTTAAATAAATTATTAAAGTCAATATAAGTGGCTATCTTAATAAGTACTGCTTTCGATATTATATATATTTTTTTTTATTCAAGGCCTCTGTAAGCATCGGTGCAAGGGGTTCCCCATACGCATCTATGCCCAGGGCCTCCAAATTTCTAAATCGGCCCCTGGCTCTAACAGCATGTGTTTGGTTTGTCTGTATCTCTAAAAATGGGCTATTGAGTGGCGTTGGCGTAAGGAAGAAAACATAAACCCGGGAAAACGACCCTTTTTCAAAAATGTTTTTCAATGGGTTAATATATATATATATATATATTTTTTTTCGAATTGATTACTGCATTGGAGACGTAAGAGTGCGATCTTTCAAAATATGTTTTTCGTTTTTAAATAAATTCGGCAATGGAACTATACCACATGACTAATGTATACATTAAATTTTTGCTGAAAATATATGTTTTCAGGGATCTGTTTAGGAAAAAATTGGGTCCTTTAAAGGACCCTTTACAATTTTGTTTATTTCAAAACAGGACCCTTCACAAAACTATTTTCCCTGAAACAGGACCCTTCACAAAACTATTCTTCCTAAAACAGGACCCTTCACAAAAATTTTTATCTTAAAAATAGGTTTTTCACACAATTTTTCCATCTTTAAACTGAAAATTTCGCAAATTAATCATTTAAAAGTAAAATCTGACCTGTCACTTTTACACATATAAAGAAAATATATGTATTTTACATCCATATATCTTCTTAAAAATGTATAAACAAGAACCTGAATATAACGATCATTTCAAATTCACAAAATTATGACTAGATTTTTCACAAATGTAAAAAGCTGTTCACAATTTCCCAAAAACAGGCCCCTGGGAAAAAAGTCTGGACAGACCCCTGGTTTTATAATAGCTATTTAGTACATTGTAATTTAATGTAACAGATACATTTGCTGCAGAAGTAATAATGTTTAACATTAAAAATATTATTGATAAATTTATTTTTTTATTTTCAAATTTCAAATAGTAAATGCACATATTGTTACGGGCATAGACATGTACATTTTTTATTTAAAAAAAAAAAAAAAAAAAAAACAGTATTACGTGAATGGGAAGAAAGACACCAGGATATTTATTAGGGGCGTACCGAGTAGCACTTTGGCCGAGTAGCCGAGTACCGAGTACTCGGCCATTTACTACTCGGCCGAGTACCGAGTAGTTGTGTGTAAGAAAGAACTATTGATGCGCACATGAAGTGAGCTTAAAAATAACATGTCTGTGTGTGTAGATATATATAAACATACTTCTTGAGCATGTAGTCATACATTTAATTTTACAAAAAATTTCAAATTAACTAATTTAATTTGAAATTTAATTATGCACCTATTAAAGACTATTTTTGAAAATTCAAAAAAATTAAAAACAGTACGATTATTTTTAAAGGATAGAAAAAAAATTAATAAATAAAAGTAAAACTAGCCAATGTGAAATTAAAACCCATTCTTCAATTTATCTAACTCACTCTGATACCTGAAATCAGTCTGTCAAAAATGGTTATTGGTTACTGTAATTTTGAATAATACAAATTGTCATTGAATAATGCAAAAAGCGGATGTTAAAAGTGTGGCTTGCACTATTCACAATGTACAACTTATAATAAAATCGGGTTTATCTACCCTACATGCTTTCTGACATGTTAGTTATAGCTAAAAACATTGATGGACATTTTAACCACTTTGTAGCTGCATGTTCAAATTTTAAAAAAGTTCAGTCACATTTGTCTGAATCCAAAAAAATTAACCATTACAGTAATTAACCATAAGATGAAACTCAAAGTATAATATGTTGAAAATATTGCATGAAGTAAAGCAGCCTCTTTGCCTTTATGCTACTGAAAGTAAGATAAAAAAAAATTTAACTACAGTTCAGTAGCAATTACTGGAAAGTGTAATGAAACTGTTATTGCCATTCTGAGTAACACTGTAAAGCTCAAATGAAAGTTCCAATCATTTGGGTTATGGTACTAGGACTTCCCTCAAAGGGATTAGTCTGAGTTATATTGCTGAGAACATAAAGTTAACAATTACGATATAAAGAAGATATCAACAAGAATCTAAGTGAATATACAGCATATGATAGACAAGAGATAGATAAAGATACAACATATGAAAAATAGCAAATTAAATGATATAATTACAAAATATCATATATACATTCATATACTGTTATGTTTTCATATGCATTTTTTTTATAACATTTGGCAAATAATCTCATTTTCTTAAGCGGGAATTGCTCAAAACTTAAAAAAAAAAAAAAAAACGCCGGATCTTTTAAAACGATATTTTTAAAGTCACATAATCAGATTTGCAGCCAATAGCGTATTTTAGCAAGCGTAGTTTAACGCAAATTTAATTTAATTTTTGCAACATTTTCTTTGTGACAAATATCTAAATAAAATATTAAAAAATAAAATATTAAATATTGAAATATTAAATTAAATATTTAATATTTGAATTAAAAAAAATTTCCTTTGTTTATTTGTATAACTATTTATAGAAACTCGTATACTTCAAACCACATTGATAACATGCTTTGCTACAAACGTATCTACCAGTCTAACTACTCGTATGTCTTAGCTGTGTCTCTCTCCAAACTCATCTGTCTACTGTCTCTCTACTCTTCTGTATACCCGTCTCAGTATCCGTCTGTCTTTCTACCCGACTCTTTAATCGTGTCTCTACCTGTCTCGCTTCCCGTTACACTACTCGTCTATCAACACGTCTGTCTGTCTATATACCCCTCTCTCTACCCGTCTGTCAAGTCGTCTCTGTACTCGTCTCTCTATCCACCACGCTACCCGTTTCCCTACCCATCTCACTACCCCTCTGTCAACCCTTTTTTGCACCTGCCTGGCTACCCGTCTGTCTATTCGTTTCGCTACCCGTTAGCTTATCTCTGTCGCTATCCGTCTCTCTACCCGTTTGTTTACACGTCTATCTATCTCTCGCCAACTCTTCCCAATATTTAAACAATTTAGTAAACGGAAGCCGTTTATCTGTTATTAAATGCAAACAGGAGTAATTTATCAGATGCAGAGTGTAATCAGATGCAATTTTTTTAAATACATACATAAACCAGCATAATAATTCACCAGTTTTATTTTCATAGTAGTTTATGTCATTTGACAGTAAATCTCAACTTCTTCAACCCGAACTGCGTCAAGCTTTTTAAAAAAGCCCCAAGGTCCGTATAACTGGGAAGGGGAATTGTCCTCAGGGCTATTAGATACATGTTATTAAGTTAAGTGAAAGTTTCGTAATCGGGTTCGCAGCCAATTTCTTATGTCAGAAAGGTTGGCTTCACGCCATTTTAAATTCATTTCTGTAACTTTCTTTTTCTTGTGGGTGGTTGGGGGGGGGGGGGGAGGGTTCCAAATATATACACTTAAATTCAAACTTTTGCCCCCATGTTAATATTAGTGTTGTTTGTATTATCAATTAATACTTTGTTGATCGAGCTTCATTCGAAACAAATGTAAAAGACTTCTACAGTTTTTTTTTCTAGGAGAAAGTTTCGTAATCGGGCCCTAAGCTAATCGGGGAATTAATATCATTATTGTTTCTAACTCTTATAGAGTTAAAACAATATTGTAGCTAGCATTACTCTTGTTTGTGACCAACCTCTTCTGTGTATCTGAATAGGGAAAAGTTCCGTATCATGTACTGGTTGGTGCCAAAGGCAGTTGTAGAATCTTACAAATTTTTCTAGAGAGCGGAAAAACATGTTTTTTAAAATATTTACAAATATACGTTTATTAAACCATGTTTTTGAGCCATTTTAAAAAATTAAGTACGGTGCTAAAATAAAATTTTATTGCCATTTTCGATATTTTAATAAGAAATGAAAATACATAACAAACAAATTTAACAAAACTAAGCCATTTTTGGGTACTTCTCTATTATCCCGTCGACCAATTTTCATAACAAAAAACTATCGCCAAACTAAGATTAAACGCCAAAAATACAGTCCCATTTACTTGATGCCAGAAGCATTATACGTATTTGTTATGCCATCAAGTGGTTTTTAATTCGACATTTGCGTGTATTTTTCATTATGTTTTACTGATTTATTAGTTATTTCATTCATTAAAGTAACAATTGTGTCCTTAAATTCTTATATTTTATTTATTTTTATATTTCAATGGCAACGTTCTCCCGTTTATTTAGCGTTACAGTTTGGCGATAGTTTTTTGTTATGAAAAGTGGTCGACGGGATAATAGAGAAGTACCCATTTTTTGTGATAAATAATTGTTATTGCCAGGGGGGCAAATTGTAAACAATTAATAAGCGAACTAAAAAAATTACCGGAAAAAACTTGTGGGAATCTCAAGAAAGAAATATCTGATATAAATAGCATTTAAAATCTTAAAATGGAGAAGTGGTCCGTATAAAAATGCAAAACATTATACACCTGATATAAGAATTTTTTAATTTTTTTATATTTCCGAAAGCACAGATAAAAGGGTAAAAATCCCGGCACAGATGCCATATATTCACCACGTTGGCGCGATTTTTCCCCCGCCCCTTTGGCGAAAACTGTTTGTTGTGTTTGTTTACTTTTATTTTTTATTTTAATTCTATAGATTATTTTTATATGTATATCAATATTAATTTAGGCACAGATGTCATATACGCACCAGATTGGCGCGATTTTTCCCCCGCCAATTTGGCGAAAACTTTGTTTTTGAATATTAGTTACAAATACCATACAATAATAGCATGTAATTTTTTATTTCAATATAAAAATAAAATAACGTAATAAATGAAATAGCTCCTATTATTCAAAAATGGGAAATAAAAATAAATAAATGATAGTTTGATATAAATAAATATTGATATATATAATAAAAACAATTTATAGAATTAAAATAAAAAATAAAAGTTAATAAACAACAATTGAAACAAAATAACCGGGTTACCATGTGAGGCATAAAATTGCCATTTTGTTGCAATCGCGCCAATGTGGTGCGTATATGACATCCGCGCCTTTATTTATATCAAACTATTATTTATTTATTTTTATTTCCTTTTTTAAAATAATAGGAAGCTGTTTCATTTATTACGTTATTTTATTTTTATATTGAAATAAAAAATCACGTGTACTATTTGTCACACTATTTGTAACTAATATTCAAAAACAAAGTTTTCCCCAAGCTGGTGGAGGGAAAAATCGCGCCAACGTGGTGCGTATATGACATCTGTGCCTTGTTTCATTTCACATAGAGGTACTGCTCTATTATCCCGTCGACCACTTTTCATAACAAAAAACTATCGCCAAACTGTTAGATTAAACGCCAAAAATGCAGTCCCATTTACTTGATATCAGAAGCATTATACGTGTTTGTTACGTCATCAAGTGGTTTTTAACGCGACATTTGCGTGTATTTTTCATTATGTTTTACTGATTTATTAGTTATTTCATTCATTAAAATAACAATTGTGTCCTTCAATTCTTATATTTTATTTATTTATGTATTTTGATATTTCAATGACAACGTTCTCCCGTTTATTTGGCGATAGTTTTTTGTTATGAAAAGTGGTCGACGGGATAATAGAGAAGTACCCACATATGTATTGGTACTTTTATGTTAACTTGGCGCAGTTGATAAATCGCCAAATATTTTTCTCATAACATCTTCATATTGCATTCATTTCATTTAAATATAAATCTTTCACTGATTTCATTTGAAATACATACATTAAAAATACACGCCTTTCACTAATTCCATTTAAAATACTAAAAAGGAAAATAAAATAAGAAATAATGCCACAAATCGAAACCTTTTATTTAAACATCAAAGAATTGTTCCTAACATACACACGCGAAATAAAAAAGCTGCTAATGGTGTGATTTACGCCAAATCTCTAATACTAATACTACTCTTACTAATCTCTAATACTTTTCAAACAGAAAAAATTCCAGATTAACTTTCCATTTTTATTAAATTGAAATATATTTTATTGTGCTGAATATTAGTGCTTGCATATTTTTTTGCTCCATGTATTCCATGAACTTTTCAATTCCAATTGTCTACGAAAATCTCCCGCCGGTGAAAATGACGTACGCACAAAATTTAGTGACGTATGTACTTTAATTGTGCTTTTTTATCTATTTTTTTAATATAACTTCCAAACGGTTTGACACTTATTCTTGGTAATAAATAGACGACGTTGTCACCTTTATAGGTACCTGCTGTAAAAATTTGAACGAAATCCGTTAAATATTTTTTGAGTTATGCTTGACGAAAGGTTTTAATATCCATCGTAGCTATATATGGGGCAAAGTAATACTGCGCTGTGTATGAGTCTTCGTTGCACTCAGACAATAATGAAAGGGACATTAAAAAGTGAACTATTAAAACTAAATTTTGAATTGCTTTGGTTTTTCTTAACTTTTCTGTATTTTGTAAACATATTTCTATATACTAAGTAAATAGTTTTTATGAATAATTGCATATTATTATATATTTTTATATTCAAATAACTTTTACAGGTCAATTATAAATTCCTTTGGCTTCAAAAATGATAATAATGCTTAAAAATGAAATTCTTACAACTACTCGGTATTGTACTCGGTACTCGGCCCAAAATTTAGCCGAGTACCGAGTACTCGGCAAATTAGCCGAGTATGCCGAGTACCGAGTAAATACCGAGTACTCGGTACGGCCCTAATATTTATTCATTATATTTTTAACTTACAACTTGCAATTGACTAATAAAAATGAACAAAATGAACGGAACGGACAAAATCATATTTTTTCAAGGACAGTTTTTTTTTTTTTCAAACAATCCTGATTATGTATAATTTAAGCAATGTGCGCTGTACACAGTTACATATATAAATAAATATCTGGGGAAGGGGGGGGGGGATATATTTTTGCAGTACATTTTCGACGATATCTCTGAAAATATTTAATCAAAATCATAATTTAAAATTAAAACAAATAAATTTTTGAGTTCGAGATCTTTCGAACGATATTATTATTATTATTTTTTTCAAGTAGCTTAATTAGCCTCCTTAATTTTTTCATAAAAATATTTGTGAAGTGAATGACTATAAATGTGTGCCTTTATAAATCTGCCAAGTTTGAACTTTCTACGTTCAACACTTTTAGAGAAAAATGACTTACAGACACACAAGTAGATCTTATATTGGTCACTGAAATAATAACAGTATGAACGCACCTCATTTGTCACGCTTGACGTACAGTTTCCAACTTGTTATTTTTTGCTAAAGGCAGAAGATCTTTCAGAAAAGAGTGTTAAATTCGGCGTTTTGAACCATATTCCCGATGTTCAGAAAGGAGAAAAACGCGTTGTCACGTGACACGAATCGCTTATAACTCGATAGGTAAATCAAAAAATGGAAAACTCATTTAGATTCCAAATCGCTTCAATAGATAACGAGATATCTTAAAATATTTCCTCCATAGGATTAACATTAGCGAGCGGGTGTTTTCGTCTGAGTGAAGTAGCCTCTGCTATAAGAGGCTACTTCACTCAGACGAAAACATCCGCAATACATATTCAGATGTAAAGAAGGAAATTTAAGTAGATAGCAGTATTTTTTTTTTTTTCGCATTTAGAGAAAATTACTTTTTTTTCAAAAAAAAAAAAAAAAAAAAAAAAGTAAAGATACTTTAATAAAATTTTCTCTTTAATGTTATTTTTTTTCCTTACTTCTTTCTGAACTACAAATTAATAATTTTAAAAAAAAAGTATATTAACTTTTCATCAAAGCAGCCTTTCATTTATATTTCATTACTTGAAAGTTACTTTCAAAAGTGTATGTTTCTAAAAGGTATGTTTATCAAAAGTGTATATTTCTAAAGAAACACTTTTGTAATTTCTTTTCTCCCAGTTATCTTTCGATGCTTTCAGTTATGTATTATCTTTTGTCTGTGTGTGTAACTTGCAAGATAAAATTTCAAAAGATAAATCTAAAGTCTTGAAACAAATGACAATTACATCAATGTTTCAGAAAAATAACACTGATCAGGTCATTTGGATTTGCATATAGAAATATGTATGTTTATTTCACAGCTGGTGTATTATTTAATTATGCTTACACTTACTTCTATGAAATCGATAAGCTTTTTTAATGTTGATGATTTTATTGTAAAACTTCTTTTAAATATTTATCTTTTCATTTTAACAACATTCATCCATGCACATTTCACACCGTTTGTACCCTTGGTAGATGAAAAAGATGTCTTTCTAAGCCCTAGTACTTGAAAATTTTCGTAAATACTATATGCATTTACGAAACTATATCTATCAAAACTTGTATCTATCTAAAACTCATATAGGTTAAATTATACAAAGACGTGTGTTTGTTGCAAAGGGTGCGGCTAAGAAAAAGGTTTAAAAATTCAACTGTGCTCGTAACAGTAATTGATAGACAATCTCTTCTTTATACAAACTTGAATACTTAGTTATACAGTAAAACCTCACCAAAGAGGCCGTTCTATTAAAAATTGTTCGCTACGAGAGGTGGTCTCTTAATGAAGGTCATGTTTAAATCTAGTTTTTGATTGTCGAAAATAAGGTAACAAGTAGTGTTATGAATTGATCTTTTACATTAGGAAATAAATAAATAAAAATTAAATACCATTTAATTTAAATTCATAAGTTAATTAATTAGTTGCAAGGATTTAAAAAATGTGTAAATTGATGTTTGCTTTGAATGTACAATTTGAATAAAAATTTTGTTTCTAAGTCCGAAGCTCAGTGAAAAAATGCAAAATTTCCGTTTCTTCAAATAAATTTGGTCGCTCATGGAGGGAGTTCCCCCGGTCTCCTCCGAGAAGTGGTCTCATGTTTAAATCTAGTTTTTGATTGTCGAAAATAAGGTAACAAGTAGTGTTATGAATTGATCTTTTACATTAGGAAATAAATAAATAAAAATTAACTTTTTTTCAAACGTAGATTTCTCTTTTCGCCCCTGAAGTTAGAAAAAGGTGAAATAACAAATTGAAGTGTAAATAAACATTGATATTTCAAAAGTAGGGTGGTCCATTTTTTTGAAGTTTTAAAATTCATTGCTCTCACCCTCTAAATTTGTTCAATTATATCTAAAAATAATTCTTGTAAAATATAATCACTAAAAACTAATATTTATAGGTAGCTCAAGCAAGCATAAGTTTCATAATTTGGGGTCATTTTGTTGTTTTCTTCTCCTTTCACTTGAAAAAATATATTTAATCCCAGTTGTAATAAAATTATTTTAATAGATTAAAAAGTCACTTATGTACACTATCAAATCCATAAAAGCATTTGTGAATGTAATTATTAAGTTAATTATCCCAAAATAATTCATTGATATAAAGATATAAATGTCTGGAATTATTTAAAGAATGAAGACTGGTTAAAGAAGAAGAAAGAAAACTAAAAAGCATGCATTTTCTTCAAAATTAGATAACTTATTCCATATTGCTCATGCCAATGCATTAAACATAATCAAAATAGCTGAAGATAGAAATTTCTTGCTAGCATAGCAAGAAGATGGCAGACAGGCATCAATGATTGGTACTGACATAAATAAATCTCTTGTGGATGGAATTGATTGCTTAAAAAAAGCAGAATCTTCTGAAGAAAAGATTAGAAAAAATGAAATGTTCACAGGAGAAAGAAACAAAAATAGCAGTACTTGAATCTTCTACAGATAGCTCAAATGAAGAAGATAGAAATGATTGCGATCAGGAAATAAAAATTTTACAGGATGCAGCATGAGATTCTGGTCCATCCAAAGCTAAGAGAGCGGAGGGCATATGGATATTATAACTCTATATCTAGCAACAGCTGTAGACAGGACAAAAGTATCAGGCAGTATTTGTAGTTATCGAAACTGCAGAGTTTAGGATATGTATTAATGAAGTCAGTCTCGTTGAAAAAGAATTGTTCATGGAATTAAACAATCACAAAAATTAAAAGAATGGCTACAAAGAAATGTTCCTCTCATTGTCCATATAAATGGGAAACTTTTACCAGAATTAACTGATAAAGAGAAACTAGATAAACTACTAATTATAATTTCCAGAAAATGAGTTTCTCAGTTGCTAAACTACTTTCTGCAACAGGCAAAGCACAAGACTTGCAATTTATATGCAAAGTTCTCAATGAATGGGATATTGCAGATAAAGTGATTGGAATGAGCATTGATACCACATAAGCAAATACTGCAAATGATAAAGGTGCTTGTGTATATTTAGAAGAAAAGCTTGAGAAGAAATTTTTTTTTTGCCTGCCGTCATCATATTATGGAAATTATTAGAAAAGTATTTCATAATTCTTTGTGAACTTTGTCATCAAGTCCAGAAGTACCTTTATTCAAACATTTTCAATGGTACTGGGGATTTCTAGATAGAGACAAATTTGAAACAGGTTTGAAAGAGAATATTAGAGTTCTTGTACAAAATGTAAAAGATGAAATTTTGGAGTTTGCTACTAGAAAAGAATCAGCACCTGGACCAACAGATGATTATCAAGAATTTGCAGAACTTGTTATTATTTTCCTTGGAAGAATACCTGTCAGGAGAATTTGTTTCATGCTTCCCAGGGCAATGCATCATGCTCCTTGGATGTCTAAGATGATATATTCTTTGAAGATATTCATCTTTAAGTCCCAATTCATGCTTACCAAAAAGGAAGAAAGAGGTTTTCGTGATGTTTGTTTTTATAGTGAGTGTATTTTAAAGTTTGGATTACTGCTTCAATAACAGAAACGTCACCAAACAATGACTTTCAGTTAATGAATAGTTTATTAGAGTATTCAAGAATACATGAAGAAATTGCAAAAGCTACATCTGAAAATTTTTCAAAGAATCTATAATATTTGTTAGATCTTTCTGGACTGTCCCTTTTCGATAGCCATGTACTTGTATTAGAATCCTGAGAAGAAGATAACTGTTGCCCTTAAACATTTTCATGAAAAGAAGTTTGAAGATTTTTTTTACCAAAGTATCTTTCAAGCTGTTCAAAGAAATGAATTTACCCCCAAGGATTCTTTCAAGTAGACACTGGACATTGGAACACAAATTCTGATAAGATTTATTAGAAATGGTGCGGTCTTGTAAAGTGGTAAATGATCATGCTGAGAGAGGTATTGCTTTGACCAAAGTATACACTAGAATCCTTGCACGAAATGAACCCCAGTTTCAGCTATTGGTGAATGTTGTGGAGGAACAGTGGAAAGCTTATCCTTACTGCAGAAAAATGGACTTAACAAATTAATCTAATTACTAATACTTTCATACTTTAAACTTTTTATATGCTTAATATTGTGCTTTTATGTTATATAAAATATGAAAATAATTTACTATCATAATAAAAATTATCATTTTGACTTACTTTTCTCTTGTCAATAACATAATGTTTTTAAGTGTAATCGCCAAACTTTAGCAATCTTGAGCTACCTCTAAATATATTTCTTTTTCATTCAAACTTTTCCTACTTTGTTTTTTACTGTATTGGAACAAATTTTGAGGGTGAGACAGAAGAAAATTTTAAAAAAGTTAAAATCGATCATATAAGGACCACCCTATTCAAAAGTTTAAAGTTTTTTTTTTTTTTTTTTTCCAAAAGTGAGGGATTTTTAAACTTACGTATTATTTATTTTTATTTTCACTTACATTTTTTTTTTTCAAACTTAAAAAGTCTTTTTTATACAAACTCGCGTTTTTACTTATCTTTCATATCATCTCATCTTCATCAAAAATGTGTTTCTAAAGAAGCGCTTTTGTAATTTCTTTTCTCTCAGTTATATTTCGATCCTTTAAGTTATTTATTAGGCATTTAATAATTCTGTTGCGATTTAGAGAGAAAATACATAAATCCAATGCTTATTTTTTAAGTACCAGGGACTGATTCAGGCAAATGTGGGGCTTGTTTAGCCCCCCCCCCCCCCCATTACAATAATATATTTAATAAAACGAATCTATACACGAAATCCATCTAAATAAAACAGGCCCATTCAAAAAATCCCTCTTAATACAATACATCCCTTCACAAAAAAATGCCATTAAAAACATCTTCATTAATTATTTTTATTGTGTTAGGTTTTAAAATGTGTAATTTGAAAACAAAACAAGTTCACTAGAAAGGGAAACTTTAACAGAAGGGTAACACTGGATTTCATTTTTCGTTGCAAAATGTTTTCTTTTATTAAAAACATAAAAAATTTCACAAATATATTTTTACTTTTCACAACAGTCTCTCTCCCCCATTTCTTGAAAAAAAAAAAAAAAAAAAAAAAAAAAACTCTGTAATAACCCTTGAATACTACATAGATGCTTAAAATTATTTCTTGACTTAATATAATATACATATAAATCGATGCTTTAAAAAAAAAAAAAAAAACTATAGAAATGTCTGGAAATCAATGGCGTTTAATAGATTCAATTAATTCATTTAGAATATTCTAAATGCATCATTAAATATAGTGATTTTTTTTTTTTTAAGATAACTCGGAAATTTGAAAAATCATGAATCTAAAAGAAAAAAAAATTATCAATATTTATTCTAGTTTTATTTTTTTTATTTCCTTTCCCACCTCCCCCCCCCCCCCCTTAATCTGAAAAAAAAAATGTAGGGCTTTCCAGTTATGCTTTATATCACTTTTATCAAAAAATTTACGTTTCTAAAGAGGCCCTTTCTTTTTCTTTTCTGCTCCCACTTGCCCTTTGACCCGGAATACTTGACTCACTCTCCCCTGCCCCTTCCTCAATCACTGCCGGCACTTCCCAGCCGATTCGAAGGGAAGACAAAAAAAAAAAGCAAAACACAAGCAACGCCCTCTAGAATAATAATACATCATAAATTAATACATAAAACAATTCCACTCACCTAGGTGAAGGGTCAAATTGACTTGATTCGGATATTGTACTCCTTCGTACATGGTTTCGCTCGACCACCACGTTTGATTATCATTGCTGTGGAAATCCGTTAAATATTCCGTCGGATGTGCTAAGTGCGGTATGGATGCATCGCATATCTCACATGACTTTTTAGCTTCTGTAACTCCGGTCTGCAAGCAATATTCCGATGGACCGCGAGTTCCGCAAGTATTGGTGGCTTCGACCCTCAAATTGAAAGCGGCGTTCACGAATTCCGGAGAACAACGCAAAGGGCGGCGGAATTCATCGTAACAGCGACTTTGTGTTTGAAGTCTAGGTCCATGGATTTCGTTAAAAAGGAAATCCCTTTGCTGTTGTTGAGAGAAAGTGCTTTGGAAGACGGAGAAAGTGATTAACAGAGCGGCAAAGCATTCGCACGCCGCCATCTTTGCCCGAGAATTGTTGCTGAGTGAAAACTTCGGGTTCCGTTCAGATTGTGAAGTGGGAAAAGTGAGAGAAGTTAGGGTTGCCGTAATTGTATCAAAACTTTTGGCGCGGTTCTTTTTTATTTTCTTTTTCTACTTCGACTGGGAGTGGTTTTCCAGCATGAATGAACTTTGGAAATCGGAGTTCTCTTTTCAAGTGCTTCTGGCGCTAAGAATTTTGTGGCACAAATAATTAATTTTAGATTCTTATGTTGGGTTTATTTTATATTTTCTGTTTGTTTCGTTTTTTAATTAAGTTGAGGGCGTCCGGGGGTTAAAACTCTCAAAATACTGTTTTTTTTTTTTTTTTTTTTTTTCCTTAGTAAAATACTACAAATTAAAATAAGCTAAATAAAGCAAACCGCGTATTTTTACGATGCACAGGAGCGCGTCGATCCAGTGTGCGATGTGTGCGGCGCGCACAGGCGCCAAGGTAGTAAAGGCACCAAAGATTTAAGGCAAAAAAGAAATAATTGAAATAAATTCTTAATTTTAAATTAATTTAATTTTTTTGAAAAATTGCGTTTCATAAATTTATTTTAAACAGATTATTTACTAACCCTTTGACAACGTCGCCATTAAAACCCACGTGGCAGGGTTTGTTCTGTTTTTATGGTTTAATAATACAACTATTTCGGAATAGTAATCGTCTTGAATTTTAATCGCTGAATTTTTGTCATTAAATATGACAAATATTACTATTCAAAAATAGTAGTACTCAAAAGATCGTACGAAACCTGCATAGTTTCGACCACGTACGTGACTGTAAAGTTTTATTTTCCGTAAACTTAAATTAACAGTTACGTAAGGAATAATTCACAAATTTTCTTGACATATAAAGAAATGTATTCTTTTTTCCAGATTTTCTTGTATGTTCCTTTCCTTTTTTTTTGCTTTTGTCACATTATTTTTGTATTTTTTCAATAAAATATTTAATATTATTCAAATTTTTCTGATAATCAATAAAAAATATTAATATTATTTAAAATTTCGTAATATTTTTCTGATAATCAATGTTTTTCTCTTGACTTTTGTACTTATAATAAGTTTTTGGTTATTTTTCTTTTAAAAGGGGGGGGGGGGTATATTGCGTCAACTGAAGTTTTGCACACAGGCGCCGTACGCCACTGACGGTGCAGATATAACAGTTTTTGTGTTTTACTATCAGTTCTGCCCTGCCTGTAGCTAAAATTATTTAGAGATAGTCTATTTATCTCAGAATGTTTCTTTTTTTACAAAATTTGTCATGTTTACAGGGATATATCTAAACTTTCTTGCGAGATAGGTGTATGCAATTTTGTAAAGAGTTTATAGTTATGTTTTTAACAAATTGTCTTCAAGATTTTTAATTTCATGTGAAAATTTTGAAAATATAGTCCTCGAAGTAAAAATCGCTCTCGAAAATCCTTTTTTTACCTTTTAATTTAATTATAAATTGTGTAAGTAATATTTTCACAAATCCTACAGACAAATCAACAAGAAAACCTTTTCTGCACACAATAGTGAAAAGAAATGAAATCGGACGTGTGGTTCATGAATTCTATCAAAAATTAAACGAGTTTAATATTTAAAATTAATTTCTGAAGGGATTTTTTTTAAAAACGTTTTATCTGAAAAGTAATTTTTATAGAAAGGCACATTACAGAAAAAAATAACATTGTTTTAATAGTAAAATTATGTTGTGTTACGAAAAGCGTAAAGAAAAACAACAATATTTGAAAAATACATAAGAACAATAGAACCACTGTAATTTATTTACAACTGCTTTTTAGCTCACATGCTATCAAAGCCTGAGAGGTAACGTGCCCTCTGCTTCTGTATGTACATATGCAATGCACGTAACGCGATAACTCTTGATAGAAATATCCGATTTGCTTTAAATTTTGTATATACGTTCATTGTGATAATCCGCTTCCCTGATTAGTTTTGGGGGTTCATTGGTTATGTATAAAGGGGGGAACGGGGGGCAATCCCCCTCCCTTAATTTAGATAAATAGGTTTTTCATGCAGAATTATCAGATTTGCTTCAAATTTTCTATGCAGGTTTATTCTGATAACGCTCTTCCCTGATTAGATTTGAATATTCATTGGTTAAGTATAAAGGGGGCAATCCCTTAGATAAATATGTTTTTCATGCAGAATTATCAGATTTGCTTCAAACTTTCTTTACAGGTTTATTCTGATAAGGCGCTTCCCTGATTCGATTTGGAAGTTCATTGGTTAAGTATAAAGAGGGGAGACGGGGGGGGCTAACCCCCCCCCCCCTTAATTTTGCTAAATGGGTAATGCAGAAATAGCCTGTGAGCTCAATGCCATCAGTTTAACTGGGCACTTTTCTTTTTATTATATTATCTAATCTGTTATAATTTTTAATAACGATACAAAATGATTAAGCTGGTTTCTCTCCTTTTAGGTAGATTTCGTAAGAAATATTACAGTCTATTACATTCTCCCCTATGTTGAAATTTCTAGAAATTTTTTGCAGATCTACGCCGATCATGACTCCCAGAACACAAAAACACCCCCAGTTCAAAACTTTATCTATCTATCTATCTATATCACTTTTTTTTTATGGACACCATAATTCCCATAGTTCTGCACAAATCTCTTCCAAACTGAAACATAAAATCAAGGGGCATAAAATCTCGGTCAAGGTTGTTAATAGGCAAAATCGATCCAGGGGGGGGGATTTTTGTGAAAACAGAAAAACCCCATAACTTCTTAATTATGATACGTATTAAATCCGTTTAAAGTTATTATTACTTCTAGGAAAAAGGTCGAAAATGTATGTATGACAGATTTTTGATATCATTAAAAATGGCCTCAAGGGGGGGGGGAAGGAAAGAGAGGTTTCAGAAGAAAAAAAATCATAACTTTCTCAATTCACAAGATATCAAATCCGCTTAAATTTATTAAAAATCCTCTTAATATTATCTACAACTTTTATATTGGCAAGTTTTTTATAGGACAAACCCTTACAGAAAAAAAATTAAAAACAAAAAAATTCAGCTGGCTCGGCGTACAGACACAGGTAGATTTCAAAGTGAGCGGTCCCAACTGCCGCCTTATGGCAAAAGGGTCATTTCTTCTGTAATTCCCAATAAACAGGCGCCCCACGGTCTGCGTCTTCGAAATCTACCTGTGCCTGTAGACCGAGCCGTCAGGGATTCCCCCCCCCACCTCCCCGTTTTCCTTTCAATAACAATATTCCTGTTCATAAACTTCGTACTTTGAAATCCTTATCGTGTGAAATTGCAGTATTTAGATATGATGTCCAAGTAGGCTTCATGTTTAATTTTCTGCCGAACAATCTGCGTAGACACGCCTTTTGCACGCTTCTTTTCGTCTTTAACAGATTTTAGAGAGTACATTTTTGATTTCAGTCCGACAAACTCAAGGGCTAATTCGCCATTAAGTTCATCCTTAAACTTTCCGAGCGTCTTATTATCTTCAGAGTATAGACGATGAGATTTCGGGTATTCAGAAAAGTCAAAAAAATCACGATGCTGCTCCAGATCCTTATAAATATTATTGGTTTGAATATGATACGTTAGGGAATCTGTATCCGTAAAGAGTAAAACTGCACGATCTTTGTATGTTTTCTTTATAAAATTGTAATGGAAATCATACATACAAAGTTTAGATAGTTCGAGTATAGAAAATCCAACATAGATGGGTCGGTTCATATGTATGCTAGTTTTTAATCTCTCCACAGCAGTCAAGTCTTCAACATAAGTTTTAAACGATTTAAAAGTAGGTGATGCTACTAATTTTTTTACTCTTTTTTCACCATTACAAAGCACAATATTTCTTCTTTTTCGTAGATTTTCCATGGTTTTACCAAAAACAGAACTGTTCATTAACTTTAAAAAGTCTTTCTCAGAAGAAGATTTTGCTTCTTTCCTTTTTTCGGTATTGAAATTAATATATTTCTGTAACCATGGTCCCTATTTAAATTTTAAAGCTTTGTGCACGGCTGTAATTTTTAAACCAAGTTCTAAATAAAATTTAAGATTACGATAATGGGTTATATAATTTCGTTTATTATTTAAATTTGGTATAAGTTTAGGAGTTCCCACGAATTTTCTATTGTTAAGTAAGCTTCTTGCATGAGAAGACAGCATCTGATCCTCCACAGTTACTCTCTCAGGGGCGACAGGGTATTCATTATGGAAAGGATGTAAATGTTTTGGGTATTCCAAGTCTACCTCAAAAAGATACCCAATTTCGGAGCTATCAGATAGAGATAGAACCCACTCTTCTGTGGTATGACTTGTTTCACACCATTCAAAACCGCCGTAGGGTAAAAATTGGCTCATAGCCCACCCGTATAAGTTATTGGCATCCCAATACATGATGTAGCTGGGTGCCTCATTTTTCTTATAATCGGGCGTACCAGGGATGTTTGCTCGGGCATATCTTTTACTTATCATGCTAATGCCGCCTCGTATTCCATTTTCAACCATAAGCAACATATCTATGTCACTGAGTAACTCTAAAGGTGTATCAGACATCTTCAAACAAGCCTGCCATACGAGGGAAGGTGCTGTAAACAGATGAATAGGGTCAATTTCATAATACTGCTGACATAATTTCCTAAAGTTTTGAAACACGTCAGCAAGTAGTAGAACATCTGTCTTCACATAAAGGTTGTGATAATCACCAAGAGTCTTGATATCAAATGTTTTCCATACATTCAGGGCGTGTTGGTACTCCTTTTCATCTATAGGCTCATTGGTTAAACTATTAAAAAAGGCAGAAGGCGGGGGAAGCTGCTTCTCAGTAAATTTTTCAAAACAAGTAAAATAATCATAGGGGTAAACCCCTTTCCGTATAAGTAAAGATAAATTATTATTTTGTGGGAAATTTTCTGCAAGTATAGTGAATTGATCAGGTTGAAGGTTTTTAACAAGTTTTTCCAGTGACGTAGGCAAAAATTGGAAAGAATCTATAAACACCATCTGAATAGGAGATGTAGGCTTTCTGATTTTAAAGGTGATATAGTTTTCCATAGAAGTAGCAATAACATCGATTTCATGATCTGTGAATTTTCCAAGCTTTGTCATAATATGATGCCCATCGTAGTTTTTCAAGTTATGGAATATAACAGGAATTGTTTTACACTGCTTATAATTCAAGTTGCATTCCACATGTGCAGCTCCTCGTACGCACCTGACAGGTGATCATGGTCACGTGTACGTTTCTCATCTACAGTTTTTTTTTACAAATATGACAAAACTCTGCTTCTCTAAATGCCTTTTCTTCCTTGGGAGAAAGCTTCATAGGTTTAATATTTTGTAACTTTTCTCCTAAAATTTCCTTCTCTTGCATCATTTGGTTTAAAAAATGCTCAACACAGTTTCTACCACGATATACCTGTGCTTTCTTCACACACGTTCCATCGGGTCCAATAACCACATAGGCATAACCACATGGCAAGTGATCTGGAGGCACGGCAGTGCCTCCGCCAAGTCGAGAGAGGACAGCCGTAAGCATACTTTTCTGGAAGCAACTCAGGGCACTTTTGACCCCCCCATATCTCCGCGCTGGAGTATCCCAAAAATTTGAAACTTCAATTATAGAGAGTATTTGGCACACAGGACCAAAATTTAAAATTACAACTTTCTGTCTTTTCTAGTTCAGACGATATATGAACTCAAACATTCGATTTTTTGTCACTTCTTACTCACTCGTTCACGCGTCATCAAAAAGATTGGGTAGATCCCATAGCCCCAGAAACTTGACATTTAGAAAAAAGGTAGTGTTTAGGATACAAAGAAGGGAAAAATTATAAAATCCAGAAAATTCGAAAAAAAAACATTCGAAAATTCAACAAATTCCATCAAAATTGAAAATTGAAAATAATACGATCTTGTAGTCTTGGAAACTTAAGATTTGGTGTGAAGGTAGTGTTTAACATCCAGAAAAAGAAAACATCAAAAACACCAAAAAAATCGAAAGCAAAATTGAAAAAATCGAAGAAATTGAAAAAAACCGAAAATTTGAAGACAATCCGATTTTGTTGCGCTAGAAAATTCAAATTAGGAATAAAGGTAGTATTTAGGATACAGAAAAAGGAAAAATAAAAAAAATCCAGAAAACTCGAAAAAAAATAAAAAAAATCGAAAAAAATTGAAAAAATGAACATAGTTTGATACGATAACGCTCGTATTTATAAATTAATTTGGATGAAACTAATTGTGTGTATTAAGCTCACCAATGCTTCGACCGAGTTCGTTGGCCAGCTTGGTCCGCCATCTTGTTTCAAGATGGCGGCCACGGAAAATTTTAAAACTAAAATAAATATACAAAAAAGTTAAAAATTCAAGTTTATTTTTTAATTAGGTGTTAGGACTTGATACAAGGATTCCAGAGCATTTTTTGTTTTACCTCTATCTTAAAAATTGGCTGAGATAGAGCAGTTTGAAATTCTAGGGTGGCTGACATTTTGAAACAAAACAGCAGATTACAAAAAACCAACGATAAATTTATATTCAATAATGGTCAAGCAGGTGCAATCCCGAATGAATACTCCGTGTTATTATAACTGTAACTTTGACTTCGAAATTTTGATACGTTGCATTTTCTATTTGTTGATATTTTTGAACTATGATTTACACTAAGTGAAATGTTGTTGTTGAAGAGGGATTTTCCATGTAAATCCGAAACGTCCAATTTTAATATGTTTTTAATGTTTTATGAAAGTGTATTGTAATGTCTGTAATTTTAATGATTTTAATATAAATTTATAAGTTTTAGTGAACGCGATTTCTCGCAAATTATTTTCTTTCATTGTTGTAATCATTTTCCCAATCATACGCATAAAACTATATATTCATATCCATTAGCGCCAAACTTGGCGACAATTGGCGAAATCTCGCCAAATTTGGCGACAAAAATAAGTCTTCATAAATGAAGCCAACTTGGCTATAGCTCAATAATTTGGCGAATTTCTTATTCATATTCAGTGTAAACGAATCTTTTATAAACGGTTTCTTTGCATTTTAACTTGCTGTTTTCGAGTAACATTAGCTAAAATTTTAAAACGAAGATATAGGAAAGCTACCTTTTCCTGCCGGTACAGGCCGGAGGACTTTTTTATGAGTTGTCGGATGCAATCTATGTTTTGCATTAAATAAAGTAAAACATTGAAAAAGAAATCCCACAGGATGGGGATAGTTTGTTTTAGATAGATTTTAAGATAATTGTCCTATTAGCTAGTACACCTTCCATTATTGTTTTGTGTTATTTTCCCCGGATTATGCTTTTCTTTTCTTTTGTTTACGAATTTTGTAATCTGGAGGCACGGTAGTGCCTCCGCCAAGTCGAGAGAGGACAGCCGTAAGCATACTTTTCTGGAAGCAACTCAGGGCACTTTTGACCCCCTCCCCCCCCCCATATCTCCGCGCTGGAGTATCCCAAAAATTTTAAACTTCTTTTTTTCTAGAGTATTTGGCACACAGGACCAAAATTTAAAATTACAACTTTCTGTCTTTTCTAGTTCAGACGATATATGAACTCAAACATTCGATTTTTAGTCACTCACTCACTCACTCGTTCACGCGTCATCAAAAAGATTAGGTAGATCCCGTAGCCCTAGAAACTTGACATTTGGAAAAAAGGTAGTGTTTAGGATACAAAGAAAGGAAAAATTATAAAATCCGGAAAAAAAAAAAAAAAAAAAACATTCGAAAATTCAACAAATTTCATCAAAATTGAAAATTGAAAATAATACGATCTTGTAGTCTTAGAAACTTAAGGTTCGGTGTGAAGGTAGTGTTTAATATCCAGAAAAAGAAAACATCAAAAACACCAAAAAAATCGAAAGCAAAATTGAAAAAATCGAAAAATCGAAACAAATCGAAAAATTTCAAATAATCAGATTTTGTTGCGCTAGAAACTTGGAATTTGGAATAAAGGTAGTATTTAAAATGAAAAATAAGGACAAATTAAAAATTCCGGAAAATTCGAAAGAAATTGAAATAATTAAAATAATTTGATTTTTTAGCCTTAGAAACTTAAAATTCGCAGTAAAGATAGTGTTTAGGATTCAGAATAAGTTAAAATAAAAAACGCAATAAAATTCGAAAATAAAATCAAAAAATCGAAAATATCGGAAAAATCGAAAAATAAGGAAAATTTGAAAATAATTCGATTTTATAGCGCTAGAAACTTGAAATTTGGAATAAAGGTAATATTTAAGATACTAAATAAGGAAAAATTCAAAAATATGGATAATTCAAAATATACCCATAAATTAGTGCAGACGATATATGAACTCAAAGTTTCGATTTTTTGTCACTCACACACTCACTCACTCTCGCGTCGTCAAAAAGATTGGGTAGATCCCGCAGCCACAGAAACTTAAAATTTGGAATGAAGCTAGTGTTTCGGATACAAAGAAAAAAAAATTAACAAATCCGGAAAATTTAAAAAAAAAAAAAAAAACATTCGAAAATTCAAAAAAATCGAATAAAATTGAAAATTGAAAATAACACGATCTTGTAGTCTTAAAAACTTAAAATTTGGTGTGAAGATAGTGTTTAGAATTCAGAAAAAGAAAACATCAAAAACACACACACAAAAAAAAAAATTGAAAATAAAATCGAAAAATCGAAAAAAATCGAAAAATTTCAAATAATCCAATTTTGTTGCGCTAGAAACTTGGAATTCAGAATAAAGGTAGTATTTAGGATGCAAAATAAGGAAATATTAAAAAATCCAGAAAATTCGAAAAAAAAAATCAGAAATTCGAAAATTCGAAAAAGATTGAAAAAAATTTAAATAATTTGATCTTTTTGTCTTAGAAACTTAAAATTCGCGGTAAAGATAGTGTTTAGGATTCAGAATAAGTTAAAATAAAAACGCAATAAAATTCGAAAATAAAATTAAAAAATCGAAAGAATTCGAAAAATAAGGAAATTTTGAAAATAATTCGATTTCATAGCGCTAGAAACTTGAAATTTGGAATAAAGGTAATATTTAAGATACTAAAATAAGGAAACATTAAAAAATATGGATAATTAAAAAAAATCGAAAATAAAAAAAAAAAAAAAAAAAAAAAAAAGAAAAAGAAAGAAAGAAAGAAAGAAAGAACGAAAGAAAAAGAGAGAAATTGAAAATAATACGATCTCGTAGTTTTAGAAACTGAAAATTTGGTGTAAAGGTAGTGTTTAGGATTCAGAAAAAAAAAAATGAAAAACACAACAAAAATTGAAAAAAAAATCGAAAAAAACAACGAAAATTTGAAAATAAATCGATTTTGTAAAGCTAGAAACTTAAAATTTGGAATAAACGTAGTATTTAGGATACAAAAAAAGAAATAAATAAAAAATCTGTAAAATCTGTAAAATTCGAAAAAAAAATTCGAAAATTCGAAAAATTGAGAAAAATTCGATTTTGTAGCTTTAGAACTTAAAATTCGGCGTAAACTTATTGTTTAGGATACAGAAAAAGGAAAAATTAAAACACAATAAAATCGAAAATAGAATAAAAAACTCGAAAAAGATCGGAAATTTCAAAATAATTCGATTTTGTAGCGCTAGAAACTTGAAATTTGTAATAAAGGATACAAAATAAGAAAAAATTAAAAAATCCAGAAAATTATAAAAAAATTTCGAAAAAATCAAAAATTAAAAATAATTTTATCTTGTAGTCTTAGAAACTTAAAACTTGGTGTAAAGGTAGTATTTACTATTCAATAAAAGGAACAATTAAAATATTCGTTAAATTCGAAAATAAAATCGAAAAATCGAAATATCTTTAAGAAATCGAAAATTCGACAACAATTTGATTTTGCACTGCTAGAAACATTAGTTTTAAGATAATTGTCCTATTAGATAGTACAACGACCCTAATTGTTTTATGTTATTTCCCCCGGATTGTGGTGTTCTTTCCTTTCATTTACGAATTTCGTTATAGAAAAGTTCAGCTATGAGACTGGCTACGATATAGGCGATTTCATTATAGACAGGTTTGTTTTCTTTCACAGGTTGTACTATATTTACTTCACATATGAAATATGGATTGTTAAATGATGTTAGCTCCACAAAAATTTTCACAGCTCCCCTACTCTCCCGACATTACTGGCTGGTTATGGCTTGATAGTCCTTTCTAAATAAAATCATGGTGACTCTAAGATTCACTTGATTTATCTCTAAATTGAACCTAAATGATCCTAAGATGACGGATCAAATAATTGCTATATTGGCATGACAATCAGGTAACTTAGAATTAAAATCGAAAAATCAACAAATTTATAAAAAGTCGAAAATTTGAAAATAATTCGATTTTGTAGTCCTAGAAGCTTGACATTTGGCAGAAAGGCAGGGTTTAGTACACAAAGTAAGGAAAAATTAAAATATCCGTAAATAATGAAAAAAAGACTAAAAAAAACGAAAAAAAAAACCATCGAAAAAAGGAATATAGTTTGATTTATTGGAAATTTCTGGAAATTTTAATTTGGCTTTCTTTTTATACTAAAAAGTTCTTTTATGTTAAATATCAAGTATCTAGGGCTGCGAGTAATATCTCAGATGGATAGCACCTATCCTGGAAGCAATTGAGAGTACTTTTGACACTCCCCCACCCATAACTTAGTGCTTGCCTAGGAACCTGAAATCTCTTTTTATCTACAGTACTTTGCAAACGAAACTAAAGCTTCAAATTTTTGATACCTGTAAATAATAGGGACAGAGTTTGGGCTTAGCGAAAATCAGTGGATGATCACCAAAAAGAACTCAAAATCAAGAAAAGGAGGATTACTTACAAAAAGAAGTGAAATCTCATCAAAAAGTCACCTGTAAAAAATGCAGCCAAGTCTCGTAACTCATTTACCGTAAAAAGTACTGAGATCGTATAAAGCCAAGTTTAACTATCTTATTAACTCTGAAATTTTCATTCACAAATCACTCCTAGTCTCTACATCTTTAGTTAATTATTATTTTGTGACTTGGCAATTACGCAGCACAGGGAAGTTATTACACCTTACTATGTTATGGGATGGGGTGGGATGGGATAATTTAATTAAGACAAATTATATATACGCACAGGGAAGTTATTACACTTTAATATGTTATAGTATTATTTGATTAAGACGACTAACTATATACATCACATTCTCGTGCTACGTAATTGCCAAGTCATAAAATAATAATTAACTAAAGATGTAGAGACTAGGAGTGATTTGTGAATGAAAATTTCAGAGTTAATAAGATAGTTAAACTTGGCTTTATACGATCTCAGTACTTTTTACGGTAAATGAGTTACGAGACTTGGCTGCATTTTTTACAGGTGACTTTTTCATGAGATAGGTTGTTTTCTCGGTATAAGATGCTTTAGAAGAGGGTGGAAATGATGAAATAGGTATAAGGAGGACTCTCAAAATCCGCATAAATCGTATAGGCAACAGGATGTTGTAAATGAATACCTGTAACCTTTAATATATTATCATTTTCACTAGGCATCTTTATAGCTTGCGCAACATGTTGAGAACAATATTCATTATGCTTATCCAATAGATCTTGTCTTGAAAATCGATGCAAACATCGATAACAGTACTGTTGCACACCATTATGTTTGGTAAGATCACCTAAAAGTCTTGAAAAACTTCTTATCAAACAATAGTGTTGCTTTTCACCGTCACCAACCAATAACAAATTAATCACATCTTGATCTTTCTTTTCAGATATATACAGGGGGCAAACTTCATCCTCTTCATAACCAAACACATTAACCCGTAAATTGTTGAGTTGTTCAATAACAGGTATCTTCTGAAGGGGTACAGGGCATTCTACACTACCTAATTTAATATCATGTTCATAGCGTCGATAATGCGAAACACGTTCAGGTTTTTTTGTATAATCTAAGTTCAATTTAAAAGCCAAAGGACACCATACTAAACATTTGTTATCTTCGTTTTTTATATTCAGCACTGCTTTTTTATCATCGAGTTTTTTAAACAGAGGAATATAGGAACTCGGAGCGAGGGGATGATATTTAGCAATCTTGAGTTCTAAATGAAGAATTTTTCTAAGTTTCCAGCCAGAGCCTCTTTGTACAAATTCTTCAAAGGATTTAGTAATCTTCGAAAATCCTTCCTCAATATGTTGTGAGATAGTATCATCTATAAGTTCGGTCATACACGAACATCGAAAATAACAATGAATTTCTTCAAACTCCTCATTATCAGTCAGACGTTCAAGAGCTATTTTTTCTAACATATACCATTTAATTGCACCTTTTTCATGAATTTCACTTATTAAACGTTCTTGTATTTCAGTTTGTACATGTCTATGAAATACCTCTAAATCATTTTCCTCACGTTCATCTGTATGCAAAATTACTGTTTTAAACACATTAAGTGCATCAGAATGCTTTATGTTTTTCGACTTTGCATTAGATAAGCTCATTTTACGTTTTACACTCACAAGAGGTGTGCGAGAGTGTTGAGTGCGTACATGTTGCCTCAGTTCAAATTTTCTTCCAAACACTTTATCGCAATCACGCCAAGGAAATGTTGAATTCCGATGTGAGTTGAGATGATGTTTTAAATTATCCTTCTGGGTGAAAATTTGATAACATTCATCACACTTAAATGTAGACTGTCCATAGGCATTATGGATTTTCAGGTGTCTAATCAAGTCCGATTTCCTTCTAAAACACTTTCCACAGGTTTCACAAGTAAACGACTTTTCATTAAGATGAATCTTAGCATGTTGTTTTAAATTAAAATATGTTGCAAAGACTTTGTCACAGGTAGGGCAAACATGCTTCTTTTCCACATTCGTAGGGGTCACAGTCTTTAAAGAAACATCCTCTTCAACTTGTTGATTAAAATTGAAAGAACTTTGAGACATAGTATCTTTTTCTGGAAAAACTTCAGAGAATCCCTCATGCTGTATCATGTTTATCGGTATTTTGGCCAAATTTTTTGTAAAAGTGTTTTAAATAAGTTTTGGATTAATTTTTTACAAGTTTCGAAATGATTTTTCACAGCAGTGCCCCCTATGAACGGTTTTAGAAGTTTTAATTATTTTAAAATATTTCTAATTGAAAGTAATTTTTCTGGAGTTTGATGATAGTTTAAAGTTAGATTTATTTTTTAATATATTTTAAACAACTTTGAGTTTATTTTTTTTTCAGCGAAGATAACAAATGTTTAGTATGGTGTCTTTTGGCTTTTAAATTGAACTTAGATTATACAAAAAAACCTGAACATGTTTCGCATTATCGACCCTATGAACATGATATTAAATTAGGTAGTGTAGAATGCCCTGTACCCCTTCAGAAGATACCTGTTATTGAACAACTCAACAATTTACCGGTTAATGTGTTTGGTTATGAAGAGGATGAAGTTTGCCCCCTGTATATATCTGAAAAGAAAGATCAAGATATGATTAATTTGTTATTGGTTGGTGACGGTGAAAAGCAACACTATTGTTTGATAAGAAGTTTTTCAAAACTTTTAGGTGATCTTACCAAACATAATGGTGTGCAACAGTACTGTTATCGATGTTTGCATCGATTTTCAAGACAAGATCTATTGGATAAGCATAATGAATATTGTTCTCAACATGTTGCGCAAGCTATAAAGATGCCTAGAGAAAATGATAATATATTAAAGTTTACAGGTATTCATTTACAACATCCTGTTGCCTATACGATTTATGCGGATTTTGAGAGTCTCCAGACCCGATGGAACGTGTGTGAAGAAAGCACAGGTATATCGTGGTAGAAACTGTGTTGAGCATTTTTTAAACCGAATGATGCAAGAGAAGGAAATTTTAAGAGAAAAGTTACAAAATATTAAACCTATGAAGCTTTCTCCCAAGGAAGAAAAGGCATTTCGAGAAGCAGAGTTTTGTCATATTTGTAAGGAAACTTTAGATGAGAAACGTACACGTGACCATGATCACCTGTCAGGTGCGTACAGAGGAGCTGCACATGTGGAATGCAACTTGAATTATAAGCAGTGTAAAACAATTCCTGTTATATTCCATAACTTGAAAAACTACGATGGGCATCATATTATGACAAAGCTTGGAAAATTCACAGGTCATGAAATCGATGTTATTGCTACTTCTATGGAAAACTATATCACCTTTAAAATCAGAAAGCCTACATCTCCTATTCAGATGGTGTTTATAGATTCTTTCCAATTTTTGCCTACGTCATTGGAAAAACTTGTTAAAAACCTTCAACCTGATCAATTCACTATACTTGCAGAAAATTTCCCACAAAATAATAATTTATCTTTACTTATACGGAAAGGGGTTTACCCCTATGATTATTTTACTTGTTTTGAAAAATTTACTGAGAAGCAGCTTCCCCCGCCTTCTGCCTTTTTTAATAGTTTAACCAATGAGCCTATAGATGAAAAGGAGTACCAACACGCCCTGAATGTATGGAAAACATTTGATATCAAGACTCTTGGTGATTATCACAACCTTTATGTGAAGACAGATGTTCTACTACTTGCTGACGTGTTTCAAAACTTTAGGAAATTATGTCAGCAGTATTATGAGATTGACCCTGCTCATCTGTTTACAGCACCTTCCCTCGCATGGCAAGCTTGTTTGAAGATGTCTGATACACCTTTAGAGTTACTCAGTGACATAGATATGTTGCTTATGGTTGAAAATGGAATACGAGGCGGCATTAGCATGATAAGTAAAAGATATGCCCGAGCAAACATCCCTGGTACGCCCGATTATAAGAAAAATGAGGCACCCAGCTACATCATGTATTGGGATGCCAATAACTTATACGGGTGGGCTATGAGCCAATTTTTACCCTATGGCGGTTTTGAATGGTGTGAGACAAGTCATATCACAGAAGAGTGGGTTCTATCTCTATCTGATAGCTCCGAAATTGGGTATCTCTTCGAGGTAGACTTGGAATACCCAAAACATTTACATCCTTTGCATAATGAATACCCTGTCGCCCCTGAGAGAGTAACTGTGGAGGATCAGATGCTGTCTTCTCATGCAAGAAGCTTACTTAACAATAGAAAATTCGTGGGAACTCCTACACTTATACGAAATTTAAATAATAAACGAAATTATATAACCCATTATCGTAATCTTAAATTTTATTTAGAACTTGGTTTAAAAATTACAGCCGTGCACAAAGCTTTAAAATTTAAACAGGGACCATGGTTACAGAAATATATTAATTTCAATACCGAAAAAAGTAAAGAAGCAAAATCTTCTTCTGAGAAAGACTTTTTTAAGGTAATGAACAATTCTGTTTTTGGTAAAACCATGGAAAATCTACGAAAAAGAAGAAATATTGTGCTTTGTAATGGTGAAAAAAAAGCCAAAAAATTAGTAGATCGCCTACTTTTAAATCGTTTAAAACTTATGTTGAAGACTTGACTGCTGTGGAGAGATTAAAAACTAGCATACATATGAACCGACCCATCTATGTTGGATTTTCTATACTCGAACTATCTAAACTTTGTATGTATGATTTCCATTACAATTTTATAAAGAAAACATACAAAGATCGTGCAGTTTTACTCTTTACAGATACAGATTCCCTAACGTATCATATTCAAACCAATAATATTTATAAGCATCTGGAGCAGCATCGTGATTTTTTTTTACTTTTCTGAATACCCGAAATCTCATCGTCTATACTCTGAAGATAATAAGATGCTCGGAAAGTTTAAGGATGAACTTAATGGCGAATTAGCCCTTGAGTTTGTCGGACTGAAATAAAAAATGTACTCTCTAAAATCTGTTAAAGACGAAAAGAAGCGTGCAAAAGGCGTGTCTACGCAGATTGTTCGGTAGAAAATTAAACATGAAGACTACTTGGAGTGCCTCCAACAACAAAAAACAATTATGGAGAAACAGATAAGGATTGCCCAAGATGATCATCGTCTATATACATTAGCTCAAAATAAAATTAGCTTAAGTCCCTTTGACGACAAGCGTTACTTATTGGATGATGGAATAAGCAGCTTAGCATATGGCCATTATGACATTAATACCGTTTGTAATAAAGAAGAAAATGTTGATTTGTATATTGCTAACGCAAAATCGTGATGTATATTTTGATCTGTAAATATCTTTATGTAAATTATTTTGTTATAATATAAATTGTTGATTTTATTATTGAGTACTCTTTTTAATTTTTTAAGTAATGTGAAACTTTTTCTAAAAGATTTTTTTTTTAATTTGTGAAACTTTTTAACTAACTAACGCATATTTTTTTTCGTTATAAAAACATGAAAAATATTTCTAAAACTTTGATAAACAAGCAGATAGTCACACACACACAAAGGGAACAATTTGTCATGCACACACACACACACATATAAGTAGTAGGGAAATGACAGTTCAGGCTCAGCCGGAGGATTTGAGGATCCGCTCCTCCGGCCGGAGGCACCGCTCCTCCGACCGCTCCTCCGGCTGCAACGATCCTCCGGCTAAAACGATCCTCCGGCTGCACCGATTCTCCGGCTGAAACGATCCTCCGGCTGAAACGATCCTCCGGCGAGGAAAAATAATTTTCTACTGTAACAGGAGGGGTGAAAATAAGAACTCTAAGAAGAGGTTAAATGGACAATATTATCATACTATAAGATGAATATTGATTTTATATACTAATTTTGAATGACAAACACCTTAATGAGTATCACTAATTAAGCGAAACAATGAAAAATACCAACTTTAACAAAAAAAGCGGATTCCTGAAGAATTTTTCAAGTATAAGATGACGATATCAACTTATATGAAGAAATTTAAACTTACATTTTAGTTTTTGAACAATGGACACCTTAATGAGACTAATAATTAAGCAAAATAAAATAACAATTTTAACGAAAAAGCTGATTTCTTATGAATTTTTCAACTATAACATGAGAATATCAAACTATAAGATGGATTTTATACTTATATTATAGTTTCTGAATAATGGACACCTTAATGAGTATAATAATTAAGCAAAAGAAAATATTACTTTTAACGAAAAAAGCTGATTTTTTAAGACTTTTTCAACTATAAGATGAGGATATCAAATCATAAGCCGTAGATTAAACATATATATTAATTTTGAACGTCGAACATCTTAATGAGTATTACTAATTAGACGAAACAATCGAAAAATATCAATTTTAAGGTATAAAGCTGATTTTTAAAGAATTTTTCAACTATAAGATGATAATATCAACTTAAAAGAGGAAATTACACTTATATTTTTAGTTTTTGAACCGCAATACATAGAAAATATTCAAAATTTGAATGATTTTTTTACCGAATTAATTGATTTTCCGCGCAATAATAAGAGTTTTAACAACCAATTATCTAATTTTACTCTGTATACTTGATTTAATTCTGTTTAGACGCTCGTAATATAATATTTTTATATCATTTAGACTTGAAATAAGAACCATATTTAAGTAAAAAACCAGTTGTTCATTTATTCTCAATACGCAAACTTTTTTTTCTTTCCTAAAATGTAGCATTTCTGAGGAGGGATAATAATTCCACCCCACATTCTAAGGAAAAGGGGAGCATAACAATGACTGTCTAGGTCACAACTTTTACTATAATATAAATATTATTCGCTATCAATGTTTACAAAAAATCCATGTTGGGAGATAGATATGAGTTATATTTTAATAAAGTTTACCCTCCTCCATCTTCTACACGATGCTAACAATTATACAAAACAAAAGAAATACCGATTTTTAACGAAAAAGGGTGAATTTTAATGAATTTTTACACAAGTTTTCGGTATTATTGTACACTAACAGGTATGATTTTATTTCTTAGGTGATTACAATACAGAGAAAAGTATTCACCTTTAGATTACTTTTCGTGAAATATTTAACAGTAATTATATAAACTCCTGTTTACATCACTAATTTACATTTGAAAATAAGGATTTATAAGATAAAATAAATAACATTAACTTATACTTAGTAAATTTTACGCAATTCCAATTATTTTATACCGTGTTTTTCACGAGTTTTATATTAATTAGTAATTTTATATTAATTAACTTTGAATATTTTCTATGATATGGCTAATCCATTTTTATCACAGAAATACCAGCACCTAAAATTTCACTTTAACTCCTATTCTAAGTATTAATATTCACTTATAACTTTACTTTTAGTTATACTTTTACTTGAAACCATGTGACCTTGTAGAACCCTGCTTACGCATATGGAGTTTAGTACATCACACTGTTATCTAAATGAATATGAATACCTTATTGTTTTAAATTTTCCAATTTTAACAGAATATGCACGAATATAAACTTTAATTTTATCTAAACATTTTATTTCAAATAGCCTAGTTTATGAAAACGATACATATTAACATGAACTTAGATACTGATCACATACCTATTTTAGCATAATTTATTAGCATACATAGCATTTCTTCCATTTCTTTCAGAAATATACATATAAAATTATGGATTTACTTAGTATATATCCACTTTTAGCTTTCACTTACCAATTTTTTATACAATTTCAATGATTTCAATGATTTCAAGCTATTTTATATCACAGAAACGAAAAAAAAATTGAATACAGACGCGAGTAAATAATATTTGTATTGTATTTTCCATTCAAAGATTTGAAACTCAAGTTAAAATTTATGTTATAAGTATTGATATCCACTTTTAGTTATACTTTTACTTGAAACCATATGAACTTGTAGAACCTAGCTTACGCATATGAGTTTAGTACACACTGTTATCTAAATGAATATGAATACCTTATTGTTTTAAATTTACCAATTTTAACAGAATATGCACCAATATAACCTTTAATTTTATCTAAACATTTTATTTCAAATAGCCTAGTTTATGAAAACGATACATATTACCAAATATTAGACAACATTTTAACATAAACTTAGATACTGATCACATACCTATTTTAGCATAACTTATTAACATGCAATAGCATTTTATCCATTCCTTTCAGAAATATACATATAAATATATGGATTTAACGAGTAAATATCCAATTTTAGCTTGCATTTAGTGATTTTTTACACCATTCCAATGATTTCGAGCTATTTTATATCACAGAAACGAAAACATATTTGAACATAAACGCCTGTAAAATAATATTTGAACTGTGTTTCCTATTCAAAAATTCAAATCTCAAATTAAAATTTAAGTTCTATCACTTATCAACTATTTATCACACATAACTTTTACCATAAAAACATCGTAGAAATTAAATATACGTTAAATGAAAATAATAAATTGTAAGTACCTAAAAATATCAAACACAAAATCTATTAATCAAAACTTAAAAAATTAAAAAAAATTAAAAGTTCTTACGAAGTAAAAAAAAAAAAAAAAAAATTACAAATGAAAAAAAAAAAATTACAAATGAAAAAAAAAATTAGAAATAAAAAAAAAATTTACAAATGAAAAAAAAATTTACAAATGAAAAAAAAAATTTACAAATAAAAAAATTTTTTACAAAATTAAAAAAAAAAGTTTTTACAAAAAAAAAGTTTAAAAAAGTATTTTACAAAAAAAAAAAAAAAGTTTTTTACATAAAAAAAAGAAAAAAAATTTACAAAGGTTTAATATATTACAAAAAGTACCCATTTTTTACAAAATTTAAAAAAATTACAAAATTTTTTAAAAATTAGAAGTTTAATTGCTATTATTACCACTATCACTTCTCAGAATTTAGCAGCCTAGACTTTTGTACACTATATATTTTTAATACTATAAAGAAAATTTCAACTGCAATTGTACCAACACTATTATTAAGTTCGCATAAACCAAATTTCATACTGTATTTAGCGAATTTCCAATTAACATCTTCCGTGTAGAGTAACTTTTTCCTCTAACATTTGAAATCGTGTATATCTGCTACTTTCATATTTATAATTAATATTTCAGAATTAAGACCATACTAACCATTTTAATATAAGACCATATTTAAGCAAGATTCCATGATAAAGCTTATTATACTGATTATTTTTATTTAGTACGCATGCGCAGTTTTGTCACATGATCACTTTAACTGATGATAATATAAAATTTTGAAAAGTGATGCAGAGGTTCTCATTTCCCAAGTCAAATTCTTGCAGATGACTATTCAGATGACTGTATATGTATAGCTCCAGTAAATTTCCTGATTTTAACCCAGTTGGGGAAACAATTTATCTGTTAACGAATAAAGTAAGTTGTACTATATCATTGTAAAACATCAATAAATGATTATTTATCTATTAAATCTTTTCTAAGTATATAATTATATTTCTCTTATTGTATAGATGTTACACCAAGATGAATCAAAACAGCAGAAACTCTCTTTACCAGAAATGGATACCCCGGATGATTCATCGTCAACATATATAGAGTTAAAGAATAATATACATGTGAGTACTTATATGTGATACATTAGAATACATATATTAAACATAATTAGAGTGAATTTACAATAAAATATTGTACCAGATGTTCTATAAAATGTGATGTTTTTTCGTCTATAGTGTTAGAAGGAATTCTAAATATATGCATTTATTTCTCTTGCAGATGTGTTCCACTTGTAACAAATACTTTTCAAGTAAATGGAATTTAAAAGAACATATACAAATCCATACTAGTGAAAAACCATATACTTGTAATCATCGTCAAAAATCATCTACAAGAAAGCGTGAATTATCTTTTACTAGAAAATACAGACCATCAGTTCATATGAAAACACATCCTGTTAAAAAATTGTTTCAATGTGAAAAGTGCGAGAAAATATTCGTTATTCGTAATAAACTGAATAGACATATGACTGTTATGTTGAACTTGTCGAAGACAGTATCCCAAATCATATTGAAGATGGATATTCAAAAATTAACCAGTAGTTTGAAGAATTTAACAGTCAAAGATCAGATTGGATACTTCGAAAAATTGACTGTATAGAACATAAACCAACATAACATTTACCCAAACTACTCATGTAGCATTATTGATTTGACATATGATATCCAAAAAGTGAAATTTGTAAAGAAAAATCCAAAGTGTTGTAAAGAATTTTATTGATATAATTGATAAAATGTATTGAAGAGAAAATGATATAAATGTAGACAATATTCACAATGTATTGTTTAAATACCCATAATAATAAAAAATGTATCTATACACATCTGTGTTTATTTTTATAAAACATATTTCATTGTTAAAATACATTGTATGATTTTTAACATGGAATTTCTACATGGCAGTAAATAACTAATTTTGCTTTACGTAAGACTTGAGATTTATCATAACTTGTTCAACGAAACAACATTTTTCCCCAATGAATATCCAGTTTACACACATACATATGAAAATCAACTTTTAATAATACTATACATCAGATTAATGAAAAATATATAAAATTCATTAAAAAAATGTTTTTACAAATAAAAAATTTAAAAATTTTTACAAATTTAAAAAAAAAAGTTTCTTTACAATTAAAAAAAAGTTTTTACAAAAAAGTTTTTACAAATTAAAAAAAAAGTTTTTACATATATAAAAAAAAGTTTCTAAAGTTTAAAAAAAAGTTATAAAAAAGTTTACAAAACTAAAAAAAAAAATAAAAATTTAACAAAAAAAAAAAATAAATATTTCAAGTTTTTCTAAAAATATTTACATATTAACAAAAATTTACTCAAAAGTCAGAACCAGACCTATGTCTAACATAGCATTTTTTCGACTTCAGTTGTTAAAATCATAGTGTTAGCGCTGTGAAAATACAAAATAATACCTTCAAATGGTAATCTATCTTGGATCCAATATATGGTATATTAAGAATCATTTGTGATTTCAACAAATTAAATATGCCTGAGAAAACCATTAATGTATCAGCAACTGATGGGACTCATTTTGCTGATGTTATATCAATCTATAAATCTGGAAGTTACCGACAGCAACAGTAACCAAAGACTAACAGATAGAGATGCTTTAAGGGTGTTGACATTACAGACAGATACAAGAAACAATTTATATCAGTCTTAATCAAATAAAAAATCTTCAGAGTTTCCTTTAGATTTACCTACTGAAGTGTAGATAACTGAAAACATATCCATCAGTTCAGAAGTGACTAATATAACAGCAAAGCATACAGATAATGGGTATCGCGGACTTTTAGTTTATGTTATCACTTCAAGTGATAAATACTGCTGATTTCGGATAGATATGCATACAAGTAAATTATAGGATGAGTCGAAAATGAACCGAGAATTCATATCGGAGTATAACTTAAACATGTGTACCTGCTTATGACTTCAAAAATTCATGACATTCTACAACGACTGATTTCAAATTACACAACCAATAAAATATTTACCTTCAAGAAAGAAAATGAAACCCCATTCAACTGTTTCAGATATCCAAATTGATCACGTGATCGGTGTTGAACAGCAAGATCAGGCCTAAATCTAACATCCCATTTTTTCTCGATTTCGATTGTTTAAAGTGTTATTTTAAAGAGTAGTATAATGGTTGCCTAACCATTGTACATTTCTTAAAAATAAGAACTTTAAACAACCGAAATCGAGAAAAAATGGTATGTTAGATTTAGGCCTGATCTTGCTGTTCAACACCGATCACGTGATCAATTTGGATATCTGAAACAGTTGAATGGGGTTTCATTTTCTTTCTTGAAGGTAAATATTTTATTGGTTGTGTAATTTGAAATCAGTCGTTGTAGAATGTCATGAATTTTTGAAGTCATAAGCAGGTACACATGTTTAAGTTATACTCCGATATGAATTCTCGGTTCATTTTCGACTCATCCTATAATTTACTTGTATGCATATCTATCCGAAATCAGCAGTATTTATCACTTGAAGTGATAACATAAACTAAAAGTCCGCGATACCCATTATCTGTATGCTTTGCTGTTATATTAGTCACTTCTGAACTGATGGATATGTTTTCAGTTATCTACACTTCAGTAGGTAAATCTAAAGGAAACTCTGAAGATTTTTTATTTGATTAAGACTGATATAAATTGTTTCTTGTATCTGTCTGTAATGTCAACACCCTTAAAGCATCTCTATCTGTTAGTCTTTGGTTACTGTTGCTGTCGGTAACTTCCAGATTTATAGATTGATATAACATCAGCAAAATGAGTCCCATCAGTTGCTGATACATTAATGGTTTTCTCAGGCATATTTAATTTGTTGAAATCACAAATGATTCTTAATATACCATATATTGGATCCAAGATAGATTACCATTTGAAGGTATTATTTTGTATTTTCACAGCGCTAACACTATGATTTTAACAACTGAAGTCGAAAAAATGCTATGTTAGACATAGGTCTGGTTCTGACTTTTGAGTAAATTTTTGTTAATATGTAAATATTTTTAGAAAAACTTGAAATATTTATTTTTTTTTTGTTAAATTTTTATTTTTTTTTTTAGTTTTGTAAACTTTTTTATAACTTTTTTTTAAACTTTAGAAACTTTTTTTTATATATGTAAAAACTTTTTTTTTAATTTGTAAAAACTTTTTTGTAAAAACTTTTTTTTAATTGTAAAGAAACTTTTTTTTTAAAATTTGTAAAAATTTTTAAATTTTTTATTTGTAAAAACATTTTTTTAATGAATTTTATATATTTTTCATTAATCTGATGTATAGTATTATTAAAAGTTGATTTTCATATGTATGTGTGTAAACTGGATATTCATTGGGGAAAAATGTTGTTTCGTTGAACAAGTTATGATAAATCTCAAGTCTTACGTAAAGCAAAATTAGTTATTTACTGCCATGTAGAAATTCCATGTTAAAAATCATACAATGTATTTTAACAATGAAATATGTTTTATAAAAATAAACACAGATGTGTATAGATACATTTTTTATTATTATGGGTATTTAAACAATACATTGTGAATATTGTCTACATTTATATCATTTTCTCTTCAATACATTTTATCAATTATATCAATAAAATTCTTTACAACACTTTGGATTTTTCTTTACAAATTTCACTTTTTGGATATCATATGTCAAATCAATAATGCTACATGAGTAGTTTGGGTAAATGTTATGTTGGTTTATGTTCTATACAGTCAATTTTTCGAAGTATCCAATCTGATCTTTGACTGTTAAATTCTTCAAACTACTGGTTAATTTTTGAATATCCATCTTCAATATGATTTGGGATACTGTCTTCGACAAGTTCAACATAACAGTCATATGTCTATTCAGTTTATTACGAATAACGAATATTTTCTCGCACTTTTCACATTGAAACAATTTTTTAACAGGATGTGTTTTCATATGAACTGATGGTCTGTATTTTCTAGTAAAAGATAATTCACGCTTTCTTGTAGATGATTTTTGACGATGATTACAAGTATATGGTTTTTCACTAGTATGGATTTGTATATGTTCTTTTAAATTCCATTTACTTGAAAAGTATTTGTTACAAGTGGAACACATCTGCAAGAGAAATAAATGCATATATTTAGAATTCCTTCTAACACTATAGACGAAAAAACATCACATTTTATAGAACATCTGGTACAATATTTTATTGTAAATTCACTCTAATTATGTTTAATATATGTATTCTAATGTATCACATATAAGTACTCACATGTATATTATTCTTTAACTCTATATATGTTGACGATGAATCATCCGGGGTATCCATTTCTGGTAAAGAGAGTTTCTGCTGTTTTGATTCATCTTGGTGTAACATCTATACAATAAGAGAAATATAATTATATACTTAGAAAAGATTTAATAGATAAATAATCATTTATTGATGTTTTACAATGATATAGTACAACTTACTTTATTCGTTAACAGATAAATTGTTTCCCCAACTGGGTTAAAATCAGGAAATTTACTGGAGCTATACATATACAGTCATCTGAATAGTCATCTGCAAGAATTTGACTTGGGAAATGAGAACCTCTGCATCACTTTTCAAAATTTTATATTATCATCAGTTAAAGTGATCATGTGACAAAACTGCGCATGCGTACTAAATAAAAATAATCAGTATAATAAGCTTTATCATGGAATCTTGCTTAAATATGGTCTTATATTAAAATGGTTAGTATGGTCTTAATTCTGAAATATTAATTATAAATATGAAAGTAGCAGATATACACGATTTCAAATGTTAGAGGAAAAAGTTACTCTACACGGAAGATGTTAATTGGAAATTCGCTAAATACAGTATGAAATTTGGTTTATGCGAACTTAATAATAGTGTTGGTACAATTGCAGTTGAAATTTTCTTTATAGTATTAAAAATATATAGTGTACAAAAGTCTAGGCTGCTAAATTCTGAGAAGTGATAGTGGTAATAATAGCAATTAAACTTCTAATTTTTAAAAAATTTTGTAATTTTTTTAATTTTTGTAAAAAATGGGTACTTTTTGTAATATATTAAACCTTTGTAAATTTTTTTTCTTTTTTTTATGTAAAAAACTTTTTTTTTTTTTTTTGTAAAATACTTTTTTAAACTTTTTTTTTGTAAAAACTTTTTTTTTTAATTTTGTAAAATTTTTTTTTATTTGTAAATTTTTTTTTTCATTTGTAAATTTTTTTTTCATTTGTAAATTTTTTTTTTATTTCTAATTTTTTTTTTCATTTGTAATTTTTTTTTTTTCATTTGTAATTTTTTTTTTTTTTTTTTTACTTCGTAAGAACTTTTAATTTTTTTTAATTTTTTAAGTTTTGATTAATAGATTTTGTGTTTGATATTTTTAGGTACTTACAATTTATTATTTTCATTTAACGTATATTTAATTTCTACGATGTTTTTATGGTAAAAGTTATGTGTGATAAATAGTTGATAAGTGATAGAACTTAAATTTTAATTTGAGATTTGAATTTTTGAATAGGAAACACAGTTCAAATATTATTTTACAGGCGTTTATGTTCAAATATGTTTTCGTTTCTGTGATATAAAATAGCTCGAAATCATTGGAATGGTGTAAAAAATCACTAAATGCAAGCTAAAATTGGATATTTACTCGTTAAATCCATATATTTATATGTATATTTCTGAAAGGAATGGATAAAATGCTATTGCATGTTAATAAGTTATGCTAAAATAGGTATGTGATCAGTATCTAAGTTTATGTTAAAATGTTGTCTAATATTTGGTAATATGTATCGTTTTCATAAACTAGGCTATTTGAAATAAAATGTTTAGATAAAATTAAAGGTTATATTGGTGCATATTCTGTTAAAATTGGTAAATTTAAAACAATAAGGTATTCATATTCATTTAGATAACAGTGTGTACTAAACTCATATGCGTAAGCTAGGTTCTACAAGTTCATATGGTTTCAAGTAAAAGTATAACTAAAAGTGGATATCAATACTTATAACATAAATTTTAACTTGAGTTTCAAATCTTTGAATGGAAAATACAATACAAATATTATTTACTCGCGTCTGTATTCAATTTTTTTTTCGTTTCTGTGATATAAAATAGCTTGAAATCATTGAAATCATTGAAATTGTATAAAAAATTGGTAAGTGAAAGCTAAAAGTGGATATATACTAAGTAAATCCATAATTTTATATGTATATTTCTGAAAGAAATGGAAGAAATGCTATGTATGCTAATAAATTATGCTAAAATAGGTATGTGATCAGTATCTAAGTTCATGTTAATATGTATCGTTTTCATAAACTAGGCTATTTGAAATAAAATGTTTAGATAAAATTAAAGTTTATATTCGTGCATATTCTGTTAAAATTGGAAAATTTAAAACAATAAGGTATTCATATTCATTTAGATAACAGTGTGATGTACTAAACTCCATATGCGTAAGCAGGGTTCTACAAGGTCACATGGTTTCAAGTAAAAGTATAACTAAAAGTAAAGTTATAAGTGAATATTAATACTTAGAATAGGAGTTAAAGTGAAATTTTAGGTGCTGGTATTTCTGTGATAAAAATGGATTAGCCATATCATAGAAAATATTCAAAGTTAATTAATATAAAATTACTAATTAATATAAAACTCGTGAAAAACACGGTATAAAATAATTGGAATTGCGTAAAATTTACTAAGTATAAGTTAATGTTATTTATTTTATCTTATAAATCCTTATTTTCAAATGTAAATTAGTGATGTAAACAGGAGTTTATATAATTACTGTTAAATATTTCACGAAAAGTAATCTAAAGGTGAATACTTTTCTCTGTATTGTAATCACCTAAGAAATAAAATCATACCTGTTAGTGTACAATAATACCGAAAACTTGTGTAAAAATTCATTAAAATTCACCCTTTTTCGTTAAAAATCGGTATTTCTTTTGTTTTGTATAATTGTTAGCATCGTGTAGAAGATGGAGGAGGGTAAACTTTATTAAAATATAACTCATATCTATCTCCCAACATGGATTTTTTGTAAACATTGATAGCGAATAATATTTATATTATAGTAAAAGTTGTGACCTAGACAGTCATTGTTATGCTCCCCTTTTCCTTAGAATGTGGGGTGGAATTATTATCCCTCCTCAGAAATGCTACATTTTAGGAAAGAAAAAAAAGTTTGCGTATTGAGAATAAATGAACAACTGGTTTTTTACTTAAATATGGTTCTTATTTCAAGTCTAAATGATATAAAAATATTATATTACGAGCGTCTAAACAGAATTAAATCAAGTATACAGAGTAAAATTAGATAATTGGTTGTTAAAACTCTTATTATTGCGCGGAAAATCAATTAATTCGGTAAAAAAATCATTCAAATTTTGAATATTTTCTATGTATTGCGGTTCAAAAACTAAAAATATAAGTGTAATTTCCTCTTTTAAGTTGATATTATCATCTTATAGTTGAAAAATTCTTTAAAAATCAGCTTTATACCTTAAAATTGATATTTTTCGATTGTTTCGTCTAATTAGTAATACTCATTAAGATGTTCGACGTTCAAAATTAATATATATGTTTAATCTACGGCTTATGATTTGATATCCTCATCTTATAGTTGAAAAAGTCTTAAAAAATCAGCTTTTTTCGTTAAAAGTAATATTTTCTTTTGCTTAATTATTATACTCATTAAGGTGTCCATTATTCAGAAACTATAATATAAGTATAAAATCCATCTTATAGTTTGATATTCTCATGTTATAGTTGAAAAATTCATAAGAAATCAGCTTTTTCGTTAAAATTGTTATTTTATTTTGCTTAATTATTAGTCTCATTAAGGTGTCCATTGTTCAAAAACTAAAATGTAAGTTTAAATTTCTTCATATAAGTTGATATCGTCATCTTATACTTGAAAAATTCTTCAGGAATCCGCTTTTTTTGTTAAAGTTGGTATTTTTCATTGTTTCGCTTAATTAGTGATACTCATTAAGGTGTTTGTCATTCAAAATTAGTATATAAAATCAATATTCATCTTATAGTATGATAATATTGTCCATTTAACCTCTTCTTAGAGTTCTTATTTTCACCCCTCCTGTTACAGTAGAAAATTATTTTTCCTCGCCGGAGGATCGTTTCAGCCGGAGGATCGTTTCAGCCGGAGAATCGGTGCAGCCGGAGGATCGTTTTAGCCGGAGGATCGTTGCAGCCGGAGGAGCGGTCGGAGGAGCGGTGCCTCCGGCCGGAGGAGCGGATCCTCAGTGCTGCAGCTGCGTGCCTCCGGCCGGAGGAGCGGATCCTCAGTGCTGCAGCTGCGTGCCTCCGGCCGGAGGAGCGGATCCTCAAATCCTCCGGCTGAGCCTGAACTGTCATTTCCCTACTACTCATATACACACATAAAGAGAACTATTTCTCACATATATACACACATAGAACTATTTATAATAACTATAAGACATATGCTTTTTAAAACATACTCTTACACACAAAACTTTCTACAAAATATCAGATGTACCAACAAAATGAGATGAAAAGATTATTGTGAGAAAAAGAGGGTTGAACCTCAGAAGATTGTACTTCCGGTTGAGAAGGTACCTCCTATCCCCTCATTCCCCATTATGAGATTCTCTTTCCCCAATGAGGAATCCTCATTCCTCATCTGCGGCTGCGCCTGTGGCCGTTGAACTCTCATTATCCTACTACTGCAGTTATTTTGACAATATCAATACAGATATTTAACATGCCCAGCGTCGGATAGTTACATCGTGTCTGAGCCCGGGCTTAATTTTTTCAGCAGACTCGGTCCAGGATTAATATTCCCACGACGTGTCGGGCAGAATTTTTTTTTCTTGTAAAAATAATAGTTATAATAAACTTTTCTTAACGAAATCTTTTGGAAATATACTTTAATAAATTACAGGGAAAGGTTTTTAAGAATCTACTTTTATAACTATTATAACAGCTTCAAAAGTTAAAATGTTTTTACTATCTTTTTTCTTTTATTCTAAACTATATTCATTTTCTAAATGAGTCTATATTTGAATGCAATGGTCTAAAAGTCTAAGCGATCATTAATGTTGCTATTCTGTATTTTATATCTTGCGGACATATAGTCTGAAATATACTGTAAAACATTCGAATAAATTTGTTTGCAGTTATAGTCTTTAAAAGAATCTTAATTGTATGTTTCTACAAAAAAAATCGGAATTTTTTTTTGTAGAAATTTGGTCGGCCCGGTCCTGACGTCATTGATTTTTACACGGGTTCGGTCGGGCCGGGCCTAGGTCTGGAAATTTCGGCCCGTGCAGACCTCTAGCAGTATTGCTGTGGATACACACTTTAATGGGCATAATCCTGATTTTATTTAAAAGAGGGGTACACAAATTTAAACAATTTTCCAAACAATTTTATTTATGACAAATATTAGGCAAGTGTTGATTTTTGAAAGTGTAATGCGAACCCTAGACATACACCAGTTCAAGCAGATTTTCCCATAACCCTCTCTCTTTCGTTCAACTTAGAAGTTCTGTTCTCAAAGCTGGTAAGAAGAGAGATGCTGAGTTCGAATCCATGTCACGCTCGTCGGCCTAACCATTCGGAGTTTTCCGAAAATTTATCGCCTTAAAAATGAATTCTGTGTTGCGAGAGGGCATATAACCTCCTTAGGCTGAGATGTCCTCAATGTTTCATAATTTTTTTAATTTTCGGTTTGGGGATTTTCTCTTGTTAGAAACATAAATTATCCCAAATTCAATTATTTGAAACCTTTATTATATAGACGACTTTGTTTAACGCTTATATTTATTTTCACAGTTATCATATCTTAAACTTAGTTATGGCTGCAGTGGTCGATCCAGGGAAAATTTGGGGCCTATTTAGGAATCCTTCACAAAAATCATACTTTCACAAAAATCATCACTTTAATAAAATGGGCCCCTTCACAAAAATCAATTTGATAAAATGGATTCCTTCACAAAAACCAAATTGATAAAATGGGGCCCTTCACAAAAATCAATTTGATAAAATGGACCCCTTCACAAAATTCTATTCCATAAAAACTCACTATTTATTATTTATTTATTATCTTGTGATGTTTTAAAATGTGTAAATTGTAAACAAGCAAGTTCACCAGAGAGGAAAATTTCAGCAAAAAGGATTAAAAAAAGTTTTTGTTTAAAAAATGCTTGGTTCGAATTTGATTAACTGGATTTCAACTTTTGTTGCAAAATGTTATTTTCCACAAAAATATAATAAATTTCACAAAAATAACCTTTACTTCTCACAAAATGGGCCCCAAGAATAAAAACCTGCATCGACCCCTGGGCTGAAACTTGATTATTTACAACAAACAAGTGCCTGATTTCTTCGTTCTTGTTGTAGCCGAATTGGATCACAATAAGAATAATAACACTAAATTTAACGTTTTCTGACAAATCGCAAACGTTGTTAAATCTATATATTTAAAACGCTAAGCATTTTCTTTCGACAATCCGTGAGAACAAACTACTGCATCAAATTACATCATTCTTTTTTTAAATGAAAGATATTTGGACACAGATTTGTTATCGTGCATTCGTTTGTTCGAAAATTTAATTAATTAGCCGTAATTTTCAATTAAACTTTTACTTCTGATAATTACGTCATAATCGGATAACGCCCCATTCTTGCGAGGCACAGAGGTTTATTTTCTAAACTCTGTGGTTGCGAAAAAAAAAGAAAAAGAAAAATAATAAATATTAAAAGCACGCGGTTTTTAGGTCGAATTTTTTAATTTGCAAGTTAAATTGCGATAAAAATATTTATCCGAGTGTTTTATAAGCGAATAAAAATTCATATTTATTGTGACGTCACGGGAATATTGTCCATTAGGTTTATTTTATCATTATGCATTATAACTTTGTTGATGCCATTTTTTCATTACAATTAAATATAAAATATATTTTTATTTATATGCATGGTGTTTAAGCATTAATGTAACGTATATAAAGTACGTGTGGACAGTTTGCGCCGGTGAAAATGACGTTATGCTTAGCTTGAAATGCATTTCAAAATTGATAGAACTAAAGAGAAAAATGTATATGACTGTATCAATATGGACGTAATTTTAACTGATTTTTCCATTCATAATTATAAAGATTAGAATTGGAGCCGTCATTGATTTTTTCATCTTGATTGCAAACCTTGATTACATGTTACCAATTACCTTTTTTTAATTATAGGTTAGAAGATTTCTTTTTTTAATAAAAAAATCTCAAAAGTAAAGGATTTCAGGAAATTTAAAATTATTAAAAATAGTGTTACGGTAGAAAAAAAACTTGAAATAATGATTAAATAATTTTCAAGCATGAAAAGTTTTTCAATTGCATCTTATCAATGACACCCCAAGTTTGCTTCAATAATGTAAAATAGCTCCTGGGAAAGTTGTCACAACTGAAAATAGATTTTCCTACCCATCATAAAAAGTGAATAATAATAATAATAATAAAAACAGTGATAAACCATAAGATAGAGCATTTTGGCGCTAAATGAAAATCTGCCAAAAAAAGAAAACTATTTTCAGCTTATGTTGAACATAAAATTGATATGTTGAATTCGTTGATGTATATGTTCCATCAGATATCAAAATATGCTAGGAATTGTATTTTTTTTTTTTTTTTTTTTTTTTTTTTTTTACATTTGCCAACTGTATAAGAGGGAAAATATCCCCGACTGTGATGGAAAAGGTATGATCATCCTGATTATGTAAAGGAACCGAAGAAACCATTCAAATAAATTACACTTTAAAACATTAAAATTCTCCATCATCTGCAGATTGATTTATTACTATAAAAAAATTCTTCATGTTTACATAAAAATTGATTAGCTTAAAACAAGGGATGTGTTTTAGAAGATATGGATTTGAAACAAACAATGATTAAAGAGACTTTTAATTCATAACATTTTGCATAACATTTTAAAACTTTTTTACGTCGAATTTCGACGGTGCTTTTGGACAGATACAATGCCCATGCGCATAGGAGCTCATTCGGTTGAATTATCATGGGGGGGGGGGGGAGGAAATGTGGGCTTTATTTACTATGTTCTTTTATTTACTGAATATAATATGAACGTAGGAATAACAGGAAAGGGCAACTGACGTCACTATTGGTTAAATTACTGTTGGTTTCGGAGAAAAACCTGTTCGTTCTTTACGACTCCTACAGTACACATGAGATGGAGCAATTTGATTGGTCTACGTTAAACTGGTCTGTGATATGATTGGCCTACGTCGCCATGATGATTCCTGCAATGATAGCTGCGACAAAAATGCAGTGGTAGATTGGTTAATGGAACTGTTTGTTTGTAAACATGCCCTTTCCTTATACTATTTGTATATACTTCATAGGTCCATGAAATTTTTTTCTTGCCGTGGGGAATATGGCGGTAATGTCAAACTGATTTGCATTACACAGTTCTTTACGGATTGTTTGTTTGGAGTTTGCATCGGAAATAGTACTGTATTTGACCGCGGAAAAAAACTTTTAAAATAAAATATTTGAAAGACTGTTTCATAAGCACCCCTTCATAAGTAATAAAGATGCTTATTTTACTGATATTGCTATAGTATTTTTTTTCGTCAAGTTTTGACGGGTTCCATCTAGTATATTATTAAGTTAATATATATTTCACAGAAAAGGGCTGTCTAGTTATGTTTGGAAGGATTTACAATGACATGTAACTGATTCATAGCACAGGTCATACTGATTTCATTCCAAATACCTTTTTCAGTTCAAGCTGGGGGCTTTGAAAGGCGATTATAAATCTTAAAGACTGTTAACAATAAATTGGAAAAAGAAAACCCTTATCTGTGTGCTATATTTTATTATTTTTTGTACAAAAGGGTGTTAAAAGTACTTTTTTTTTTCTTAACCTATTGGGAAAATGGTTGTTGTTTTCGGTCGAGAATGGACCTCTTGGCGTCGTCACTTTATTTTTTTAATCGTTTTTAACGAAATTCTGTAACTTTAAAAGAATTTTTTACGAAATTCTGTAACTTTGGAACAATTTTTCTTTGAATAGGCAATAGAAATGCATAAAATCGTTACAAAAATGTTAAAGTTACAAAAAGGATAGATGCAAACTATCAGATATGAAAACAAGAACGAAAAATCATGCTTCAAGCATAGATTATGTAGCACTTTCCAACGCTTCCAAAATAATTTTACAAAACCTACCGTTTAATAAGCTAAAAGATAACATCTAAGTAAACAATTTGGAAAATGCATAACATATTTAAAAACATAATTTCAGGAATTTCCAACAGATACAATATTCGGAAAAATATCCGAATACTTTTATTCAGCCCTGTATAGGATCTATAGATTTGTATATATACTACATAGGATGCTAAATTTTAGTTGAGTTAGGAAACGCGTAGCACAGTTAAAAATGATCCTTCTGGAGTTTCTGTCAGTAAACGGAAATGTGTTCGTAAACTTTTGTGCTGCCCTGTATAGGATCTACAGAATTTATACACACCACATAATAGACAAAAAGCGAGTTCAAATTAAAATCGCGTTCAGTAACAATTATTGTTAACAGACAGTAGAGAATTCTTTTGTGTGTCCCTGTAAATGAACGATGACTGCTATACACACACTATTCTGTAGTAAGCCTCTTGTAATGCACCTTAGTAATATATATAAATTTCAATGCGTTTAAAATAGTGAAACATTATTTAAATAAACCGCAGACGATTTTTCTCCATAGACGTAATGTAACGGAATTCTTTTGACTGTTCCTGTAAAGTAACTATGAGTGCTATGCACACCCTATTCCATATTAAGCTTCTTCTAATGCACCTTAGTGATATATATAAATTTCAATGCGTTTAAAATAGTGAAACATTATTTAAATAAACCGCAAATGATTTTTCCCCATAGACCGCAATGTAACGGAATTCTTTTGAGTGTCCCTGTAAAAAAAACTATCAGTGCTACACACTTCCGTTGAAATAGGGAACATGCTATAGATAACGACAATAACATATAAAAATTGCAGAGCAATCCGAGCATATTTACGGGAGTTAGAGCACGGACAGACGGCAGACGGCAGACGGCAGACGACAGACGGCCCTACGGCAGACAAACCGAAGTCATAAGCACTTTTCAACTAGGTTGGAAAGTGCTAAAAAGCTGAATGTAAAAATGGACGTCGGATGAGAAATCGTCTTATAAAGCAAAAAACGTGGTCTTCAACTGGAATTTCCTCAAAATACCTTTAGCTCAGACATCAATCTAAACAAGAGTTAAAGTTACTGTAGGAAGGACCCGACAAAATATTAAGGTATATATTAAGGATAAGGTATAGTAATGGAAAATGCGTTTCAATAACTGCGGCGATGATTCAAACGAATATTTTTGCGAGGACAGAGAATGCCAGGATCTCCTCAACTGTAGTAATGGAAAATGCGTTTATTTGTAGATGGTTCAGATGAATATTTTTGAGTAATTAATTTTTTTAATTAATTTGAAAAAAAAAACATTTTTCAAAAATGGGGGGTGGGGGGGGGGGGGGGGCTGTGAAAATAAAAATATGAATCGACACTGAAGGAATCGACACTGAAGGACAAAATACATGGTTACTGTAATTTAAATTACAATTATTTTTTTTAACATGTTTTGCATAAAAAAATTTGAAAAGTAATTACTTGGAAGATTAAATGTTTTATTTTCTTTTTCTTTTGATTAAAATTTGTTAGCTAAAAGATTTGAATATCATTGTAAATGCCGTACACAGAGTGTTTGAATCTTTTTTTCAAAGCAGTCTATGAATGCAGGTTCATTGTAAGGGTTGTAATTTGTTAAATTACATTTTTTTTCTTTTTTTGTAATTTGGACATAAAATTTATTGAAATCGATCTTTAGTCTAAAATTCTATATCGGGTTACAACCCGAAAGTAGTAAGATAGTGGGGGTTCAACGGCCACAGGGGCGCTCAATTAAGCAACCAGGGAGCAACGCTCTAATGTCCAGACGATAAACCATCTTTTTTCGCAATAATTTTTTCATATCATTTTTCTAACAGGTCTGATATTTTGTTAGGAAGGTTTGTGTGTAAGAGTATGCTTTAAAAAGCATATATGTCTTATATTTATTATAAATAGTTCTATGTGTGTGTATGTATGTGTGTAACAAATAGTTCTCTTTATGTGTGTATGTATGTGTCTGTGTGTGACAAATAGTTCTCTTTATGTGTGTGTATATATGTATGTGTGTGTGTGTGTGTGTGCGACAAATAGTTCTATGTGTGTGTATGTATGACTGTCTGTCTGTTTAAAACTATGTTTATATGTAGTTGCGTATGTTTATGCAAAAAGTTTATGATAATTTAAAATATATATAACTTAATTTTATGTTAAAAAAAAGATTTAAAAATTGAAACTCAATTTAAAAAAAAATTAATTAAAAATAAAAAGGTAAATTAAAAAAAATAAGAAGAAAAAAATAAATAAAATAAAATTTTTAGAAAAAGATTTAAAAAAAAAAAATTAATTGAAACTTAACTTTAAAAAATATATATCAAAGTTTAAAAAATAAAAAAAGTAAAGTTAAAAAAAAAATAAAACATCTTAAGAAAAAGCTAAGAAAAAAAAAGAAGTAACAAAAGTTTTAAGAAATTCACAAGTTAACAAAAATGTTATAAATCTTTCACTATTATTACTTTAACGTATTTCATAACTTATAAAAATATTGTACTAACCTTTTGACACACGGTTAACGCTTTAGATTGATTCAAAAAGCATTTTGTAATATTTTTCAGCTAGGTAACCGGTTTTTATAACATGGTAAACCGTTTTGAAAAGTGTAAACGTCATAAGACTATGTGCGTGTATGTGCAGAGGTAAAACTATATATTTATATCATTCATAAACTAGAAAAAAATTGGAAAAAATATTAAAAACATGTAAAAATATAATGTATAATAATAATAATAAAAAAAAAACCCTTTAGAAAATTACAAAGCAGTAAAAAAAAAAAGTTTAAAACTGTATATGGTAAAAAAAAATACATATGTTTGCATATGTGGGTGATTGTACGTATGGGTAGAATACATTTCAATAAAGTTCACATACGTAGCATTCTACGAGAAATGCTTGTGTAGAAGTTTTAAAAAGTACACATATTTAAAATTAACATAAAAAAAATACAGAAAAGTTTTATTTACCGTAGAGTATTTACATCACGATTCAACATTTTTCTTGATAATCACAATCTTGATCAATTTCATAATATCCATCTGCTGAGCTAGTTATTCCATCGTCTAGCAAGTAACGCTTATCATCAAAAGGACTTAAGCTAATTTTATTCTGAGCTAATGTATATAAGTTGTAAGATTCCTCATCGATCCATGTCTGCATGTCCATGCTTGTTTTTAGTTGTCGCAGGTATTCTTTAAACCTTCATATCTGTTTCCCTATCAAACCTATCTTTATATCTGTTTCCTATCAAACAATTTGTGTAGACATACCTTGTACATCGATGAAATCGCCTAAACTGTACATACAAAAATTATATTAAACTAATATATTTCTTTAATAGTTTAAAATATATATGTATGATTGCACTAAAAAGTCTCAACCATATCTAACGCATGCTAACAAGTACATCTAAAACCCCACAAAAATATTCATGATTCTTCTTTATGTAGATTCTTTGACATAGAACAGTTTAAAATGAGTACACATACATAAAATTTGCGATTTTTATTGAAACAAAACAATTTTTAGAAAGGATATATTTACATATATCTACAGATCAATTTTGCGTAATTAAAAAAAATATATGTAAATTCTCAGCTTTTAAGCCTTGATTAGTTTCTCACTGATCATAGGGTAAACTAATAGATATTTCATCTATAAAGTATATATTTGATCATCAAAAGGACTTCGTATAATTTTCTTTTAAGGTAATATTTATAAGTTACGCATATCTAAGACGATTCGTGTTTGCTACTACATACTTGTTTTAGTTGCTGTAGGCATTCTTAAAAAAAAAAAAAAAAAAAAAAAATCCATATCTGATTTTCTGTTGGACAATCTATGTTTACACCTCTTTTGCTAATTTATTTTATGCTTGTATCAATAGCAAAGAATACATTTTTAATTACAATATAAGAAGTCAGTGTCAGTTTCGTCTCTAAGTTTGTGGTAATTATATAAATCTACACGTTTCTTTATTAATTGAAAATGCATATATGCATGATTGTATTAAAAAATCCTAACCATATCGAACATATACTAAAAGCGCAATTGAAATTTCATAAGTATATACATAAATATTTTATTAAACCAATTTTTACCACCTAATAGTTTTAACATATATAAGATATTTTTGTTGGCAACCTGCCCTCCTCTTTTATATCGTAAATTGATAATACAAAAATCTCATATACATACACATGCCCATTAAGACATCTTTTACACTTATTTGATATCTAAATGTTTTAATTATGTAAAAGTGATTTTATTTAAAATGTCTACCTATTTCTTTCAAATATTAAATATAATACCTAATAATTTCATCATATTCATATACACAATTCTATTAAATCAAAATTCATCATCAGCTAAAAGTATTGAATTTGTATAAATATTCTGATTAATACCCCCCACTCAAATTTAACAAACGCTTAAAATATTCTCATTACTACATATGATTTTCTTTAAAATCACAATACTTAATATTCTATATATTACAGTCTTAATTACATACCTTCAAAATTCAAACAAACAAATATTAAAAAGATGAATAAATAAATCCTTAAACTATTTTTTTAAATAAAATCATTACTATATTTTCTGTTTTGTAGAATTGGTTTATTTCAAACATTCAAATTCAAATTTTAAAAACTCGTTTTAAATTTCCGTAATTTTATAATAAAAGTAGTTATGTAAATCTTCCCAGTAAAATGTCTAATCTTATAACGGTTAAAGTAAACATACAATTTAAAAGTACCCTGTAAAAGTAGTATAGAAAATAAGTTTAATATATTTTCTTTTTATAAAATTATTAATATAATGCCGGATTAATGTGTATTTTGATAAATACAGTATATTGTTGAAAAAAAAATCTTATCTTGAAATTATCTATCGTTTTTTTTAATATAGTAATACATATTTATAATTCAGCTAACCTTTTCTTCTAAATCAATATTCATAATTACATTTTTTTAAAAATAGACTTATGTCATCTTAAATCAAGTAAAATAGATATTTTACTATATATATATTACAGTCGAAAACTTTTTTTAATACCATTTTACCATGAAGAATATAAAAAATATTTATACAATTAAAAATTTTAAAAACTTAGACAGAAATGAAAACCAAATTGGTGTTCAAATATTTTATTAAAACCAGATTGTAGTTTAGGTGTTCTAGACTTTACATTAGATAAAAACATTTCTTCCGTTTCACACTCATCGTATATACATAGGATGTTGGGTACGCATATGTTGTTTCAGTTCATAATTTCGTCCCAACAGTTTATGACAAACACTACAACTAGGTCGAAAATTTTGATGTGACCTTACATGTCGCTGGAAGTTACACTTTTGAAATATCTGACCACAATCATTACACTGAAATGTAGACAACGCTCCACTATCATGAGCTTCCAAATGTCTTTTTAAATTCGATTTTCTCCCAAAGGCTCTTTGACATATATCACATATATACGGCTTTATATTTAAGTGAATCTTAACGTGTTGATGCAAATTAAAATATGTTGAAAAAACTTTGCCACAGGTGGGGCAAACATGCTTCTTTTCCACATTCGTAGGGGTCACAGTCTTTAAAGAAACATCCTCTTCAACTTGTTGATTAAAATTGAAAGTACTTTGAGATATAGTGTCTTTTTCTGTAAAAACTTCAGGGACTTCAACATGCTGTAATAATCCAACAATATCATGTGTTTTTAAATGTCTTTTTAAATTCGAATTTCTCCCAAAGGCTCTTGGACATATATCACATATATACGGCTTTATATTTAAGTGAATCTTCTTAACATGTTGATGCAAATTATCCTTACGTGTAAAAGCTTGATCACATTCATCACACTTAAATGTAGACTGTCCATCAGTATTATGGGTTTCTGAATGTCTAATCAAGTTCGATCTCCTTCCAAAACACTTTCCACAAGTTTCACAGGAAAACGACTTTTCATTAAGATGAATCTTAACATGCTGATTTAAATTAGAATATGTTGCAAAGACTTTGCCACAGGTGATACAAACATGCTTCTTTACCACATTTGTAGGGGTCACAGTCTTTAAAGAAACATCCTCTTCAGCTTGTTGATTACAATTGGAAGAACTTTGAGATATAGTATCTTTTTCTGTAAGAACTTCATCGAATCCATCATGCTGTAACAATCCAACACTATCATGTGTTTTTAAATGTCTTTGTAGGTTTGATCTTCGATAAAAAGACTTCGAACAGATATCACAAGTATCTAATTTCTCCCCAGAATGAATTTTCATATGTTGGTTCAGATTAGAAGTGTTCGAAAAATCTTTACCGCAGGTAAAACAGCTAAACATCTTCTTAGCAGATACAGAATGTCCCACAATCGGGGTTTCATCAATAGGCATATCAACATCCATAATATAAAATCAATAAAAAAAAAACTTTAACTCTTAATAGCAAACAACAGCGATTCGCACTGATAAAAAGCGGGAGCAATTTAAAACACGTTTAACCACTAGCGATATGAATCCTCAAATGATGAAAATCCTAATTTTCCCCCGTCTATTTATACCGACCCGAAAGCAAAGTTGAGTTGTAGTATTGCTTGATATGATTGTTATCAAAACGCGTCATATGATTTCGTGGGCCTATAAGTTTCTTTCCCCTCTTTATAATATAGCATAATTAAACAGATAAACCCGAATGTATACAAATTTAAATTCGTAAATTATAATATATCACAAAATATAAAAAAAAAACCTACAGAATAAAAATAGAATTTAGCACTTACCCCAAAAACACGTCCACTTTAGTTGTTAGTCTTCACTTAACTAATTTTTCTTCCTTATCTTTAGTAGGGGGCGCTGCCATCGCCGCGAGAGGCACTGCCCGTCTTCCGGTTTGAGATAAGAATAAACCTTAAATACACGCGCTTAGTCATTCTTCCTTCCCTCTTTCGCGCTAGTAGTTGTCAGTTTCTTGTTTAGACGTGTTGGGTGACGTCATTACGTGTTTGCGATAAGAACAAGGTCACCCCTTATCAACAGGTAAACAGCTGCAGTGACGTCATAGGTGTTATGACATAGCTGATAACGGTACGATTAGCTGATAAAAATTTGTACTAATCATCTATTTCTCTTCAAGTCATTGCACGAGACGGTTGAGCTCCAACAGCTGTATATAAGGTAAGAGTAATTTATATATTATAATAGGATTTTAAATTAATTTAGTAGATGTTACAATTTGATATTTAAAAAATTTCATGTTAAACGATATGATTATATGTTGTTCATCATACTAAATCCACAAATTTTAATTCGAAAGAAATATTATTAAAATTATAATCTAAAATAAATTAGCGAAAATGCATAACAAATCTCAACAAAAAGAAGCTAATTATAAAAGGAAATGTACAAAGTTTATAAATTTACACATGTGTTAAACGCGTTTACAAACCTTATCATAGGCAAAAGTCTAATTCCACCAGACTATTTGTTATAAGTTTAACTATAAGTCAACATGTTAGATATTTGTGAAAAGGAATCTTATGATTTTTAATTTTCCAAGTTCAGTTTCAATCATATTGTAAAAGGATAATTCAAACTTTGAGATTATCTATAGTAAAATACTTAAATTAAAATGTATTTTTGATAGTTTAATATTTATAAACTACAACTTTGACTACTTTTTAAAATGTTTGCCTGATAGAAAACTGTGATAACATGTCTATGTTTGAATTTTTCTGATAACATGCCAATGCCTGAATTTTTCTGGCAACTTGTCTGTGTTTGAATTTTTCTGATAACATGTCTGTGCTTGAATTTTTTGCTAACATGTCTGTGTTTAAATTTTTCTTATAACATGTCTATGTTTAATTTTTCTCTTCTTTTGAAATGTATAAACTTTTACTATACGTGTCTTTCGATTTCATTGAAGAAAAAAGTGATCGATCAACTTTATCAAACCATTTTAATGTTAATATTTTTAAACGAATACGATAATCAGATAAAAATATATGTAGCTAATTCATATTATTCCACTAAACATTGCAAAACAAAAAAATTTTAAAAAATTTTTATACTTCAGCATTCAAAAATTGCCAATATGCACATCCTAATACTAAAAAACAATCCTTATCTTGGAGTATTTCCTGTAACAAAATCTAAAAATTTCATATCAACAAGACCCAAGTTAAAAACTTTACCTCTGAACCTAATACCAATTTTTAATCTCAGAATGATAAAACTCAGAATTTTTTTAGAAAGTTACTTCTAAAACATCTCATAGATGGCGCTGTTGAAAAAATCAACTCAAAGTTGTTTAAAAAAAAATTAATAAAATAAATCTAACTTTAAACTATCATCAAACTCCCCAAAAATCACTTCCAATTATAAATATTCTAAAATAATTAAAACTTATAAAATCGCTCATAGGGGGCGCTGCTGCGAAAAAATCATTTCGAAACTTGTTTAAAATACATTAAAAAACTAAATCTAACTTTAATCTATCATCAAACTCCAGAAAAATCGCTTTCAATTAGAAATATTTTAAAATAATTAAAACTTCTAAAACCGTTCATAGGGGGCGCTGCTGCGAAAAAATCATTTCGAAACTTGTTTAAAATACATAAAAGAAAAAATCTCACTTCAAACTATCATCAAACTCCAGAAAAATCACTTACAATTAGAAATATTTGAAAATAATTAAAACTTCTAAAACCGTTCATAGGGGGCGCTGCTGTAAAAAAAATCATTTCGAAACTTAAAAAAATAATTCATTACTTGATTAAAACATTTTCATAAAAAAATTTCATCGAAATATCAATAAACAAACAGTAGTAGGAGAATGAGTGTGTAGCTCAGCAGGCTCACTTCCGGTACCCACCTCCACCACTTAGCGCTTAGCCTGCTGGAGTCTAACATACATTCTTCTACTACTGTTTGTTTATTGATATTTCGATGAAATTTTTTTATGAAAATGTTTTAATCAAGTAATGAATTATTTTTTTAAGTTTCGAAATGATTTTTTTTACAGCAGCGCCCCCTATGAACGGTTTTAGAAGTTTTAATTATTTTCAAATATTTCTAATTGTAAGTGATTTTTCTGGAGTTTGATGATAGTTTGAAGTGAGATTTTTTCTTTTATGTATTTTAAACAAGTTTCGAAATGATTTTTTCGCAGCAGCGCCCCCTATGAACGGTTTTAGAAGTTTTAATTATTTTAAAATATTTCTAATTGAAAGCGATTTTTCTGGAGTTTGATGATAGATTAAAGTTAGATTTAGTTTTTTAATGTATTTTAAACAAGTTTCGAAATGATTTTTTCGCAGCAGCGCCCCCTATGAGCGATTTTATAAGTTTTAATTATTTTAGAATATTTATAATTGGAAGTGATTTTTGGGGAGTTTGATGATAGTTTAAAGTTAGATTTATTTTATTAATTTTTTTTTAAACAACTTTGAGTTGATTTTTTCAACAGCGCCATCTATGAGATGTTTTAGAAGTAACTTTCTAAAAAAATTCTGAGTTTTATCATTCTGAGATTAAAAATTGGTATTAGGTTCAGAGGTAAAGTTTTTAACTTGGGTCTTGTTGATATGAAATTTTTAGATTTTGTTACAGGAAATACTCCAAGATAAGGATTGTTTTTTAGTATTAGGATGTGCATATTGGCAATTTTTGAATGCTGAAGTATAAAAATTTTTTAAAATTTTTTTGTTTTGCAATGTTTAGTGGAATAATATGAATTAGCTACATATATTTTTATCTGATTATCGTATTCGTTTAAAAATATTAACATTAAAATGGTTTGATAAAGTTGATCGATCACTTTTTTCTTCAATGAAATCGAAAGACACGTATAGTAAAAGTTTATACATTTCAAAAGAAGAGAAAAATTAAACATAGACATGTTATAAGAAAAATTTAAACACAGACATGTTAGCAAAAAATTCAAGCACAGACATGTTATCAGAAAAATTCAAACACAGACAAGTTGCCAGAAAAATTCAGGCATTGGCATGTTATCAGAAAAATTCAAACATAGACATGTTATCACAGTTTTCTATCAGGCAAACATTTTAAAAAGTAGTCAAAGTTGTAGTTTATAAATATTAAACTATCAAAAATACATTTTAATTTAAGTATTTTACTATAGATAATCTCAAAGTTTGAATTATCCTTTTACAATATGATTGAAACTGAACTTGGAAAATTAAAAATCATAAGATTCCTTTTCACAAATATCTAACATGTTGACTTATAGTTAAACTTATAACAAATAGTCTGGTGGAATTAGACTTTTGCCTATGATAAGGTTTGTAAACGCGTTTAACACATGTGTAAATTTATAAACTTTGTACATTTCCTTTTATAATTAGCTTCTTTTTGTTGAGATTTGTTATGCATTTTCGCTAATTTATTTTAGATTATAATTTTAATAATATTTCTTTCGAATTAAAATTTGTGGATTTAGTATGATGAACAACATATAATCATATCGTTTAACATGAAATTTTTTAAATATCAAATTGTAACATCTACTAAATTAATTTAAAATCCTATTATAATATATAAATTACTCTTACCTTATATACAGCTGTTGGAGCTCAACCGTCTCGTGCAATGACTTGAAGAGAAATAGATGATTAGTACAAATTTTTATCAGCTAATCGTACCGTTATCAGCTATGTCATAACACCTATGACGTCACTGCAGCTGTTTACCTGTTGATAAGGGGTGACCTTGTTCTTATCGCAAACACGTAATGACGTCACCCAACACGTCTAAACAAGAAACTGACAACTACTAGCGCGAAAGAGGGAAGGAAGAATGACTAAGCGCGTGTATTTAAGGTTTATTCTTATCTCAAACCGGAAGACGGGCAGTGCCTCTCGCGGCGATGGCAGCGCCCCCTACTAAAGATAAGGAAGAAAAATTAGTTAAGTGAAGACTAACAACTAAAGTGGACGTGTTTTTGGGGTAAGTGCTAAATTCTATTTTTATTCTGTAGGTTTTTTTTTTATATTTTGTGATATATTATAATTTACGAATTTAAATTTGTATACATTCGGGTTTATCTGTTTAATTATGCTATATTATAAAGAGGGGAAAGAAACTTATAGGCCCACGAAATCATATGACGCGTTTTGATAACAATCATATCAAGCAATACTACAACTCAACTTTGCTTTCGGGTCGGTATAAATAGACGGGGGAAAATTAGGATTTTCATCATTTGAGGATTCATATCGCTAGTGGTTAAACGTGTTTTAAATTGCTCCCGCTTTTTATCAGTGCGAATCGCTGTTGTTTGCTATTAAGAGTTAAAGTTTTTTTTTTATTGATTTTATATTATGGATGTTGATATGCCTATTGATGAAACCCCGATTGTGGGACATTCTGTATCTGCTAAGAAGATGTTTAGCTGTTTTACCTGCGGTAAAGATTTTTCGAACACTTCTAATCTGAACCAACATATGAAAATTCATTCTGGGGAGAAATTAGATACTTGTGATATCTGTTCGAAGTCTTTTTATCGAAGATCAAACCTACAAAGACATTTAAAAACACATGATAGTGTTGGATTGTTACAGCATGATGGATTCGATGAAGTTCTTACAGAAAAAGATACTATATCTCAAAGTTCTTCCAATTGTAATCAACAAGCTGAAGAGGATGTTTCTTTAAAGACTGTGACCCCTACAAATGTGGTAAAGAAGCATGTTTGTATCACCTGTGGCAAAGTCTTTGCAACATATTCTAATTTAAATCAGCATGTTAAGATTCATCTTAATGAAAAGTCGTTTTCCTGTGAAACTTGTGGAAAGTGTTTTGGAAGGAGATCGAACTTGATTAGACATTCAGAAACCCATAATACTGATGGACAGTCTACATTTAAGTGTGATGAATGTGATCAAGCTTTTACACGTAAGGATAATTTGCATCAACATGTTAAGAAGATTCACTTAAATATAAAGCCGTATATATGTGATATATGTCCAAGAGCCTTTGGGAGAAATTCGAATTTAAAAAGACATTTAAAAACACATGATATTGTTGGATTATTACAGCATGTTGAAGTCCCTGAAGTTTTTACAGAAAAAGACACTATATCTCAAAGTACTTTCAATTTTAATCAACAAGTTGAAGAGGATGTTTCTTTAAAGACTGTGACCCCTACGAATGTGGAAAAGAAGCATGTTTGCCCCACCTGTGGCAAAGTTTTTTCAACATATTTTAATTTGCATCAACACGTTAAGATTCACTTAAATATAAAGCCGTATATATGTGATATATGTCAAAGAGCCTTTGGGAGAAAATCGAATTTAAAAAGACATTTGGAAGCTCATGATAGTGGAGCGTTGTCTACATTTCAGTGTAATGATTGTGGTCAGATATTTCAAAAGTGTAACTTCCAGCGACATGTAAGGTCACATCAAAATTTTCGACCTAGTTGTAGTGTTTGTCATAAACTGTTGGGACGAAATTATGAACTGAAACAACATATGCGTACCCAACATCCTATGTATATACGATGAGTGTGAAACGGAAGAAATGTTTTTATCTAATGTAAAGTCTAGAACACCTAAACTACAATCTGGTTTTAATAAAATATTTGAACACCAATTTGGTTTTCATTTCTGTCTAAGTTTTTAAAATTTTTAATTGTATAAATATTTTTTATATTCTTCATGGTAAAATGGTATTAAAAAAAGTTTTCGACTGTAATATATATATAGTAAAATATCTATTTTACTTGATTTAAGATGACATAAGTCTATTTTTAAAAAAATGTAATTATGAATATTGATTTAGAAGAAAAGGTTAGCTGAATTATAAATATGTATTACTATATTAAAAAAAACGATAGATAATTTCAAGATAAGATTTTTTTTTCAACAATATACTGTATTTATCAAAATACACATTAATCCGGCATTATATTAATAATTTTATAAAAAGAAAATATATTAAACTTATTTTCTATACTACTTTTACAGGGTACTTTTAAATTGTATGTTTACTTTAACCGTTATAAGATTAGACATTTTACTGGGAAGATTTACATAACTACTTTTATTATAAAATTACGGAAATTTAAAACGAGTTTTTAAAATTTGAATTTGAATGTTTGAAATAAACCAATTCTACAAAACAGAAAATATAGTAATGATTTTATTTAAAAAAATAGTTTAAGGATTTATTTATTCATCTTTTTAATATTTGTTTGTTTGAATTTTGAAGGTATGTAATTAAGACTGTAATATATAGAATATTAAGTATTGTGATTTTAAAGAAAATCATATGTAGTAATGAGAATATTTTAAGCGTTTGTTAAATTTGAGTGGGGGGTATTAATCAGAATATTTATACAAATTCAATACTTTTAGCTGATGATGAATTTTGATTTAATAGAATTGTGTATATGAATATGATGAAATTATTAGGTATTATATTTAATATTTGAAAGAAATAGGTAGACATTTTAAATAAAATCACTTTTACATAATTAAAACATTTAGATATCAAATAAGTGTAAAAGATGTCTTAATGGGCATGTGTATGTATATGAGATTTTTGTATTATCAATTTACGATATAAAAGAGGAGGGCAGGTTGCCAACAAAAATATCTTATATATGTTAAAACTATTAGGTGGTAAAAATTGGTTTAATAAAATATTTATGTATATACTTATGAAATTTCAATTGCGCTTTTAGTATATGTTCGATATGGTTAGGATTTTTTAATACAATCATGCATATATGCATTTTCAATTAATAAAGAAACGTGTAGATTTATATAATTACCACAAACTTAGAGACGAAACTGACACTGACTTCTTATATTGTAATTAAAAATGTATTCTTTGCTATTGATACAAGCATAAAATAAATTAGCAAAAGAGGTGTAAACATAGATTGTCCAACAGAAAATCAGATATGGATTTTTTTTTTTTTTTTTTTTTTTTTAAGAATGCCTACAGCAACTAAAACAAGTATGTAGTAGCAAACACGAATCGTCTTAGATATGCGTAACTTATAAATATTACCTTAAAAGAAAATTAACGAAGTCCTTTTGATGATCAAATATATACTTTATAGATGAAATATCTATTAGTTTACCCTATGATCAGTGAGAAACTAATCAAGGCTTAAAAGCTGAGAATTTACATATATTTTTTTTAATTACGCAAAATTGATCTGTAGATATATGTAAATATATCCTTTCTAAAAATTGTTTTGTTTCAATAAAAATCGCAAATTTTATGTATGTGTACTCATTTTAAACTGTTCTATGTCAAAGAATCTACATAAAGAAGAATCATGAATATTTTTGTGGGGTTTTAGATGTACTTGTTAGCATGCGTTAGATATGGTTGAGACTTTTTAGTGCAATCATACATATATATTTTAAACTATTAAAGAAATATATTAGTTTAATATAATTTTTGTATGTACAGTTTAGGCGATTTCATCGATGTACAAGGTATGTCTACACAAATTGTTTGATAGGAAACAGATATAAAGATAGGTTTGATAGGGAAACAGATATGAAGGTTTAAAGAATACCTGCGACAACTAAAAACAAGCATGGACATGCAGACATGGATCGATGAGGAATCTTACAACTTATATACATTAGCTCAGAATAAAATTAGCTTAAGTCCTTTTGATGATAAGCGTTACTTGCTAGACGATGGAATAACTAGCTCAGCAGATGGATATTATGAAATTGATCAAGATTGTGATTATCAAGAAAAATGTTGAATCGTGATGTAAATACTCTACGGTAAATAAAACTTTTCTGTATTTTTTTTATGTTAATTTTAAATATGTGTACTTTTTAAAACTTCTACACAAGCATTTCTCGTAGAATGCTACGTATGTGAACTTTATTGAAATGTATTCTACCCATACGTACAATCACCCACATATGCAAACATATGTATTTTTTTTTACCATATACAGTTTTAAACTTTTTTTTTTTACTGCTTTGTAATTTTCTAAAGGGTTTTTTTTTTTATTATTATTATTATACATTATATTTTTACATGTTTTTAATATTTTTTCCAATTTTTTTCTAGTTTATGAATGATATAAATATATAGTTTTACCTCTGCACATACACGCACATAGTCTTATGACGTTTACACTTTTCAAAACGGTTTACCATGTTATAAAAACCGGTTACCTAGCTGAAAAATATTACAAAATGCTTTTTGAATCAATCTAAAGCGTTAACCGTGTGTCAAAAGGTTAGTACAATATTTTTATAAGTTATGAAATACGTTAAAGTAATAATAGTGAAAGATTTATAACATTTTTGTTAACTTGTGAATTTCTTAAAACTTTTGTTACTTCTTTTTTTTTCTTAGCTTTTTCTTAAGATGTTTTATTTTTTTTTTAACTTTACTTTTTTTATTTTTTAAACTTTGATATATATTTTTTAAAGTTAAGTTTCAATTAATTTTTTTTTTTAAATCTTTTTCTAAAAATTTTATTTTATTTTTTTTTTTCTTCTTATTTTTTTTAATTTACCTTTTTATTTTTAATTAATTTTTTTTTAAATTGAGTTTCAATTTTTAAATCTTTTTTTTAACATAAAATTAAGTTATATATATTTTAAATTATCATAAACTTTTTGCATAAACATACGCAACTACATATAAACATAGTTTTAAACAGACAGACAGTCATACATACACACACATAGAACTATTTGTCGCACACACACACACACACACATACATATATACACACACATAAAGAGAACTATTTGTCACACACAGACACATACATACACACATAAAGAGAACTATTTGTTACACACATACATACACACACATAGAACTATTTATAATAAATATAAGACATATATGCTTTTTAAAACATACTCTTACACACAAACCTTCCTAACAAAATATCAGACCTGTTAGAAAAATGATATGAAAAAATTATTGCGAAAAAAGATGGTTTATCGTCTGGACATTAGAGCGTTGCTCCCTGGTTGCTTAATTGAGCGCCCCTGTGGCCGTTGAACCCCCACTATCTTACTACTCCCGAATTTCCTCGCAGGTCTGATTGCACAGAGTAAAATTCCAATAAAATAAACCCGAGTCAAATTTCGTTTTGAAGTCAATCCGACTCGAACTGGACAAAGTAATTTTCATAGTTCCCCAATCCAACCCGAATTTGCTCGCAGGTCTGATTGTACAGAGTAAAATTCCAATAAAATGAACCCGAGTCAAATTCCGTTTTGAAGTCAACATGACTCGAACTGGACAAAGTAATTTTCATAGTTCCCCAATCCAACCCGAATTTGCTCGCAGGTCTGATTGTACAGAGTAAAATTCCAATAAAATGAACCCGAGTCAAATTCCGTTTTGAAGTCAACCCGACTCGAACTGGACAAAGTAATTTTCATAGTTCCCCAATCCAACCCGAATTTGCGCGCAGGTCTGATTGTACAGAGTAAAATTCCAATAAAATAAACCCGAGTCAAATTCCGTTTTGAAGTCAACCTGACTCGAACTGTACAAAGTAATTTTCATAGTTCCCCAATCCAACCCGAATTTGCTCACAGGTCTGATTGTACAGAGTAAAATTCTAATAAAATAAACCCGAGTCAAATTTCGTTTTGAAGTCAACCCAGCCCGAACTAGAAAAAAGTATTTTCATATTCCCCCAATGCAACCTAAATTTGCTGGCATGTCTGATTGTACAAAGTAAAATTCCAATAAAATGAACCCGAGTCAAATTCCGTTTTGAAGTCAACCCGACTCGAACTGGAAAAAGTAATTTTCATAGTTCCCCAATCCAACCCGAATTTGCTCGCAGGTCTGATTGTACAGAGTAAAATTCCAATAAAATAAACCCGAGTCAAATTCCGTTTTGAAGTCAACATGACTCGAACTGGACAAAGTAATTTCCATAGTTCCCCAATCTAACCCGAATTTGCTCACAGGTCTGATTGTACAGAGTAAAATTCTAAAAAAATAAACCCGAGTCAAATTTCGCTTTGAAGTCAACCCATCCCGAACTAGAAAAAGTATTTTTCATACTCCCCCAATGCAACCTGAATTTGCTCGCATGTCGGATTGTACAGTGTCAAATTCCAGTAAAATAAACCCGACTCAAATTCCGTTTTGAAGTCAACCCGGCCCGAACTCCACAAAATAATTTTCATAGTTCCCCAATGCAACCCAAGATTTGCTCGCAGGTCTGATTGTACAGAGTAAAATTCCGTTTTGAAGTCAACCTGGCCCGAACTCGAGAAAGTAATTCTTATAGTTCTCTAATGCAACCCGAATCCGATGCATTTCAAATCGAAACCCGAAATACAATTAAGAAAAATATGTCAACAATTGAGCCGCTAATTTTGAAAGTGGGATGTCCATTTTATGTTATACTGCTAGCATTTGAATTTGAATAGATTAAAAAATATTCCTAAACTGTAATAGATTTATTTTATCTTTTTTTGTAGTCTTTTTTTAGGTAAATTTAATATGCAATGACGGTTATCCGTGTTAGCTGGGGGAAAAAAAAAAAATCAGAGTTTTGGTATGCGCCTTACTTTCAAAAGTGATGATATATTGAAAACGTTGATTTTTTTTTCAATGGAATATAACAATAATAATAACAAAAAAATTGAATACTTTATGTTATTTATTTATTTTATTTCACTATTTCATTCTTCTTTATAAAAGTTGTTCCAATAAAAGGAAAAAAAGAATAACTTTATAGGAAAAAATAAGAAAAATAGTCAGTATTAAGTTGTATATACAGGGTTCGTACGGCTCCTGGAATTTTACGACCAAGAAATTCATCGGTACCAGTATTTTCTTACAGAAAATCTTTCCTTAAAAGAACGCGAAGTGCCACGAGTTTAACCTTGATTTCTTTTACTATACAGAAAATACTGGTGAAACTCCTGGAAAAATCCCTGATCCGTACGAACCCTGTATATAAATTGTGATAAAACATTGTTTTACCCAATGTTGCCAATTCACCACAATTCTAGTAGAACTGCTAAATTCTGATTGTGCTTGTTGATATTATGCAGCATAAAATAATAATTCTATTCCAAGTAAACTGGCTTTCAAAATCAACGCATTTGAAATAGCGTTGACCCAATAAATTACTAAGTAACAAATTTATACTGATATTAAAAAGATGTGTATGGATTAAAAACATATATTTCATGTTACTGTGTAATAAGATTTAGCTTTAATAATTATTATTTATTTATTTATTTATTTCGCAAATTGGACTTGTCCTAGCACTTTTAAAACCAACGGCTCAAATAACGCGAGATATTTTTATCATTTATAAGCAATAAGTAACTGTTACTAAATTTGTTTAGAATGCAAGGAATTTATAATGTAAAGTAATAACATATACACATCTAATTCTGTTTTCTAACACCATAAATTTATTTATTTATTTATTTTTAAGAAATGTTCACATATTTAGAAATATTGTTTAAAAATATATTTCTGTCCAGAGAAATAATTTTTGAAGACTTTTTTCAAGTTTATTTTTTAAGTATTAAGGCGGTATTAAAAAAAAAATTATTTTTCCACGCTCAACAACTCAAAATTTTGACACATTTTCAGACTCAATTTAAAAAATTAAAACATGAAACTTGGCGGCGTGATTTATGAAGAGATTTATAAGGGACCCATGTTTTTATTTTTCGTTCAATTAATTAGAAATTGATTTACAAACAATTATTTTCACAGTACGATCATTTTCTTTTGTTTCCAGCGCTATCGCTTCGGGAAATTCGGTTCAAAATGTCCACTTTGACAGCATTTTTTGAAATACATTCTGCCTTTATCAAAAAATCGAGACAATGCGGACATTATACAGTTTCTGAATAAGAGAACAATTGGATGCATTTTAGAGGAAAAATGAATTTAAAACTGTGTCTCAAAATAAGCAATTTGGATTTGAATACACCCTTAACCTAGTAACCGTTTTAAGATATCTTCTCATTTGGAAAAAAAAAAAAAGACTGGTTGTCATCAAGGCAATTATAGATACTCCTAAGACCTACTTCTGATTTCACTTTATCAGATTTATCAGAGATATTTCTTGTTTAAAAGTTTCAAGGGTAGTTTCCTATCTCACAATATATATTTTTCCAGTTTCGAAAATTAGCAAGAGTGATGGATCGAATATTGTAGATTACCAAGGCTGTAGTAAAAGCAGGGTTCTCGCTATGGGTTTTGACTATATGTCAGCAATTTCGGTAATCAGCAGAATAAAGCTATAGACAAAGGAAAACTAGTATGTTGCGGCCATCACCATTTTATTCTACACTAGCTGTTTAACACGTTCTACGCACGGGAGTTCATGAATTTAATTCGAAAACCAAAATTAAAAATAAAAATCAGTACAACCAAATGTAATATCTATGTAATATGTAGAAAAATATTTTTCTACTTACTGTGTGTTTTTTTTTTTTAATGAAATTTAATTTATCATGTTGCTATGGCAGCAGACGATAAAACGATATCTTTGGAATAAGGGAATAAATAGAATAGTTGATGTTTGTGATAAAATGTTTTTCTTTATTTTTTTTTAAAAGTAATAATTAAGCGCAATTAAATAATCTCCTATTATTTGCATGCGAGGTAAAAGAATTATCGTAATACCCGCTACAGCTTTTTAGTATTGCAGTGTTTCGTACGTTATATGTATATTTCACATTGCAGTAAAGATTTAGAACTGGTTAGAGCGCGCTTAATTACGGTTTGAACATAAAAAAAATTCGACAAAAACATAAAATAAATCTATTTAAAATTTTCGAATTTTTTGCCCCAATTGTTCATGGGGCCCCCTACCAGCTACCCGTGTGCCTAATGTCGCAGCCCTGCGCCCTGTGGTTTCTGAGTTTTTGATGTTACATAGATTAGATACGTGCGCGGATTTTAATAGGGTAGATAAATCCAATCGTCTGCAAGCAAAATTAAATGACAATCTATTCGTTTTTGAGATATACTTATTCCGGAAATTGAAAAAAAAAACATAGCATAGCAGCGACACCTGTTGGGCGATATGCACCCAAACTAAATAAGGATCTATTTATGTCAAAGTCTAACAAAATATGAAGTTTGATGAAATTCCGTGGAAAATGCAACGATTTACAACAAAACCTAATCAGCACCAATTTATGTCGAGGTCTAACAGAATCTGAAATTGGATTTAATTCCATAGATTAGTTTTTGAGATAGAGCGCCCACACAATTTGTGCCATCACACACAGACAGACATTTTCTATAAAAAAAATAAAAAAAAGTCAAATCGTGTTCAGGATCTTCGAAAGCGTATAAATCCGTCGAAAACAGGAAGTCGAAAATTTTCACGAATCCAATACTTTCTTTTTGTAGAGATAGAAGAAAGTAAAAATGTTAGCAATATTTTCGTCGTGAATCAGTAATTCAAACATCGTTCTTTAAAGTGATTCTCAACTGACCTTCCACAACATGAAACTTTCTGACACATTTTTAAATGCAAAGGCATAAAGTTAGCAGGCCTGACTATTGAAGCAATTTGGAATCGAAATGAGTTTTCCATTTTTTTGACAAATAAATTACGGGTCCAGTTATTAGCAATTCGTGTCACGAGCGACCGGTTTTTCTCCTTTATTTCGCTGTCACCTCGTAAATTCGGATCAAAACGCCGACTTGGACAGTATTTTCTGAAAGATCTTCTGCCTTTACCAAAAAATGGAAAACGTGTTTCGATTACATACATTCTGAATAAAAACACTTAGCCATTGTATGCGTTTCCGAACAAAAATGAATTAAAAACTATGTCATGAAGTAGCCAGTTTGGATTTGAGAACAGCCTTAATCGAAAGACGTTTTCCATTTTTTGGTAAAAATTCAGAAGATCTTTCTGAAAACACTGTCAAAGTCGACGTTTTGAACGGAATTCCTGATGCTTTAAGCGCCAGAAAGAAGAAAAACGTTTTGTCACGTGACACAAATTGCTTATAACACGATAAGTAATTTTTTAATAAAAAATGGAAAACTCATTTCGATTGCAAATCGCTTTAATAAATAGACAGGTTTGACAATTTGATACCTTTGCGTTTAAAAATGAGTCAGAAATTGTGTCAGAAAGCTTTGCGTTGTTCAACAGATCATTTGAGAACCACCACCTTAAAAGACTTTGTTAAAATAGAGAAAGTAATTTTACAATTTATTTTTGTAAAATTTTCTTGATTTTAAAAAAAGCGGAGATTTTCACATTTAGTATAGTGGTGTAATAGCAATATACAGTACATCGGCGTCCGTAGAACAAAATGCAGGGAGAGGCAAGAATATTTTTGGGTTGAGGTGTGTGTGTGTGTGTGGGGGGGGGGGGGAGTTTTCTGACATTATAATATTTAAAAATACCTTATTGTAATAAATAAAAATTCAGAATTATATATTTCTCTTTTAGTATTTAAGTATTTAATGTCACCTTGGTAAAATGCGTTTTACTATTTTCTTCAAAATCATCAAAGATAGAGTGAAGTTTATTAAATTGACGTGACAACACGTTTTTCACCTTTCTGGAGCCGAAGTATCGGGAATTCGGTTCAAAATGCCGACTTTGACAATGTTTTCTGAAATATCTTCTGCCTTTACCAAAAACTGGAAAATGTGTTTCGATTACAAAGTTTCTCAATAACAATATCTGCCAATTTCATGCCTTTCCGAACAAAACTGAATTAAAAAATGTGTCTGAAACTAGCCCCTTTTGGATTTGAGAAAATCCTTAATACATTAAAAATATACCATAGTCATATTTGTGGTTAAAATTTTACACATTGCTTTATTACTTACCCATCATACGTAGTATCGGGTGAGTCTTGTAATCGTTTTCAAAATCGAAACAAAAATCTTTCTTTAACGGATTTACACGTTTCAGACACTGCAGATTCCGAAAAACATATTTTTAGAAAAAAAAAAAAATTGCCGTCTGTGTGTCTGTAAACGCTCTAATCTCCCGAACAAATTGAGATAGACACTTGAAATTTGGTATGTACTTAGTATGCATTAATGGAAAGAAGCTTATTGAATTTCAGTCACTTCGATTATCCGGCACTATTTTTTTCGGACTCTCGAAATATTCGTTCTGATAAAAGGTATATAAAAATTTTCGAATTTTTTTTATTTTAAAGAGTGAATATAAAAAACATAAATTTTACATAAAGAATGATGTCGATCGGATAATGAGTTTCCGAGATATTTGTAATTATATTTTCAAACTCTTCGATTTTTTATGACACTGTATTTCTTTCACATTTCAATTCAAAGATATATTTTAATTGGAAATGAGACGCTTCATGCGATGCAGTAAACCGTTAGTTAATTGGATTATCAATTTTGGAGTTAGAGAGCATTTAAAGTTTATGACGTCATCAAGCCTGGATTTTATTCGAATTGCAATGCATTTTATAAATAGTTTACACATGTTTTATTTTCATATTTTATATTACGCGTATCCATGATGGGTAAGTATTACGGTGGCCCCCAACGACTAGTTTAAAAAAAAAAATCGTTATTTTGTCTTTGTGTGTGATGCTAATTTTAGAATCTTATTTGCACAAGCAATGTTTGATGCAATATTCAATTTTTAGAAATAACAATACAGTTTCTTTTAAACTCACTTGCAAACTTGAGATATTTCAGTAATGACAAATTGGTGAAATCCTATATATTATTTCTGTTGTCAACATCCCTTTTCTGTGCATCTACAAAACGCACAACAATGAATGGGGCATCATTCGAAAGATTTTTGAACCGGCTTCTGACATAGTACAGTCACATTTCGTTAAAACATGTTTTTCGATTAAAAATTTCAGTTAATTAAAAATTAAATCAGCATTGTTTTCATAAATGAAATGAAAGATTTTCCTCAAATCAATGTTGCCACAAAAATAAAATACCTGATTATATCGTGCTCAACAATGACTATTAATAAATAAATAAATAGTACAAAAAATATGAAATGGGACGTCTCGCACGGGTTTATTTTATATTTATAATTAAAAAGCAAAATTGAAATGTTCAGAAGATAAAGACACCATCGACCGACTAAAGCAGTGGCATTTCACGTGCAACCTAAAATGCAGGCTTTGCTATAGTAAATTAAATTGCATTTTATATGTATTCAATTTATTTTTCTTTGCCTCGTGTTTTTCCCGAAGCAGATAACGCCATCCTCTAATGCAGTTAAAATACAATTGTTAATTTATTTTTTCGTGCGTGCTTTTTGGTATCTTCGATCAGTTTTTACCTTAACTTTCATGGAATCAATGTGATGATATTTTGGCTTGACTAATGTTGTTTGCATATGTTTTTATCCTTATTTTTTCTTTAGAAGTTTAAAAGCTGCATTAAAAATATTTTAGATATTGCTAAAAAATATTAGACTGCAGGGTCCACTGGAACTGTTTTAATACCAGTTGTAAACAGGACGTTTTCTTAAACGTGTATTTTTCAGGCAATTACACAAATTATATTTTGGGGACCTCTATAACTGGAAAACCGGGACACGTGTCCCATGTGCTCCTGTGATAATTAGGCCCTGCCCATGAGATACTAGCAAAAGCCATGCTTTGTTTGGATTCGCGAAGCATTATATGCATGTCAAACCAATGACGATGACAAATTTTACAAAAATTTATTTTAAATTTTTTTGTGCCTCTTCGAAATTTAAAGCATATTTCCGAGCACATGCATTCTCTGTCAGAAGAGATTCGTCATGTCGTCGTTTTTTACGCTGATATCCAGCCTCTTGCATTTAAGCTAAATCATCTTCGCGTTCTTTTCGACCAGTAAGTGTACGTTTTCTCGGCATTTTTCATAATAGAACTAATACATTCTATAAATTGTTTTTAAACGGCAAACATATTAAAAATAATACTAATAGTAATTACTTCTTAATAGTAAATATGTTTCATTTGGTTCAATTTTCAACTTTCGAATTCGAATGACACTTTATATAACGAATTTAACAATTAATTTTATTTGTTTACAATTATTTTGTTGCCACTTTACAAAAATGAAAATCATAATATAATTCTTTTAAAATGCGTAAGTATCGTCTGCTTAATATAACAAAATAATAATATATATATATATTTTTTAAATCATACGATAAGAAAATAATATTGTCAGAATCTACAGATCATAATTTATTTCTATCAGGTACAAAAATATTTATTTCCTTAATTAAATTTAAAAAAAAAACAGCTCTTGAGATATTTTGGCGGATTTATTTAATTAATCATGTTTCTATCTATAATTACTAACTCCATGATTTATTTTTTCTTCTGAAAATATACGTGTTTCATTTTTTATTTGCAAAAATGCATCTGTAATGGAAAAACATTAATCAAAATAATAAAACAATTAATTAAAATAATAAATCTTTTAAGGTTATTCTGTAAAAAAAAAAAAATAATAATAATAAAAAAATAATAATAGTGTGCAAATCTACAGATCATAATTTATTTTTATGTTTAATTTCAAGTCAAAATACTGAATAGTTTTTTTGTAAAGTGTACGACAAAATGTAATTTGTGTAGCAGCCTAGTAGAGGATTCGCTCCCTCATCCCAATAAAAATATAATACGGAAAGATTGTTTAGAACAAATGTTTCGGTTATTGAAAAACTTAAAACAGTTAAGTTTATTATTTTAAAAGAAAATTTTAGTTCTGTCATATCTGGATAATAATATAAAGCATACGTATAAATATCTAATTGGAATTCCAATTACGGCAGATTAAAATATCGCATTTAATCATCATAGCTGCCAGCCTTCCGTTTAAAAAATTAAATAAAATAAGATATACATACATTGAACCAGAATTTTTTTCTTTTTTAAATAAAGGTTACTTTTCTTGTTTGTAGTATCTATATCGCTTTATTCATTAAATAAAACTTCTGGTTTTGAAATATGTTTATTAGTTTAGACTTGGAAAAAATCAGAAAATTTGACAGAAATACAATCATTACTTTCCATGAAAATTTTTTAGTGCTGCTATCTAGGGACTGTAAGATGAAATAATAACATATTGTAAAATGTAGGAAGAATGTAAATGAATGGAATTTTATATCCCGAACCATCTTGAATCATTTCTATCGATTATTTTAAAAGAAACATTTAATTCAAGTATAGTCCGACAACTATGTGAAAAAATAATAGTTAATATATTTTATGAACTGTGATTAGGAAATAATTTCATAGAATAGAATTCAATATCAAGGAAATGTTTAGTGCTGCCATCTGTGGTTAATAATAGGAAACTACAGTAGACGATATGTAATATGACAACATATGAAGCAATGGAAAAAATATGGATGCTATATTAAAAACTAGTCGTTGGGGGCCACCGTAATACTTACCCATCATGGATATGCATAATGTAAAATATTAAAATAAAAAATGTGTAAACTACTTATAAAATGCATTGCAATTCAAATAAAATCGTGGCTTGATGACGTCATAAACTTTAAAGGCTCGGTTACTGAATTGCTTGAAAGAGGTTTTTCCTTATAACTCCAAAAATAATAATCCTATTAACTAGCGGTTTATTGCATCTGATTAAGCGTCAAATTTCCAATTAAAATATATCTTTGAAGTGAAATTTGGATGAAATACAGGGTCATGAAAAATCGAAGAGTGTGGTAAATAGGATTCCAAATATCTCGGCAACTCATTATCCGATCGACTTCATGCTTTATGTAAAATTTATGTTTTTTTATTGTCTTTTATATTCATTTCTTAAACTAAACAATTTCGAAAATTTTTATATACCTTTTATCAGAACGAATATTTCGAGAGTCCGAAAAAAATAGTTCCGGTTAATCGAGGTTATTGAAATGAAATAGGCTTCTTCCCATTATTACATACTAAGTACATACCAAATTACAAGTCTCTATCTCAATTTTTTCGGGAGATAGAGGGTTTACAGACCCATTTCTAAAAATATGTTTTTCGGAATCTCCAGTGTCTGAAACGTGTAAATCCGTCAAAATTTTTTTTTCGATTTTCAAAACGATTACAAGACTTACCCTATACTACGTATGATGGGTAAGTAATAAATGAACAATATAAAAATAGCACAAATGAAATACGTGCGGAAATGGTATACAGATGTTCCGAAGCTTCTAAAGCTCCATCATCAGTGCCAAGGTTAAAAACAGATGTAAGTGTTCGTCCATACTCGGGTCGCATGTGGCCCGGCGACATTTTATGTGCGGTCCGAAACACATAATAATTAACCCATATTTATAAAAAGAATTGAGATGTGCATAAAAGGAATTTAAGGGCTTTACTTTTTAAAAATATATATATATTTGAATGGGGAGACAAAATCTGTTCTGTTATTTATAATTAATTTAAAATTATGTTAAATCATTTCTAAATACCGCTTGCTTAGTCAAAATTCTTTTTACAAGTTTTCCTATTTGTTCTACAGTGGTGTATATATTTCTTAATCTTCAACGCTAATTTAATATTATTCAAAATTAATTAAATTTGAACTATATATTTCTACATTTAAAAACTAGTCGTTGGGGGCCACCGTAATACTTACCCATCATGGATATGCATAATGTAAAATATTAAAACAAAAATGTGTAAACTACTTATAAAATGCATAGCAATTCAAACTAGTCGTTGGGGGCCACCGTAATACTTACACTCTAATTAAGAAAGAGTGACTATTCACTCCGGAGGAGTATCATAAATATTTACGGTGTTTCTCAACTGTGTAAATAAGAAACTGAAACCTTCTTTTTGTATCATATAATACAGAGACTGTACGCACATTTTTTAGACAAATTTGATAAATTATTTAAAAAAATGGAATTCTTTTAGAGGAAAAAAATTCTAACAACAACTTATTATGTGTAATTTATATTATCGTCTGATACTTTCAAATTTATTCTTATTTCAAGATTGCGCATGCTAAAAAAGCTGTGAATGGGAAGATGCGTTTGCGTTTTTTTTTTCTTCTTCCGAACAGAAGTATGCTAATTCCACAGTCTAAAATGATTGCAAAGCGCATAATATAAAAACTTTTTAGTGCGAAATAAACATAACAATTGATTGGAAAGTGTTATTCCAAAAATCAGTACATATACATAGTAAAAAGATACCAGATGAAAAAAAAAAAAAAAAAAAAAGGAAAAAAAGAGCCCATTTCAAGGCGGAAAACGAAGTTTCAAGTAAGGATTTATGACTATCGCAAATTTATCTTACATCGAAAACATCCATCGATATCCATCGAAAGCATTATGCAGAATTAGAATCAAAAAACAAGATTAACATACAGATTATTTCAGAAAGCAATATTCATATTTTAAACGTTAAAAACAACAACGCCGAAATCGTCTAAAAAATGTGCGAACACCCGTCTGTACATTTCCGCTATGACAAAAATTCCGTTACAACAAAGCAGTTATTTATTTATTCATTCATTTTTTTCTTGCTAATAATGTTCCATAATTAGAGCCCGATTAAGATTGTCCGAGGCCCGTGAAGCCGAAGTTTACTCACTGAAATACAAAGGGGCCCTCAAATTTACTTTTCAAAACTAATTTTTAGGGGAAAAATTTCAGTCATAGTAAAAAACGTTTTTTTTTTCTTAAATTATAGCTGTTAAATTTTTCCTAAAATTATTTCCGACACATTTATACTCTTTTTTTTCTATAATAAATGTTATAAAATCAGTGATTAAATGCAACGTTTTTCATTTCTCTTATGTTAATTTCAAACGTGCTAAAAATAACAGAAAATTTAATCTGTATAGTTATATTTTGTTTATATTCATAAAGAGGTTAGAAATGATATAAAATATTTAGAATAGGTTATTTAAATAAAGAGGAAAATAATTAGCATTCAGAGATATTAAATTTCTGTTTATAAAATAGAAGCAAAATTGTGTTGCAGCTAAGCATAAATTTACTTCAAATATTTGTTTTCCCTGCACTTTTCTTAGCATTGGCAAATCCTGCAATTTGTAAAGCATAAAATATATTTCCTATCCATAATTCTATCGATTCATTTATTATTTCAATGCCTTTTTTAGTTTTTTTTAAAAATCGTGCTACTATATATAAAGGATTTCATTTTAGGCGTTTCGTTTCGATAACGGAGATTACTCGGATTCTCATCCGTGAGCTGGCGCCATCTTGTGATTTTATTGGAAAAAACTGTTTTTCCTCACTCTTCAACGGAGTGAAATATCTCACTCTTGTCAACGGAGTGAACAGTCACTCTCGACAACGGAGTGAGATATTTCACTCTTTTCTAGAGAGTGGAAAGTTCCACTCTTTAAAGAGTGCATATTTATAAAATTCACTCCTAAAAGAGTGAAAATGCCTCTCACTCTTCCAAAGAGTCAACTTCTCACTCCTTCCAATTTTAGAGTGTACCCATCATGGATATGCATAATGTAAAATATTAAAATAAAAATGTGTAAACTACTTATAAAATGCATTGCAATTCAAATAAAATCGTGGCTTGATGACGTCACAAACTTTAAAGGCTCGATTACTGAATTGTTTGAAAGAGGTTTTTCCTTATAACTCAAAAAATAATAATCCTATTAACTAGCGGTTTATTGCATCTGATTAAGCGTCAAATTTCCAATTAAAATATATTTTTGAAGTGAAATTTGGATGAAATACAGGGTCATGAAAAATCGAAGAGTGTGGAAAATAGGATTCCAAATATCTCGGCAACTAATTATCCGATCGACTTCATGCTTCATTCAAAATTTATGTTTTTTTATTGTCTTTTATATTCATTTCTTAAAATAAACAATTTCGAAAATTTTTATATACCTTTCATCAGAACGAATATTTCGAGAGTCCGAAAAAAATTGTTCCGGTTAATCGAGGTTATTGAAATGAAATAGGCTTCTTCCCATTATTACATACTAAGTACATACCAAATTGCAAGTCTCTATCTCAATTTTGTCGGGAGATAGAGCGTTTACAGACACACAGACACACACACAGACACACACACAGACACACAGACGGACGGCAAATTTTTTTTTCTAAAAATATGTTTTTCGGAATCTCCAGTGTCTGAAACGTGTAAATACGTCAAAAATTTTTTTTCGATTTTCAAAACGATTACAAGACTTACCCTATACGTATGATGGGTAAGTAATAAAAGCAAGTGATTAATTTATAAAAAAAAAAAAATAAAAAAAAATAAAAATAAATAAAAACTTCTTGATTTTCTTTTTCTTTAGAAAATAAAATTTCTACATTATTATATTATTGCGTTTTATACTAATTATGTAGCTAATACTACTTCTTAGGGTCGAACATTTATCACAGATAAAATTGGCACCAAATAACTTTTTCACCACTATTTTGAAACAGCAATCTTAGCGACATATTTCTACATCAGTTGAAAAGAAACCTTCCACGGGGTATATTGATTGAAAATAGTGGTGTTAAAATTTTTTGGTAATATTTCTTCCGCGAAAAGCGTTCATCCCTTCTGATAATATTAATTTTGTTATGTTGCTTTGTTATATTATGTACTTTTGTTATCTTACTATTTTAATTGCTCTTCTTTTTACATGATTATATGCGTGTTGCGGCCCGCATAACGTCACAAACATGTGTTCGCAGCTCGCGAGAAAAAAAAAGGTTGAGTATAGATGGTTTAGATTATATCAGTATGCAAGCCTTGTAAATTTTTTTTATGTTGTTCATTTATTTTTAATATAACGACACAAAGTTCAAATTCCCATTTTAAGTGGATGCTATATGTTGACCATAGAATCCAGGGCCCTAAACAGCCTGGAGGAAAGGTCGGCCCCTTCTAGCAACTTCTTGAAGTCTCTTTAGACACCACATTGAATAGTAATATCATCTATACTACATGTAAAAATTTTAAAACTTTGTAACAGTTTTCTTCAATTTCCGATAAATGAATTAAATCTTGAGTTATAAAATTTTCTCACGGCGCCGAGTTTTTTTTTTTTTTTTTTTTTTTTTTTTTTTTCCCTGTGGTGTCGCGTCCGGAAATTCCTTTCGAAATGTAGACTTCGACAGCATTTTCTGAATGATCTTCTGACTTTACCGAAAAATTGGAAGAAACCGTTCGATTACACAATTTCTGAATATAAGAACCTGCCAATTGCATGCATTTGCGAACAAAAATTAATTCAGGTATGTGTCAGAAAAAATCCCGTTTTAGATTTGAGAACAAACAGGCTTAAGGCTGTTCTTAAATCTCAAATCTACTTTCAGACACATTTTTAATTCATTTTTGTTCGAAAACACGGGAAATTGGTAAGTGTATGACTATGAAACAAGAAACTATGAAAGCAAAATAAGTTTTCCATTTTTTGATAAACGCAAAAGGTCTTTCAGAAAATACTTTCAAAGGTGGCGTTTTGAACCAAATTTCCGAGCTTGACAGCGAGAGAAGGGAGAAAAACAGGTTGTGACGTGACACGAATCGCGTATAACACGATAAGTAATTTATTTATCAAAAAATGGAAAAGTCATTTCGATTCCAAATCGCTTTCATAATCAGACCTGACAATTTGATGCCTTTGCGTTTAAAAATGAGTCAGAAATGCGTGTCAGAAAGTTTTGCGTTGTTGAGCAGATAATTTGAGAACCACCTTAAAGGAAAAATGCCGAAGAGTTTTCCAGCATATAAAGTTTATTCTATGGTATAAAGTTTATTTTGTAATTGAAAACAAAAAATTCTAGAAAATAAAAGAAAGAAAGAAAATAGAGATCTATAGACAACTCGATGTCCGGAGAGTATTTGCTTTTGGGAAATCATATATCAGGAAATCAAATAAATCAAAAGAAAAATCGATCTTTGTTTTCTAATCATCCATCATTGTTTTCACATTATATAATCTATTTTTTCCGAAAGATCAGAGACTGTTAAAAAAAGAAAGAAAAAACATACAGCACGTATAGATTATGCGATACTTTCCAATACTATCAGAATATTCTTAGGAAATTTCCTACTATTAGGTAGCTTTCAATACAAAAATGTATAAAGCTACCTATTGCAGCCGTTCGGAGGAAAGCAGTTCCGGAAAATTTCGATATATTTTCACCGATCATGACCCCCAGACCCCAAAACCGCCCTCCGTTCAAATGTTGATATATATATATATATATCTGACCTATGTCATACGATAACGCTCGTATTTATAAATCAATTTTGATGAAACTAATTGTGTGTCGGCCATTTAAAAATTTAATACTAAAATAAATATACAAAAAAATTAAAAATTCAAATTTATTTTTTAATTACGTGTTAGGCCTTGATACAAGGATTCCAGAGCATTTTTTGGTTTACCTCTATCTTAAAAAATGGCTGAGATAGAGCAGTTTGAATTTCTAGGGTGGCTGACATTTTGAAACAAAACAGCACATTAACGCGATTACTCGCAAATTATTTTCTTTCATTGTTGTAATAATTTTCCCAATCATACGCATAAAACTATATATTCATATACGTTAGCGCCAAAATTGGCGATATTGGCGGCAAAATTGGCGACAAAATTAGCAAAATTTGTGACATTTGGCGAAATATCACCAAATTTGGCGCCCAAAATAAGTCTTTATAAATGAAGCCAATTTGGCTATTGCTCAATAATTTGGCGAAATTCTTATTCAAATTCAGTATTAACGAATCATTTGTAAACGTTTCTTTGCATTTTAACTTGCTGTAACATTAGCTAAAATTTTAAAACGAAGATATAGGAAAGCTACCTTTTCCTCCCGGTACAGGCCGGACGGACTTTTTTCAGACAAAGAAGATATCTGAATAAGGAATTTGAAAAAACGCATAAAATAGATAAATACTCGTCTTTAGATAATTACCGCTCATAGACGGTAATGTATTTGATTTTCTTTTTGTTTATCTGTATATATGATCTATAGATTTTTAGCACTACATAGTACAACTAGTCGTTGGAGGCCACCGTAATGCTTACCCATCATGGACATGCATAATGTAAAATAAGAAAATAAAACATGTGTAAACTATTTATAAAATGCATTGCAATTCGAATAAAATCGTGGCTGGATGACGTCATAAACTTTAAATGCTCTATTACTGAATTGCTTAAAAGAAACATCCTTATAACTCTAAAATTGATAATCCTATTAACTAACGGTTTACTGTGTCGGATTAAGCGTCTCATTTCCAATTAAAATATATTTTTGAAATGAAATTTGGGTACTTACGTATTATCCGTGCCAGTTTTAAGCCAACTGTGCCAGGCATGGAGCCAATATTACTAATTATAGTAATCCTTATATTTTTTTTTCTTGCTGCATGGTACATGCCTGGGAATAATCTATAATATTATTCTTTCTTATTTACTATGCTATTTACTATTTATTAATTTTACTAAAATAATGTTATTTACTATTTTTAACAATGTTATAAATTTAATAAACATATATTACATTTTATTTGTTTTACATTAATTACCATTTTTAACAATGTTATTTGATAATGTTAAATTACTGCATTTGAAAACATGATTGGCAACGATAAACAAGATTGGTACTTGGCAACCATTTTTGGCGATCAATCTTCTGGCACGGATAATACGTAAGTACCGAAATTTGAATGAAATACAGGGTCATGCAAAATCGAAGAGTGTGGAAAATAAGATTATTAATATCTCGGCAACTCCTTATCCGATCGACTTCATTCTTTATGCAAAATTTATGTTTTTGTATTGTCTTTTAATTTCACTCCTTAAAATAAACACTTTCGAAAATTTTATATATCTTTTATCAGAACGAATATTTCGAGAGTCCGAAAAAAGTAGTTTTGGATAATCCAAGTTACTGCAATTCAATAAGCTTCTTCTCATTATTACACACTAAGTACATACCAAATTTCAAGTCTTTATCTCAATTTGTTCGGGAGATAGAGCGTTTACAGACACACACACAGACACACAAACAGACGACGGCAATTTTTTTTTCTAAAAATATGTTTTTTGGAATCTCTAGTGTCTGAAACGTATAAATCCGTCAAAATTTTTTTTCTATTTTCAAAACGATTGCAAGATTTACCCTATACTACGAGTATAATGGGTAAGTAATAAAATTTAATTCAGCTCAAAAATGGCAATGAATCCAAATTTCATACATTCCTATATATGTATTGAATCTGTCCCTGTCTGTAAAATTATATCTTCAATATTATTTATATTGATATTAAAGTATCAATATTCATTTCAAAATTAAATAATCATAAAACTAGAACACAAGAATAGGTTAGGCTTACCTAAACGGTCCTCTTTCGGGAGATAAGATATCTTAAATTGTTCTGACTTTTCGAGAATAAATGTTCATGTTGTTCAAAAAATAATTGAATCTATACAATGTAGACACACAAACAAATATATTGACGATCACGAACACAATATACACAACATTTTTCGCGCACATCATAAATATTACATCTTATATTCCGTATTACATTTTCTAGTTCATTTCATAAAACTTCTAAGACAGATCCATTTTTTATCAACAGAAAAATATCGTCTGCGCGAGGCGCAAAAAAGAAACGATTAAATTAAAACCATGGAAGTAGCGATAAAACGCAACACACTCCCACCTTTGAGTTTCGAATTCAATGAAACTCAAACTTTACTTTGGGTTTATATAACCGACCATATCGGGATCGTTTATCAGGTACAGTCACCACAGGAGAGTCACTAGCACCTTTATGGAAAATAGGTTCAGTAGATTCAGTATCTAAAAAGCAGTCTTTAACAGAATGTTGGATCATTGGCTTACTTGTAGCAGGGTCTAAATAACAGTTTTTACCAGTCAATTTTACCGTCGGTTTGGTAGGAGCAGGATCTAAAGGACATTCTTTATCATTCGACTGAACTGTAGAATGGAGTTCAGTACCTCTTTCATGGGTTACTTCTAGAGGAATCAATCTGAGAACAGGACGTAGAAATTCGCCGCCTTTCATCTTTACCTTTACCAATCTTACATTTCCATCTTTTGAAGGATAAAGTTCAATAACTTTGGCATGTGGCCATTCAAGTTTTTTAACATTCTCACTAGTCACAAGAACAACGTCACCAATCTGGACAGGTCTCTGATTTTTGTCAAATTTCGAGGATTGTTTTAAATATCCCAAATATTCAGTGCGGAATCTTTTTCGTAAATCTTGTTTTAGTCGCTGTCTATAAGCATGTCTCTTATTAATAGACGATGAATCCAAAATGTCAAGATCAGGAATACCTGATTCTCTAATGTCTTGTAAAAACATAGAAGGAGTAAGTAGTATTAAATCATCAATTTCCTCTGAAACATAGGTCAAAGGCCGCTGATTAACAATATTTTCAGTATCGCAAATAACAGTTTGCATTTCTTCTAAGTCCAAACAGCTTCGTCCTAAGACTTTTTGAAGGATCCCTTTTATTACGCCTATCAAACGTTCCCACCATCCACCCCACCACGGCGCAGATGGAGGGTTAAATTTCCGAGTGATCTTCTGAGCTGTGCTGTACTGAGAAATAACATCCCAATCAATTTGCTTAAGTAAATTTTCAGCACCCGTGAAATTTTTACCGTTGTCAGAATATACTATCGCAGGTCTACCTCTTCGTGCTATAAATCTTCTAAAAGCTTGTAAAAAGTTGTCAGTCGATAAGGATGTGGCTATCTCTAGATGTATGGCTCTGTAGATAGCACATGTGAAAATAACTATCCAAGCTTTCTGACCACCTCGAAGAAGTAAAGGACCGGCGTAGTTAGTCCCTACAACCTCGAATACTGCAGCTTCTTTTATACGATCTTCCGGAAGAGGTGCTTCTATAATCGGTTTAGGTCTTGAATTAAATCTTTTATAACGTACACAGTTTCTAATTACCTTTCTAACAGTCTTCCTGCATTTCAAAATCCAAAAGTCTTCTCTTAAATTACTCATCAATATCTGGGTACCAGCATGATTTAAACTAAGATGTCTTGTCCGAATAAGTATTTCCACAACTGGATGGCTACAGGATAACAGTATCGGAAATCGGAAATTTCTTTTATCTTCTCTCATCAGAATACGTGTCTTTACTTTAAGTAGTCCATTCGATTCTATATAACACTGAAGTGATTTTAAGTGTTTATCTTCAGTTCCTAAAAAGGATTCCTTTTGTACTATTTTTAACAAAGATATTTCAGCTCTATTTATTTCTTCTAGAGTTAAGAGTCCAGATATCCGGTTGGCACGTTCCACTTTACAGTTAGTAAAAAATCTACAAATCCAAGCAATAGTTCTGATCAGTTTGTCGTACGACGAAATTCTGTTATAAATTTTTTCAGTTGATTCTTCATGATTTGTAGTGCTAACAACAGTTTTTCTCTTTTCGGAATATACAATGTTGAAATCAGGAACAACGTTGGATTTTGACCATTCTTTTTCCGGTCTTCGCAACCATTCCGGACCCTCCCACCATTTCGATTTCACTAAAGTTTCTGCATTACAACCACGAGAAGGGAGGTCTGCTGCATTTAATGATCCAGGGATGTGATACCAATTATCAGGTTCTGTCAAAGATCGGATTTCTTTAACTCTATTGAAAACAAAAGGAGCCCAATTTTCAGTTCCCTTGATCCACTATATAGCATTTGCTGAATCAGACCAGAAAAATTTCGGGATATCTTTCAACTGAAGATCGTGTATAACACTTTGTGCCAGTCTAGCTCCTATATTACAGGAAAGTAGTTCCAATCGAGGAATAGAAATGGTTTTCATTGGAGCAACCCTGCACCTAGCCTGTACAAGCTGACAAGATATTGTATTTTCAGTCGCACATCTTAAAAATATACATGTAGAATATGCATTCTTGCTTGCATCGCAGAATATGTGCAAAGAAAGATTTTCTGGCGCTTCATAATTGGAAATAATACATCGAGGGATTTCTATTTCCTTTAATTTAGAGACATCCTTCCGCCATTTTTCAAATTTCTTGGTAATAGATTCAGGCAATTCAGCATCCCATGAAACTCTCAATTTCCAACATTCTTGAAGGAGAATCTTTGGCCCCAAGGAGACAGGACACGTGAAGCCAATAGGGTCGAAAATTCTATGAACAGCACTCAGGATTGTTCTTTTCGTTACAATAGTAGAGTCTTCAAAACATTTTCGTAAATCTATTTTCAGAGTATCAGATTTTACATTCCACATCAGTCCCAAAACTGGAATATTCTTTTTTTCTAATAACGGGAAGTTTTCTGCTTCTGTTTTGTTGAGATTATACTCCCACCCTCGAAGATAAAATTTAGCATTTTGGAGAATAATTGTGGATTCTTCAATAAATCTTTCAAGCTCCTCATAGTTTTCAACACTAGTGACGCAGTTATCTACGTAAAAAGACTTTAACAACTTGTCTGCTGTTTCTTTAAATCTAGAAGGCACATTCTTCAGATGATATCGGATAGTTGCACCAAGTAAATAAGGCGAACATGTAAGACCGAAAACAACCCTTTTATGCTGGAAAATTTTGAACTTTTCGGGGTCACCTTCCTCACACCATAAAAACTTCAGAAATGGTCTATCTCGCTCATTTAAACCAATTTGTAGAAAGGCTCTTCGAATATCTGCAATCACGCCTATTTTCTTCAATCGAAATTTATTTAATATAGTCGGAATGAGCTCTACGATAGTAGGACCTTTCTCTAAACAATCATTGATCGAAGGTGAATCTTTTTGTCTAGCTGAGCCATCAAAGACTGGTCTAACTCTGGTGGTAGAATTTTCTTTGATCACAGCTCTGTGTGGCAAGTAGTGTTCACTTTCGTCATTACAAGAGTTTTTAACTTCTTCAATAACGCCTTCTTGTATCCATTCTTTTAATACATCTTCATACTCTTGTAATGTTTCAGTTTTCTTTAGTGATTCAACACAATTTCTTAATCGTCGTTCAGCGATTTTTCGACCAGTTGGTAAGGGAGGATGGTTTTCAATCCATGGGAGGCTCACTTCATACCTTCCTTCTGCATCTATTTTTATATTTTTATTAAAATGCTCTTCAGTTGCTTTTTCTATTTCTTGTCTGTTTCCGCTTTCGACAGGATCGAGAATTCCAAGTGTGTCTAGCCGCCATAAATCTGAAAATTTTGCATCATTTACATGAAGTGACATCACGCTGTTTGTGCTATCGGATATGTTACATAGGTCAGTTTTTCCCATCAAAGTCCAACCAAGACGTGTTTCCATCAATACTAAGCCAGAAATCAATTGTTTGATTTTTCCGGTGTACAATTTACCTGCCACATCAACTCCTATAAGCCCATGAATTTCGTTAGGTGAAAACTCGTATAGCAATTCAACCTGGTTATTCAAATCAGAGAGAAAGATTTTTTGTTTCTTAATTTCACTCATAAATGAGCCACGAGGAATTTTAGGAATGTCCGAACAAATTTTTTCTTGATCTAATACTTCGACACAACAGCGATAATTATCAAAGAAGTCGCTCAGACTGATCAAATATTTCTTATGTGATAATACAGTCTCCGTGCCACCGAATAAACTATGTGTCAAATTATCTTCCCCAATGCATTCATATCCCATCTCGGCCAATGCAAAAGATGATAAATAAGATTTACTGCTACCTGAATCAATTAATATTCTTATGTATTTCATCTTATTATTACATCTAAGACGGACAATAAGCGTTTGTAAAAGTACGCGACGAGTACCTGTTTTATTGGATAAAGCAGTGTCTTTTTTAATTTCGATATCTGACTTTTCCATAATCGGGTTTTCATTATCAATTTTTGCCGGACACATTATTTTGAAATGTAATTTACCGCAATCACAGGGTGGTATTTTCGTTCTACAAAAACTTGATATGTGTTTTCTTATCTCTAAACATTTAAAACAAGCCCCTTTTTTCATTAATATTTGTTTTTTCTCTTCATGAGATAAACTATTAGCATGTCTACATTCGTTACTTAAATGTGACTTGTTACAAAAAATACACGTTTCCCTTTTCATTTTTGATGAATTATGTAATTCCGTAGCCGTTGAAATATCTCTTTCTCGCCTATTTGACACTGTATAAATATTTTTGTTCACATTTTCTAAATTAAACCCACTTCTAGCCAAACGGACTTTTTCTTCGCTTTCGATTTCGTGCTGCAAAAATTTCATCAAAGAATCTAACTTATTATTACTTTCGTCTTTTGAATTTAAAGTAATAGAATTTAAGTTTCTTTCCCAAATTCTCAATATTTCAACTGGTAAGCACGATTCAATCAATGGATAAAGAATTGCAGAATAATGTTCGCTTGAAACACCTAACATTTTTAATGATCTTAAATAGGTTTCAATTTTGTCGTATAATTTAAAAAGAGGAATTCTTGGACCTTTTCCTGTAGCATTATTCATCATTAAAGCGAGCACTTCTCTTATATATTACTTCTATTAACATATCAGTACGACCAAATCGAGCCTTTAAACATTCAATAACATTTTCATAACTATCACCAGTAGCGGGGTACGACTCGACTATTTCTCTTGCCGAACCCTTTAACGTTGCTTGTAACAAGTACTGATATTTATCTTCTTTCGCGATTTCAGAATCGTTATGTATTTTTTCAAATTGAGCCCAAAAGGCTAACCACTCCTTAATATCTCCCCCAAATAATTTAAATTCTATCTTAGGAAGTTTAAACTTCCGTTTCGTGGTATTTTCAGTTTCGAAAACCTTTAAAATCTTTTGAACTTTCGTTTTTAACTTAATAAATTTCTCTTCATACACGCTAAAACCTTCGTATTCCTTATCATAATTTTCTTGAGAACATGTTTTATCGTTTAAAAGAAGATCTAACATTTCTTTTTCTTTTGGTTGTAGATCTGTCCATTTTTCACCTAATTGAGCATATAAAATCTCAATTTCTTCAATATCTTTATTTTCATCAGTTAATTTGTTCTCAAGTAAATTAGCAATTCGCGTAAAAGTGCTTCTTAATGGAGTACGCAATTTTTTGATCTGTTCCATTATCGTATTTTATTTTCTTAAATAATATAATATCCCGGTAGAGAGATGCCAAAATAATATTGAATCTGTCCCTGTCTGTAAAATTATATCTTCAATATTATTTATATTGATATTAAAGTATCAATATTCATTTCAAAATTAAATAATCATAAAACTAGAACACAAGAATAGGTTAGGCTTACCTAAACGGTCCTCTTTCGGGAGATAAGATATCTTAAATTATTCTGACTTTTCGAGAATAAATGTTCATGTTGTTCAAAAAATAATTGAATCTATACAATGTAGACACACAAACAAATATATTGACGATCACGAACACAATATACACAACATTTTTCGCGCACATCATAAATATTACATCTTATATTCCGTATTACATTTTCTAGTTCATTTCATAAAACTTCTAAGACAGATCCATTTTTTATCAACAGAAAAATATCGTCTGCGCGAGGCGCAAAAAAGAAACGATTAAATTAAAACCATGGAAGTAGCGATAAAACGCAACAATATGAATTTATTTACATTATACACACAGTATGTAATATTTTTAATTTAATTCAATTAAACGCATAATTCTGTTGAAAACGCACTTAAAACACATCGGTCAACAAATCCTAGGACTAACTGATAAGAAAACATTTTTTTTTTTTAAATTCGACTTTATTCATCAACATAGTCTCCTTCAAGAGTGATAGATTCATTCCAATACTTCTCTAACATTTCGATACTTTTTTATAAAATGATTTGTCTTTGGTTTCCAAATAGGCATTTGTTTCGGCTATGACTTCATCATTTGACGCAAATCTCTTTTCCTGATGGCGCGTCCTTTTGAGGTCTGAAAACAGGTGGTAATCACTGGGAGCCAAATCTGGAGAAATCGGCGGATGAGGAAGTAATTCGAGCTTCAGTTCATAGAATTTTGCCATCGTAACCATCAGCTTCTGAGACGGTGCATTGTCTTTGGTGGACGAGTTTTTTTTTCCTTCAGTATTTTTGACCGTTTTTTTCTTTATTTCTCCGTTCAGTTGATCCAATAACAATGTGTAATATGCATGTAATATAATCCATTGTCACATACCGACGCAAGAAATCCTGTTTATTTCGATTAAACAGTTTCAAACAGAACTTTGAATCATCAACACGTTGTTGCTTTTGTTCCACTATGAGCAAACGTTGCACCCATTTGTAAAACAGTTTTCTGAAGCCCAAAGTTTCCTGCAAAATGTTTGTACACTGCCGTTTGATATCTTTATGATGTCAGCTATCTCCTGCAACTTCATTTTACGGTCGTTCAAAACAATTTTGAAAATGTTTGTAATGTTTTCTGGGGTAGTCACCTCTTTTGGACGTCTCGAGCTTTCAGCATAATCGGTGTCCGTATGGATGGCAGCATTTAAACTCAGCACACCACCGACAAATTGTTGTTTTTGATGAATCAGATTCCCTGTAACACTTTTTAAGCTATTGCTGAGCTTGAACGGTATTTTTCCCATAAAAAAACACGCGAATTTAGTTTTTTTTTTCCATTGTTTTGCAAATATCAAAAATAGCATCACTAAAACTTCAATATCTCGATGGTCGAAATGTCATGAAATTTTGACACGTATCTTTTAAAGGTTAGTCTATGTAAAAATCTAACACACGTATGAATTTTTTATTTGTGGTGCCATCCGCGGGTTAGTCCCGGGACTTTTTGACCGATGTGTTAGCAATTACCGCTTTCAAGGTGATAATACAATACGACCGTAATGTATTTTATTTTTTTATTATTATTTATTTATTTAATTTTTTTTGTGCAGCTCTATATTATGTATACAATTTGTACACATTGCATAATATAATAAAATTTAATTAAGCTTAAAAACGCATACCCCGAAATGAAGACCGCTCTTCCAGCAATTATCGTCCCCAGATGATAATACATATAAATTCTTTTGTGAGAATGAATTCTCCCTGTTTATAGAACATTAAATGCTATGTGCACCATTTATTATAGAGAAAATATTATCCTGCACCTCAATAACAATCAATTTCATATACCAATTTCATTATGATATACTGTAAAGAAAAAAAAAACTGTTTTTTAAATCTAGTAAAGGTTTACGTAAATATAATATAAACTCTTTCGAGTTACGCACGATTTCGAAAAGCGTTCATTTTGTCTTCAGAAACCCCAGAAACCAACAGATTTTCGAGATTTAAAGAAGAATTTTTGAAGAAAATTTTCGTTTGCTGCCCGTAGTTTTCGGAGACGTTTCCGAGTAGTTTTTAAAGTGCTTTAATCAGTTTTTTCAACCTGAAATATTGGTTTCCTGCACCGGGTATTGACACGAAATATTGTTTTTTCCGATGCTAACAACTCTCAAGTAAACATTTTCAGGTATGTAACAGAATTTATACATGCAAGAGTAACAAAATAAGGTTTATTTTACACTATTAGCAATTTTTTAGCAATATTTAGCAATTTTTTTACTTGAGAACTAAAAACATTCGAAAAATCGATATTTCGTGTTTATACCGGGTTGCGAAAACTCATTAACACACTGTAAAAGCTATTTTCGAAAATTGCGGACAGCAAAATAAATTTTCGTTTCAGAAATTCTTCTTTAAATCTCGGAATTTTCTGAAGATAAATGAACGCTTTTCATCTTGGGAAACTCGGAAGAGTTCTATATTATATCTTCGGAGACCTTCTTTCTACATCACAAAACATTTCTCTATCTCTCTCTTTTTTTTTTTTTTTTTCAATTCCTACTATTAGCTCACACCCTCTATATATTTATATATCTTGTTCAAATTTTCAATCGTTAATAAAATACTTTTTATTCATCCACTCAAGTTCAAATACATTTTTTTTAACTTGTAGTGGATGACACTTGATGTTAATACAGTTTTTTCAAATATTAATTAAATTAAATTAATTAATTTTAGTTTTATATTTCATTTCTGTTCAAAAGTATAGACTCACTCCATTTCATTTCTGTTCATAAGTGCAGACTCACTCCATATTTTAGTCTCCTTCGCCCGCGCACCGCCTGATCTTCGTCCGTGAACAGCCCCATTATCTTTTTACGCGTGAAGATTTCGCTATGATACTTCATTGTTAAGTTTGGTAATTTTTGAACAGTATAGATGGAAATATTTAGATCATACACTGGGCTACACAAAAAAAAAATTGGATATTTTGTTTGACTATTAGTAGTAATTGCTGAAATTGGGTTTTCAAATATATTATGCGTTTTCTAAATTGTTTACTTTAGTAAACTGGAATTTTTTTTCACAATGTTCTGAATGTTTTGGAAAGTGTTTCATAATCTATGTTTGACGCATGATTTTTCGTTCTTGCTCTCAAACATGGGCCGGACTCGAAATTTCAAATGATAGAAAATTAATATAATATGAAATGCAATTATGGAAGAATAACCTGCAATCCTATCTGTAATACAAATTTGATTTTTATGAAGTTAGCTAAATATATTCAAAAGTTATATCCTTCTATATTAAAAAAAAGTAATCTGGAACTGAGCCAAAAACGATTTAGAAATGGACCAATCAAATTCTGCGTAGATATTCCGGGTTATTCTCATCGCTTTTTTACTAGGGACTTTTTTGAGGAGCTATTACTTTTTTTTCTAGCCATCCTATACGGATTCGAAAATCATACCACCAGACGCGAAATATAACAAGCTTTCAGAAATTCAAAAAATTATCACGGTCGGACAATAAAAAATCAAAAAATCCTTAAAAATCGAGTAAAAAATCTTTTATTAAAAAAGTCATTTTTTTATATTGTTGCCAATTTCTAAATAAGCGCAAAGGATTATGTTTTATCTCAAATAAAAAATGTATGTGCGCGAGACTATTAAAAACAATAATGAAAGTTTAAAATAATGATTAAATGATCACGTGTTGAAAGCAGGAAATAAAGAAATTACGTCATAAAAATTGTGTTTACACATGAATATTAAAAATAAAAAAGATGAATTCAATGAAAAAGCATTATAACCAGTTAAATGAAAAAGCATTATAACCAGTTAAATGAAAAAGCATTATAACCAGTTAAATGAAAAAGCATTATAACCTGATTACAGAAGATAGTCGCCGTTCGTGATATCATCATCTTTTTAAAACAGGATACATTACCAGGTTTTAAGAGGCTGTGAAATCAAAACGGGGGTTGGTGAGCGTAGCGAGCAGGGGCCACAGCCCCTTAGTAGTTATAAGAAAAACGACCAACGCCTTAACGTGCAACAGCTCAACTGAATTGAAGAAAAGATTCACGAGCTAAGATGATGAATGATGTCATTATTAGAAGTTTTTATGGAAGGCTTAGCGGGGTAGCTGGCTGGTTTTGTTTGATGGGGGAGAGCAAAATTGTTTATCTGTAATTTTTAGGTAGATTTCGTAAGAAATGCTACCTGTTAATTCTCCTCTATGTTGGAATTTCTGGAACAGTTTCGCAGATCTACGCCGATCATGACTCCCAGAACCCAAAACCACCCTCAGTTCAAAACTATCTATCTATCTACCTATCTATATCATTTTTTTATGGACACGATAACTTCAATAATTCTTCGCAAATCTCTTCCAAACTGATACATAAAATCAAGGGGCATAAAATCTCGGTCAAGTTCTTTAATGGGCAAAATAGAACCAAGGGAGGGGGGGGGGGGGCAAAGGATTATGTTTTATCTCAAATAAAAAATGTATGTGCGCGAGACTATTAAAAATAATAATGAAAGTTTAAAATAATGATTAAATGATCACGTGTTGAAAGCAGGAAATAAAGAAATTACGTCATAAAATTGGAGGGTTTTTTGTGAAAACAGAAAAAAACCCATAACTTCTTAATTATGATACGTATCGAATCCGTTTAAAGTTATTATTACTTCTAGGAAGAGGGCCGAAAATGTATGTATGACAGATTTTTGATATCATTAAAAATGGCCTCAAGGGAGGGGGGGAAATATGGGTTTAAGAAGAAAAAAATTCACAACTTTGTCAATTCACAAGATATCAAATCCGCTTAAATGTATTACAAATCCTCTTAATATTATCTACAACTTTTATATTGACAATTTTTTTTATAGGACCAACCCTTACAATAATAATAATAATAATAATAATAATAATAAAATAAAAATCCCAGCCGGCTCCGCCTACAGACACAGGTAGATTTCGAAGTGGGTGGTCCCAACTGCCGCATCATGGCAAAAAGGTCATTTCTTCTGTAATTCCCAATAAACAAGCGACCCACGGTCTGCGTCTTCGAAATCTACCTGTGCCTGTAGGCCGAGCTGTCAGGGATTTTTTTTTTCTAAAGTCTGCTTGTGGCCGTGTTTAATATTGTTTACTCATTATCCAACCATCTACTGTTTGTTTATTATGCACTGTGTGTTTATTTAAATGTATGCAAGTACCGTGTGGTTAAATGAAGTATTTTGTGGTGAAGTTATTTCACCACTATTTACCATTTACACATAGTTAGTATAACTTTTAATAGAATTTTGCTCTTTCTTATAAAAAAACGGGTTTACCCGAAATCAAACCATAATATGAACAGATCCATCACATCCGCAACAAGATGAAAGTAAATATGGCCCGATTAGAATCCAGGTAAATCATAATATTTAGTCATTTCGACCAGCAACCATGAGTCAACTCGATTTAGTGTCATGCGTCCCGAAAAGTTTATTTAAAGTCAACCCGAAATTCGACTCGAACCCGACAAAACATTTTCGTTAACCTGAAATCCGACTTAAACCCGACAATTTTTTTTTCGTTGCTCCGAAACCTCAAATAAAATAAAATTGAGGCTTACAATTTAATGCAATTAGGGGAAAAAAACGAGTCTACAATCATTATCTCTAATATAATTTTATCTTTTATGTAGAAAAATAAACATGTTAAGATTTATTCATATTCAGATATGTAGTTTTGTCATCTGAAACACTATTCTAAATTTTCTTTTGAAAAATCAGGTTAACCCGACCCCAAACAGCAAATAATTAAAACTTAACCCGAAACCGAAAGAATTAAAGTCATCCAGATCCAAATCCGATTCGCAACGAAACAATTTAAGCCAACCCGACCTGACCACAACCTCAGCTAAAATCGGGTTACGCTATCCGATGCAAAACTCTCCGATGCTAGATTTAACGTTGAACCAAATCATCAATAAAATTCATCCTTTAAGCAAAAATTGCATGAAAATTTTGCATTTTGGAAAATTTATTTCTAAAATAAGGGATGAAAAGAATTTATTGGGGTCAAGAACGACCCAAAACTCGGGTAAAATAGAATTACCCGACCCGATGCAGGACACTTAGCTCGATCAGATGTTATATTTTACCTGAAGAATATATTCTTCAGGTAGAAATTACACGAAAATTTTGTCTTTCTGAAAATTTCTTTTAAAACACAAAAGGATGAAAAGAACTTGTGGGAGTTGAAAATATGCAAGTCAAACCGTTAATCTTTTTAAAATCATTTTTACGATTCTTCTTTCCTTTATTTTTATTAGACAAATAATCCTTCGTAATCCTTTTAATTTGATTTCAATAATTAACCTATTTTTCTTCATTTTCTACTGCAGGGATCCTATAAGACAGAATGCCTATTTCACGGATGACAAGCGACACTTTAGCAACCAATTTCGGAAATACAATAAACATTCTCTCCTATATAGAAAGCTCTTATTAACACTAATCTTTAGCTGAAATCGTCCAAACCATTTTTTTTTGTCCATTCACTTAAACTACTTTAATTACAAGTGAAATAATAATAAACTAGTTAATTGATTTTCGAAGATCGCACAAAGGGTTTTGTTTAAGATTCCTTTCAAAACACTTTATCCTTTCTTTAATAAATCCAAATCAAGTTCATTAAAAAAAAAAAAAAAAAAAAAAAAAAAAAAAAAGCCATGTTTTTTATAAAGTAAAAATTTACCAGTCTATTTTCTCGTTTTTTCGAAAATATAAACCGGTCCGATAGCGGGCAAAGTCCGCTATTATACTCTGTCATAATAATATCTGTCATGTGAACGAAATGCGATATTAAAAAAAAAAAAAAAAATCAATTTCAAAATTATACAAAACATGTTGTATAGAGACCTTCAAAATGTTAGACGTCAGATTAATTTTCTTTTTAATTCTCTAATGACGTAATATTAAGCTGCATTCTGTATTTACAAATACTCATTCTCCTTGTATTATTGAGAAATGTTTGAAATTTTCCGTTTTATTACTCATATGACGTCTTATTAATCTTTTTTTTTCAATGGGTGAAACTTTTTATTTCATTTTTCACGTGGAAATCTTTCAATAGAAAATTAATTACTGTAGAAAGAATTTTATTGTGGATTTTTAATTGTTGGCCACTGCTATAACGAAAACTGTTTAAATTTAATAGGAAAAGGCTGTTAGATTTCTTTTTTTTTTATCTCTCTCTATTAAAATAATACGATTTTTTCAAATTTTATGATTTCGAGCTTCATATTATAGTTATAAGTACTCAAAAGTTCATGTCTGTAAGTTATACAGTTTCTGAGAACCGGCTCTGTGACGGACAGACAACGTAGCGGGACGAATAGGGTTTCGTGAGATGAACGAAATCCTAAAAATGAGAAAGAAAAATTATGCATAAAGAGTATATTATGAAACGCTTTCCAACACATACAGAATACTGCAACAAAACTTCATCGTTTAATAAGGTGAAATATGTAAATAAGATCTAAGTAAACAAGGGATGACAAGGGATGACCGTCCCGGGAACCCAGGTTTCGCTTTGAGTATAAGTGCAATCCCAGGGCGAAGCCCCAAACCCACTATTTACTTTAACATACACTATTACAAAATTCCAATTATAAAATTGTAAATATTAAAGAACTATAATTGTAAATAATAATAATAAATATTTTAAAGTAATTAAATTTGGAAAAAGCATAACATATTTAAAACCTAATATCAGGTATTACCATCTAGAGTCGGAAAAATATCCGAGTTATTTTGTGCAGCCCTGTATATGATGTATAGATTCATTTACTACAGATATAGATACATTGTATAGATACATTTACTCATTAATTCAGTTTAGGACATGCATAACACAGTTGAAATTTCCCCTCCAGAATTCGAGTATACATTTACGCCAATAAGCGGAAATGTACTCGAATTCTTTTTGTGCAACCTTGTATATGATCTATAGATTTTATACACCTCAAGTAATATGCAAAAAAAGTTAAATATAAAAACGCACCTCCATCAATTACTTGCTCATATAGACAGTGTTGTAAACGAATTCTTTTGCGAGTGTTTGTAGATGAACGATAAATGCTATGCACAGCTTATTCTATAGTCAGCCCCCTGTAATTCACTGTAGTGATGCATAATCAATTTCAGTATGTTTGAATTTATCTTACATCATAAAAAAAAAAAAAAAAAAAAAAGCCTAACGGCTCGGCCTACAGGACTACTAGATTTCGAAGACGCAGAACGTGGGGTGCCTATGTTTATTGAGAATTGCAAAAGAAATGACCTTTTTGCCATGATGCGGCAGTTGGGACCGCTCACTTCGAAATCTACCTGTGTCTGTAGGCAAAGACGGCAGGGATTTTTTTTGTTTTTAATTTTGTTTTTTTGGTGTAAGGGTTGGTCCTAAAAAACTCATCAGTATAAAAGTTGTAGATAATATTAAGAAGATGTATAATAAATTTAAGTGGATTTGATATTTTGTGAATCGACGAAGATATGAATTTGTTTCTTCTTAAACCCCTACCCCCCCCCCCCCCCCTTGAGGCCATTTTTATTTATATCAAAAATCTGTCATAACTTACATTTTAGGCCCTTTTCCTAGACGTATTAATAACTTTAAACGGATTCGATATACATATCATCCATAATTAAGAAAGTTATGAGTTTTTTCTGTTTTCACAAAAAGCCCCGCCACCCCCCCCCCTTCACCCCTACGAGATTTGTGCAGAATTATTGAAGTTATCTTGTCCATAAAAAAGCGATATAGATAGATAGATAAAGTTTTGAACTGGGGGAGATTATGGGTTATGGGAGTCATAATCGGCGTAGATCTGCAAAAATTGTTCAGAAATTCCAACATAGGTCAGAATGTAATAGGTAGTATTTCTTACGAAATCTACCTAATTACACTGCAAACGATTTCCCCCCTTAGCAAGTATACAATTTGGAAAACACATAACACATTTTAAATTCAATTTCAGAAATTACCACCTATGTAGTCGAAAAAATATCCGAATTATTTTTGAAGCCCTGTATATAATCTATAGAATTTATACACACCAAGTAATATGCAAAAAAATTATTTAAATTTAAAATCGCAACACTAAAATCGCATTTCCAGCAATTTTCGCTCATAGACAGTACTGTAAACGAACTATTTTGTGTGTCCCTGTAAATGAACGACAAATACTATGCACACCATTTTCTACAATTACAATCTTGTAGCGCACTTCAGTGCTGTATATCAGTTTGAATATGTTTAAAACAGTGCGACATCATTAAAGTGCATTGCAAACGATTTTTTCCCCATGTACCATAATGTAACGGAATTATTTTGAGTGTCCCTTACAAGGAAGGTCTCGTTAAAGTGCATACTTAGAATATTTTGAAAAAAAATTTAATGAAACTACTCATGTACGTTATAAAGCAGGCATGTCAAACTCGTTTACCGCCGCGGGCCAAATTAAGCATTATATACAAATCCGCGGGCCATATAAAAAAGTAGATAATATTATTACCATTGCACAGAATAAAATTTGTACGTACAAAACACTGCCATGTTAAAGACATAACCATGAAAGTTCCAAAGTTATTATTATATATAGTTTATTTTATTTTATTTTTCAAAATTGCTTTCCATCAATCAAACTTATAAAATTTAATTGGATTTACTAATTTGTATTTATTCTAAAATTGATTGTACACGCTGGTCTGTTAATCTTGATCTAGCAAAGGCATAGTTGACAATAATCCGTGTTTTCTTCTAGTAAAAAATGTAAACATATTTTGAATTAGAAAATTTATTTAATGAAATGTTTCTTGTATGTATGCGCTACTTATTTTATTGTATATATCAAATACATTTTCTTGTTCAAATTATGTTTATTCTACTTAAAATATAACAAAAGGTTGGCAGCTACACAAACACGTCGTTTAAAATTGCTCTACTGAACCACGGCCTAACTCGATCGTTCTCCTTCCTCTTATGAGGGAAGGAGAAAGATCGAGTTTGGCCGTGACTGAACATAACTAAATTATGCCTAAATGCACACTACACTTTAAAAATAGATCGATTGATGAATAATTACAGAAATTTCGAAACCCCATATCCATATATTTTCGCTCTAATATGGAATCCTACTAAATTTTGATTAACTGCAGTAATAAGTTAAGAGTAGTTACTTGATTATCAATTTTTGGTTTCAACATTAACCATTAAAGGTAAAGTATATAGATTAAACTGATTTTCATATTTCTTGAAACCCAAAAATCTTCTTTTGAATTCAGTTTTAAATATATTTTTAGTATATTCTAAATATTTCCTTTCCGAGGATTTTTGTAATAATGCTCGGCAACATTTAAAATGAAACACATTTTTAGCTCACAGGTTATCAAAGCCTGAGAGCTAATGTGCCCGCCCGTTCTGTATGTATGTACGTAACGCGATAACTCTTGATAGAAATATCCGATTGGCTTCAAATTTTGGTTATAGGTTCATTGTGATAAGGCGCTTCCCTGATTAGTTTTGTGGTTTCATTGGTTAAGTATAAAGGGAGGAACGGGGGGCTAAATCCCCCCTTAATTTAGATAAATGGGTTTTTCTTGCAGAATCATCCTATTTGCTTCAAATTTTGTATATAAGTTCATTGTGACTAGGCGCTTCCCTGATTAGTTTGGAGGTTCATTGGTTAACTATAAAGGGGGAGATGGGGGGGGCTGATTTCACCCCCCCCCCTTAAGTTAGACAAATTGGTTTTTCATGCAGAATTATCTGATTTGCTTCAAATTTTGTATATAGGTTCATTGTGATAAGGCGCTTCCCTGGTTAGTTTTGGGGGTTCACTGGTTAAGTATAAAGGGGGGACGGGGGGTTAATTCCCCCCTTAATTTATTATTGATTTTTTTTAGTTTTTGAGGGCATTATTCTTTGAAATAAGAATATAATATACAATTATTGTGAATAGCCTGTGAGCTCAATGCCATCAGTTTAAATGGGCACTTTTCTTTTTTATTTTAATTGTTTTATCAAAGTAATAAATTATATTTTAAAATGCTAATACTATCAAATAACAAGATAGTATTATGAAATTTGCCTTGAAGTTAAAGTTTACACAGGTACTTTGTAATTTCAAATGAAAATTCCAAGTACTTTGTCTTTTAATAATCCAGATTCATAAATTGTCGATTTAAAATGAAATTTGTAACCTTGTTTTAACAGTTAAAACTTTATGATGGAAAGCCGTCAGATATCTGTATAAGAATGCAGATCTGCTTTTCTTCACTACCCATATTTTCAAGATATTTTTATATTGACGATGATTCAGCATACGCATAGGAATATAATATAAAGTTATAAATAAGCGCTATAAGTTTTTAAGCACATCCACATATCCGACTTTTATAAATCTATCCTCTATATATGAATAATAATCATTTAAATCTTTCTAGTAATGGTTCTTATGTTTACAGTTTTTACAAATTTCTTTAACTGCTCTAGACATTATTTTTTCAATTTCGTAGTGAATGGTTTCGATTCGCGGTATATTTATTGTAATAAAGACAATAATTAATTTTTTAAAGCAAGTGTATTTTCTTCAATAGGCTTGGTGAAAGCACTTTGACTCTCTTTTAAAGGTGATTTACAATACAATTATATTCAAAGGGAAACTGAAATTTTATGTTTGATGTGTAGACACTGTTGGAGTTTGAAAATAATGTAACATTAAGAGGGGCTACAGCACAAAGTATAAAGAAAACTCACAAAAATCTGGCTAAACATCGGAAAGGTAAACTGTCAGAATTGAAACTATAATACTTCTTAAAAATATCCGCGATGCTCATCTTCTGTTCATAATATTTATTCATAATGGTAAATATAGCTTTAACATATATATATATATATATATATATATATTTATAAATCCTGAAATCTATGAGAGTATGTCAATAAAATGTGTATATCAATAATAAAAAAAAATGAAAGAAAAGAAAGAAACATCACGCAGGATTCATTAACAATGCCACAATTACTAACCTAAGTAATGAAAATAAATAAACAGACTTGCCAAGTCTCCGGCTTTTTGCATACCAGTATTATCATTGAGAAAATGTTGTTCTTTTAAATCGGAAAATGTTCCGATTACATATAAAGCAACATTTTCTGTACTAAAATACTGGTGTCCAAAAAGCCGGAGACTTGGCAACTCTGAATAAAGAGTCTAAATCCAAAATCCATCTATTCAACTAAAGACCAAGTGCAGAACCTGGATGATATATTCGTGGTTTTGTGTGATGCACAAAAGTGATAATTTTTGTCCCTTTCAAAGAGACTCATTTAAAGCTATTTAATTTCATATTTTGATTTTTTAAAATTGTAACTGTCTTAATTAGCTCCAAATTTTATTAATTTCATAATGCATTTCTTTGTATTTAATAAATATAGTATATTATTTTGTAAAGCAGTGTAAAATCGAAGAGAGTAGTAAAATAAAGTATTAGTTTCGACATAAAACAAATAAAAATTATAAATAAAATATTGTACAAATTTTATGAATCGTTAAATTTTTCAGATTCAAGATCTGGCGCTTCAGTACGTTCAATTATCTTTGTATCCGCAATTTTTTTATGCTAAAATATAAAAATGAGTTACATCTGTTTATATACATCACTGTTGTCAGATGAGCGGTTGTTAAAACACAAACGTTCCAGATCACATTCTTGTAAACAATAATGTGATCTGGACGTTTCTGTTTTAACAACTGTTTTTATTATAAATTCCGATGAAGGCTGGGTTCACAGCCGAAAGTGCTCGGTTTTAATGTTTTAGAATTAAAATCTAATTAAAGTTTTAATCATCTTTTAGGTAATGGGATCACATGTTTTTGTGTGCAATTTTTAGTTTAATAGTGGGTAGTATTTTAAATTAACTAACAACTAAAACAACTCACCAATTAAATTAAACGCAGGTAATATGCCAAAGGCTTCGCGGGCCACAGATAAGTTGTCGGCGGGCCACGTGTTTGACATGCCTGTTATAAAGGATCAGTCAAATTTAGCTGCGGAATCCCAGTAGAAAATATATAAACAAAGTGGGTAAGTGTGATCGAAGATTGCACATAGGATCTCGTTTAATATTCCTTTCAAAACACTTTGTCCTTTCTTTAATAAATCCAAATAAATTTCATCCCTCCCCCCCCCCCCCCCAAAAAAAAAGTCATGTTTTCATAAAGTAAAAATTTACCGGTCTATTTTTTCATTTTTTCGAATATCTAAACCGGCCCGATAGAGGGCGAAGCCTGCTATTATATTCTGTCTTAATAATATCTGTCATGTGGACTAAATGCAATATTTAAAAAAAAAAAAAAAAAAAAAAAAAAAAATTCAAAATTAAACATGTTGTACACCTTCAAAATGCTAAAATATGCGAATATTTCCGTAATCGGATTTTTATCACGATTCAATATGTTTCTCAAACTCATATATTTACTGGTCTCTATTACTCATATTGATACTCGCTTTGTATTATTCTCAAACATTTGAAAAATTCGTTAAACTTCCAATAGGACGTCAGATTTTCTTTTTAATTCTCTAATAACGTGATATTAATCTGCTTTGTGTACATACACATACACATACTTCTTGTATTATTGAGAAATCTTAGAAATTTTCCGTTTTATTACCACTATGACGTCAATCAGTTTTATTTCATATTTATCTTTCTTTCAATGGGTGAAACTTTTTATTTCATTTTCATTTTTCATGAGAAATCGTTCAATAGAAAATTAATTATTGTAGAAAGAATTTCATCGTGGATTTTTAATTGTTGGCAACTGCTATAACGAAACATGTCTAAATTTAATAGGAAAAGGCTGTTGGAATTTTGGTTTTTTATCAGTATTAAAATAATAGAATTTTTTCAAATTTTAATATTTTGAGCTTCATTGCTGGTATTCAGCTATATATACGCAAAGTTTCAACTCTGTAAGTTACATAGTTTCTGAGAATTAGAGCTCCTATAATCCCTTATAGGAGCCTTACTGAGAATGGCTCTGTGACGGACAGACAATGGAGCGGGAGTGATAGGATTTCGTGAGATGAACGAAACCCCCCCCCCCCCCACCCCAAAAAAAATAAAATACTTTCGAGTATTTGGCGCAAAAAGACGCGATTTGGCGAGCACTATTTTTTCCTCGCCCAATGCAAGCGATTTTCATGAATTTGGAAATTCTTGGTTAAATGAGTGTTTAAGTACTCAATACTTTATAAATTTAAACTTAATCAATTAAATAGTTTATTATTTTTTCTATAAGCTTTAAGATAAAGTTTAAGTGTATTTTAACAGTAACTGCCCGATTAAGAACACTCTCATTATGCACTTCGATATTGAATAAGATGTTGTTTCCAAGGCAACAATTACCTTCAGCTTGTCCTTTCAGAATCGGATCTTAATTTTTAGTTTGAAGCATTTTTAATCAAGCTAAATTTTGTTCTAAACCGTTGGATATGATCGTTCATTTTCTTTTTATATACATATAAATGCACATGGCAAAACCGTAGTTGTAAAAGTGTATTTATTTAGTTTAAACTTACTTAAACTAGTTTAGTATGAAGGATAAAAAAAGTCTTTCATAAAACAGTATTTATCATAAAAGCGTATTTCTTTTTTATTTCACTGTGTCGCCAAAAACACGAAATTTTCATAATGTTTTTTACGGACGTTATATCGAGGTTCCGCAGCAATTTTTTTTATAAACATATATATCTTCATGAGAAGAGTATTCTGTATTTTCCCCAAATTTTTCTGAGTATGCGCTTATGGAGACCTTCCTTGTGAGAGCGAAATTTAAATGCTACTCATTCTATACTCCTGAAAAATCATGTCGTAGTCCATCCCATGGACATAAATCTTATTATGTGTCAAATAGTGTAACACCATTAAAATACACTGCAAACAATTTTTCCCATTGACCACACTGTAACGTAATTTTTTTGAGTGTTCCTGTAAACGAACTATAAATGCTACACACTTCATTTTTAATAGCGAACATGCTATAGTCAACCTCAGTAACATATATGTATTACATGGCAATACGAGCATATTTACGTGAGTTGGAGAACGGTCAGACAGACAGCCAGACAAACCGAATTCATAAACACCTTTCAACTATGTTGGAAAGTGTTAAAAATGGGTTCGAGTTACGAAAGCAATTGGAATGAATTCTGTTACACTGTGAGGGTAAAAAACTGTAAATTTGACAGAAAAAAAAATACTGTCAGCTTGAATGGCAGTAAAAAAACATTATTTTACTATTTGTTTTTCTACAAACTTTCGTTTTTATTTTACCGGTCAAACACTGTTTTTAGTTTAATAATAATAATAATAATAATAATAAAACATGTTATTGTATAACACTTTTTAGTATGAATTTTACCTATGCTTTTTTTACTATCCGATTTACTCATTCATTTATTTAATTATTTTGTACCGTATGTAACGTTCTGCATTTCAAAAACAAGTAATATAAAAAAAAAATTTAAGTCAATTCCTACTTTTTAATCATAAATATATAAAATAAACCCGTGCAGCATTCATGTCCCACGTTATCTTTATTGAACATTATTTTCTAATCACCGTTGCGGTATTTTATTTTTTGTTGGCACCACTCATTTGAGATAAATCTTTCATTTCATTTATGAAAACAATGGGAGGAACTTTTTCTCCCATATAAAAATTAAAATTAATTAATTAAATTTAATGAATGAATTATGATTTGAAAAAACTGTATTAACATAAAGTGTCATCCACTACAAGTTTAAAGAAATTTATTTGAACTTGAGTGGATGAATAGAAAATATTTTATTAACGATTGAAAATTTGAACAAGATATATATAGAGAGAGTGTGAGCAGTAGGAATTTAATAAGTCTCAATGTTGATTTCTTAAAGATCTAAATTACCTTTATAATATTTAACTTAAAGTTAATTACTTTCTTTTCTTTTAATGCTATATTTGTTATGTACACTGAAAAAAAAAAAAAAAAAAAAAAAAAAAAGTGTTGATTTTACAGTATAATACTGGCATCCCAGCTGCTAGTATTATATTGTAAAATCAACATTTTTTTTTTGCAGTGTACAAATCATTTTTTAAATCCTGTTACTTTCCTTAAATTTTTTAGCTGCTTATTAAAAGCTTAATGGTAATAGAACTTACTTAAATTTAAACGCATTTATTGAAGGTACATTTAATACTAAATAAAATTGGATAAAATTAGTCATATTAAACATAGCAGTGTAAAAATTAATGTGATTTTAGCTACTTGCTTATCAGCTACTTAAAAATAAAGTATTTATTAAATTCTGATGTATAAAGTATTAACTTTTTACATATAAAGTACTTACTATTAACTACTTACGTCTAAAGTACTTATTAATTACTTACATAATTAACTACTAACACATAAAGTTAGTATTAACTAGTTACTAAATTAACTACTAAATTACCACTTCTTATTTTTTACTACTTACCTATTACTACTTACTAGTAGTAAGCAGTTAAATTAATGCAGTTAAAGTAATTCAGTTAAAGTAATGCAGTTAAAGTAGTAGTTATTACTTATAAGTAGTACTTATTATTAAGTAAGTATTTATTACTAAGTATGTACTTATTACTAAGTAAGTAGTACTTATTATTAAGTAAGTATTTATTATTAAGTATGTACTTATTACTAAGTAAGTACTTATTACTACTTGTAAGTTCTTATTACTTATAAATAATACTTATCACTTTTAACAAGTACTTATTACTTATAAGTAGTACTTATTACTACTTACTTACTACTTATTTATTACTACTAATTTTCTACTTACAACTTACTTATTACTGCTTATTTTTTACTACTTACCTATTATACTTACTAGTAGTAAGCAGTTAAATTAATGCAGTTAAAGTAATGCAGTTAAAGCAGTAGTTATTACTTTTAAGTAGTACTTATTATTAAGTATTTATTACTAAGTATGTACTTATTACTAAGTAAGTACTTATTACTACTTGTAAGTTCTTATTACTTATAAATAATACTTATCACTTTTAACAAGTACTTATTACTTATAAGTAGAGATCGACCGAAACAGGTTTTAAGACCGAAACCGAAACCTAAACCGAATTTCGGTGATCTTCCCACTTTCGGCCGAAACCGAAACCGAAAGTGTCAAAAAATTTAAAAACTGATTAATACATACATAACTGCATATAATTATTAATTAATTAATTAATAACAAATAAGTAATAAATACTTAATAATAACTAATTAATTTACTAATTAATTTATTAATTATACGTGTATTGAACCACATTTCTAAGAAACAAACGTACATATATATGTGTGTGTATAGGTTTCAAACAAAAATGAAACATGAATAATACAACTTTTATATTTTATTATTTTATAACAACCAATAATTATAGGCATTTATCAATAATTAATTAACAATGCAGTTAAATAATGTAAAACAAATTAAATAATAAATATTTAATTTTTAAATATATTCATATTTTCAGTTTGTTAATATTTTGCATTTAAATTGTTTAAGTATACGGTTAAGTATTGATTAAGTAAAAGTAATTGTTTAAGTAAAAGTTTAAGTAAAGGGCACAAAAGTTAAAATAATTTGTTCAATTTGACTAAAAAAGGAAAATTAGCATTAGGACAACATTTTAAGCCTAGAAATTATTAATTATAAACTTTATTTTCCATTTCAATATTCTCAAAGTGAGACATGTTTAACACTATTTAGTATTATCTAATTTTAAATATATATATATATATAAGGATAAAAATGTAACAGTTGTCAATTTCCTTTTAGGATGTGCACAATAAGATCAATATAAATCTTTGTTCACACACCGCCCCCACTAAAAAATCTTTGCCACTCCCTGCCTCCCTAAGTAAATATTGAAATGGCACCCCTGTTTGAAAATTTTATCTCCGGTGCCAAGTTGACTCTCTGTGCCTCTATCCAAAACTATTTTTTGTAAAATAAAACGTAATTAATTTAGCAATAAGACGGAAATAGTTTCCAATTATACGAATTTCATCTCATAAAAAATATTTTAAGTATACATATATCGATATATGTTTTGTAATAAATTTCGTAAATCTTCATACGTTTTAACTACACCTTTCTCATAAAGCATTCGAAGCAATCTGGAGTTTTAAAGTAAAAATTTTCTATTACTGTTAAGTTTTCAGCTTTTAAAGATCACGTGATAAGCGTCTTTTAAGCTTAGTCGTATATGCATTGCTTGCTTTATAATTTACACTCGCATCATGGATTAGTCATGACCGATAATGATAAACACTGGAGTTCACAGCAATAAACAGTGTCTCATTTGAGCCGATACAACTCACATCAATGAGTAAAGTTGAAAATTTCCGAAAGAAGGAACGAGATTTTGAAATACAGATAGTTTCGGTCGAGTTTCGGTCAGACCGAAACTTTGGCAGCAGTTTCGCCGAAAACGAATATTCGGCGAAACTCAGATTTCGTGCCGAAACCGAAACCGAAACCGAAATTTCGGTCGATCTCTACTTATAAGCAGTACTTATTACTACTTACTTACTACTTATTTATTACTACTAATTTTCTACTTACAACTTACTTATTACGGCTTACTTATTACTACTTACTACTACTTGCTACTTATTTATTGCTACTAAGTTACTACTTACTACTACATGCTACTTATTTATTACTGCTAAATTACTACTTAGTATTACTATTACTAAATTTGCTACTGTAACTACTTACTAAATTAACTATATACTAAATTTGCTACTGTTAACTACTTACTAAATTAACTATTTACATATAAAGTTCATATTATACGTATATATAAAGATTTTTTTTTTAAATGTAAGTAAAGACTTGGACGGCTAGTAACTTTTTTCAACAGTAAAATATATATATGTATACATGAAAATGCGAGGAGAAAAAACAGAGATGCATTCTTAATTTCCCAAAGGTTTCTTGCGGAAAAGAAAAATCATCTTCCAGCAGGTCAAGGTGAATAAAATCAACAGTGATGTGATTTATCTTTCATCTTTTCCCAGACATTCATCATCTTTTCACTTATCATGTTATCTTATTTCTGATTTCTGATCTAGCATTTCAAGAAGCGGAATACATTAGATGTCTCTTTGAATAATTTATATGAAATTTGAAAAAAAGATTTTTGTTTAAAGAATATAAAATTGGCTTGATATTTTTATTTCATTTCAAACAGTTTTAATTTGAAAACGGTAAAAAAAAAAAAAGCATAGCGAAATTTCTGACACATTTTTCGGATTCATTATTAAATATAAAAGCATAAAACTTGCAGACATGATTATTGAAGGAATTTGTAATCAGTCTTTTTATTTTCCGATAAATGGATTACTTCTTATGTTATAAAAATAGTTGTTTCAGTTTTAAACCGGTTCTCAAAAAAAAAAAAAAAAAGAAATCACTTAACAATGCGAAATTTTTTGACACATTCACATACTCTTTATTAAACGTAAACGCATGACACTTGCAGGCATCATGATTTTTGCAGAAATTTGTAATCGAACATCCCCCCCCCCCCCCCCCATGAATGAATTCAATTTTGAGTTCAGCGATTGTTCTCTAATCACCGCAGTTTTTAACCTTTCCTGCGCTGTCGCATCCGGAAATTCGGTTCAAAACGCCAACTTATAAAGCATTTTCCGGAAGATCTTCTGCCTTCACTTACACAAAAAAGGGAAAAAACTGTTCGATTATATAGCTTCTGAATAAGAGCCCCTTCCAATCTCATGCGTTTACGAAATTAAAAAATGTGTTGGAAAATATAGCCAGTTTGGATTTGAGAACAGCCTTTTTAGGGTTTCGTTCATTTCACGAAACCTTATTAGTCTCATTCCTTTGTCTGTCTGTCTGTCACAGAATCCATCCTCAGAAGCTGTATAAGTTAGAGAATTGAAATTTTGTGTACTTACAGCTGAATACCTACTGTAACACTGGAAATCATAAAATTTTGAAAACTCTTAATTAACGCAAGATATTAAATAAAAATCAACGAAAATTAGCAAAAAAGAGCATTTTTACCGAAACAAAGAAAAAAGTTCAGTTTTTACTGAAATGGCACCCTGATACGAGGGTCGAAACCGACCAATGAACTTTCGTCTTTCACCTGCACCTGCACCTCGAAAATTTTTATTCTCGCTGCGATAAAAGAATGAAATGAAAACCGCATTTGTTTATACTAGAAGAATTCCTGCTCTTTTAAATTTTTTTGAAATATTGTATTTATCGATTTGAAATTACGCATCCACGCGTATCTCTTCTCGAGGAATCTAAATATGTAATCTAAATATAAATTTTCGTAATTCTTCGATAATTAGAACGAAAATTACAATAAATTTTTAATTTAATTAGACGGCTTAAAAAATAATTTATTTGTGAATACGTGATATCTCAACTAGACATAGCAGATATGTCGTCTGCGAGCTCTTAACAGATGGAAAACCTAAACCACAGACTTTGAATGTACTCAGAGTTTTAAAGCTATATTAATTAAAAAAAAAAAATGCATTTATCGATTTGAAAATTAGCCATCTATGTCTATTTTTTTTTTTTTTTTTACGGAGAACCCATAAATCTAATTTTTATAAAGATCGCATAATTAGAACAGAAATTACGATTGAATTTTGCATTAATGAAAATAAATTTTTATCGTAGTGATGATTCTTACGGTAAAGAAAGAAAAACCTAATTGACAATGGCTTTAAGAATTAAAGAAACGTTTGTATTTTTTTTAAATCGCGGGAACGGGGAGGGGGGGGGGGCTTTTTCATAAATATAGAAAATTATTGATTTAAAGAGGAAACTTAATATTTAAAAATAAGAGCTATTAAAAAAATATTTAAATAAAATTCAAAAATTTAGCGGAAGTTTAAACAAAATTAAAAATTTCTAAAAATGAAATATCGTTTAAACGAAATTTAAAATGCTGACATTTCTCAAGAATTTAGGGGAAGTTCAAGCAAAATTTCAATTTTCAAATTTTCTCAAAGCAAAACAAATTGCTAAACAAAATTTAAGATTCCGAAATTTTCAAAAATTTAGCGGAAGTGTAAACAAAATTTTAATTTCGCAATTTCTCAAAAAAAAAAATTTTTTTTTTTAATAAAAAAAATTTTTGATAAAATATTTTTTAACCACTTGTGACCTTAAAATGACAAAAAAATTACCAAAATTCTTTAAAATCTATTAGATAATGAAATCTATACCGGGAAAAAAATTTCAAACGCCGACGCCCAGCTTCGAACCAGGAACCTTTGAATAGACGGTGTTGGAGAGATTAAATGGGGTTTTTACATGTTGTAGAGATTTAAGATTGAAATTATAAAATTTATAGGGCGTTACTGGAACCTATAATTATTCTCTCCTCATGACAGAAACACACCAAATATGTTAGCGGCAATTTGGGTGATCGTACAACCTGGGATAGATTTTCTTTATATTGAATTAAAAAGTTGTACAGCGTTGTGTGATTTTGAAGTATATCTTATCCTTATGGTTGACCATCAAGCCCGCTGTAAATTTTTGCTTAAAGTAGTAATTTTAATTAAACATATAGTAATCTAAATAAACATCACCCCTCTGGTGTAAAGAAATCTCAGAACAAAATTTTTTTGGAACTTAAAAAAACACTTCTATCTAAAAATTTGAAAGGAGAACATCCTTTTTTTTGTAACATTGCTGATGCAATGTTTTCTACAAGTTAACTTTTTTCCTTAGGCTCCAACATGTAAATAGCCTAACTTTATAATTAATTTAGTTATAATTTATTTAAAATGTGCTCTGGAAGTAAGGATACTCATGTGATGGGCTCTACAGACAACCGCCGTGCTCTTAGGACAGATCCAGGTACATTTCATTGTTTACCTAGCTACAATTAAATTGATTCTATGCTAAATAATTAAAGTTGAAGAGATAACATTTCTCTTACCATCCCGGGATCAGGGATGCTTGTGAATTTAAATTTAATTATAAACTTATTAAATTCCAATATTATAAAATGTGGTATAAAAAAAATGTTATCTTAAATGTGTACCATTAAGGCTAAAGGCACCATACTTAATTTTAAATAATTAAATAATAACTTACCAAAACCAGTAAATAAATTGCATTATCATATAAATTTTGTACATATAATTCATATTCCTTTTACAATCATTTTACTCTTTATTTTATGTCTTTATTATTGTATGTCTTCTGTAAATAAAACCTCTTTATTTTAATCTTAATTTAGACTCTATATTTATTATTATTTACGGTGTGATGTTTATTTAGATTACTATATGTTTATTTAAAATTACTACTTTAAGCAAACATTTACAGCGGGCTTGATGGTCAACCATAAGATATACTTCAAAAACACACAACGTTGTACAACTTTTTAATTCAATATAAAGAAAATCTATCCCAGGTTGTACGATCACCCATGCCATCAAATTGCCGCTAACATATTTGGTGTGTTTCTGTCACGAGGAGAGAATAATTATAGGTTCCAGTAACGCCCTATAAATTTTATAATTTCAATCTCAAATCTCTCCAACTTGTAAAAACCCCATTTATCGCTGGTGCCGTGACCAGGATGGTACACATTTAAAATAACATTTTTTATACCACATTTTATAATATTGGAATTTAATAAGTTTATAATTAAATTTAAATTCACAAGCATCCCTGATCCCGGGATGGTAAGAGAAATGTTATCTCTTCAACTTTAATTATTTAGCATAGAATCAATTTAATTGTAGCTGGGTTAAACAATGAAATGTACCTGGATCTGTCCTAAGAGCACGGCGGTTGTCTGTAGAGCACATCACATGGGTATCCTTACTTCCAGAGCACATTTTAAATAAATTATAACTAAATTAATTATAAAGTTAGGCTATTTACATGTTGGAGCCTAGGAAAAAAAGTTAGCTTGTAGAAAACATTGCATCAGCAATGTTACGAAAAAAAGGATGTTCTCCTTTTAAATTTTTAGATAGAAGTGTTTTTTAAGTTCCAAAAAAATTTTGTTCTGAGATTTCTTTACACCAGAGGGGTGCAAAAGCCTCCTCCTTTCTTGTCGTGCTGGGTCCAATGGTGTTTCTTGTGGTTGATTTCCACGCCCTCCTGGAGCATTTGCACTGGTCGCTACGTAGATCCGATTACTGTAACGTTTTTTATTCGAGTTAGCTATATTCCACTTCTTAAAAGATCATTCGTAACTGTCCTCTTCTTAGTCTCCGGGAATCAACGGTCAGATTTTTTCTTTTCAAATTTTATGACTTTGGTAGATTGCCCGTCATAAATTGTTTTTCGTCTACACAATTGCTGTAACGTCAAATCCGTCGTCTGTCTGTGTTTTATTACTTATTTACTTCCATAAACAAGACCACCCTTACTGCTGCAGCTGTTTCTACGAGGTTCTCGTGGGAACGGATATCGTTTGCATGAAATATGCAATATGCGGGATATACCTATATTTTAGGTTCTATCCAGCAGACGGTAAATGCGCTGCCCCTGAGTCACCTAGCCTATGCGAAACAGATTGAAATTAAGGTTCTGTTTTAAAATCTAAATCGCAGAAATGGTTGGGTGTCATTAAATTAATTCATTTAATTCAAATAATATAAGATTTTTTTTTTAATATGATTTGTCTTGTGATCATATTGAGAGGTATTCAAATATAAGTATTCGGATTTCAAATGTCTAACTTATACAGTCTCCGAGAACGAACTCTGTGACAGACAGACAGAGGAGTGAGACGAATAGCGTTTCGTTAGATGAACGAAACCCTAAAAATAGATTAATTTTTTTTCAATTCGGTTTTGGGTTGAAATGTGTCGGGTTTCGGAATCAGAGAAAAAAAGTTTAGGAATAGATATGTATTCCATAGTTAAATGCAAATTCTATATTATATAGTCCCTCCCCCCCCTTTTTTTGTCCGAAAATTCATAATACTTGTGAGAAATATTTAATTTGAGTAACAGTTGATTAATACATATATATTTTACTTGTTCTAAAATATTAAATAGATTTTTTTAAATCTTAAAATGACATTTCTCATGTGTAAATAAACTATTTCTCAATTTCGAACTGTTTCGATAAAATAAATTAAACACGATATAGCCTGAAAAATAAGCCACGAATTTGTAAGCAAATAAATATTTTCTGCACAATTTGTTTTCGAAAGTACTTGTGAAATATCGAAGTTATTCTTTTTTTAAATTAAAATATTTAAGTCTGTAAAACGAAAACCAAAATAAAATAAACAAATTGTTATTTACCGAAGAAAAGCAAAATTTGTTTAAATATTTTAAGCTTATATTTCGATGTCATGACAATCATTATCACTTTGAAAACCAACGAATTGCAGCAACTGGTGGTCGATGACGTACTAGTGACGTCAGGATGGAATGAAATAAATTGTGCGCGTTTGGCGCGCCTGTGAATTTTTGTCTTAAGAGTTAGCTTTCTCTTTATAGATCTTGAGATACAGAAATTGAGATTCCTGAAGTAAATACAAAAAAATATAGCAAGCGTTTCCAGATCTTATTAAGGACAAAAAGATATTTTTTCGCATAGGTAAGCTATAATTTTCGTAAATCTGTTTTTATCTCATAACCATTTGAAAAAAAAAATTATCTTTAATTATTATTATTTTTAAATAAATGCAGTAAAAGTTAATACGGAACAGCCATATATAAGTTTCGCATGTTTTTTTTTCTTTTCTTACATATTATATGCATTTTGAAACATCTATGAATTTCTACCTTGGAATTAGGTTTCTCTTCATAGATCTTGATATATAGAAATTGAAATTCCTGAAGTAAAAACAAAAAAAACATATAGCGAACTTTTTCAGATCTTATGAAGTGCAAAAAGATTTCTTTATCGCATAGCGAAGTAATAATTTTCGTGAATCAGATTTTATCTCATAACCATTTACGTGTTTTTTTCGCATATTATGTGCACTTTGAACTATTTGCGAAATTTTATCTTCGAGTTAGCTTTCTCTTCATAGATCTTTATATATAGCAATTGAAATTTCTGAAGTAATATCTATATATATATATGATATATATATAGCAAGCTTTTCCAGATCTTATTAAGTGCAAAAAGATTTCTTTATCGAATAAGTAAGCTATAATTTTCGTAAATCTGTTTTTATCTGATAAAACTTTGAACAACAAAATTCTCTTTAATTATTTTTTTAATAAATGTAGTAAAAAACAATAAAGAATTGCCGTATATAAGTTTTGCATGTATGTGTTTTTTTGCAAATCACGTGCGCTTTGAAACACCTGAAATTCTATTTTGGAGTTAGGTTTCTCTTCATAGATCTTAATATATAGAAATTGAAATTTCTGAAGTAAAAACAGAAAACATATAGCGAACTTTTCAAGATCTTATTAAGTACAAAAAGATTTCTTTATCGCATAGGTAAATTATAATTTTCGTAAATCTGTTTTTATCTCATAAAACTTTGAACAACAAAATTATCTTTAATTATTATTATTTAAAAAAAAATGTAGTAAAGATTAATACAGAATAACTGTATATAAGTTTCGTATGTATGTGTTTTTTTACATTATACTGCCTTTTGAAACACCTTACGAAATATTATCTTGGAGTTAGAGTTCTCTTCATAGATCGTATATAGAAATTGAGATTTCTGAAGTAAAAACAAAAAAATATAGCAAGCGTTTTCAGATATTATAAAGGACAAAAAGATATCTTTATAGCATAGGTTAGTTATAATTTTCGTGAATCAGTTTTTATCTCGTAATCATTTAAACAATAAAATTCCTTTTAATTAATTTTTTCAAATGAATGTAGTAAAATTAATACAAATTAGCCGTATATACATTTTGAATGGATGTTTTTTTTTTTTTTTTTTTTTTTTTTTTTTTTTTTCATATTATGTGAACTTTGAAACACCTATGAAAGTTTATCTTGGATTTAGCTTTCTCTTTATAGACCTTGAGATATAGAAATCGAAATTTCTGAAGTAAAAACAAAAAATATAGCAAGCTTTTTCAGATCGTATTAAGGACAAAAATATTTCTTTATCGCGTATAGCTAAATTATAATTTTCGTGAATAAGTTTTTATCTCATACCCATTTGAACAACAAAATTATCTTTAATTATTATTTTTTAATAAATCTTAGCAAAATTCAATACAGAATAGCCGTATATAAGTTTCGCAAATATGTGTTTTTCTACATATTATATGCACTTTGAAACACTTATGAAAATTTATACCTTGGAATTAGCTTTCTCTTCATAGATATTGATATATTAGAAATCGAAATTTCTGAAGTAAAAACAAAAATTATAGCAAGCTCTTTCAGATCTTATTTAGGACAAAAAGATCTTTATCGCATATAAGGTAAGTTATAAATTTCGTGACTCTTTTTTTTTATATCGTAACCTTTTGAACGAAAAAATTATCTTTAACGGATTTTTTTAAAAATAAATGTAGTAAAAGTTAATACAGAATAACCGTGTATAAATTTTACGTGTATGTGTTTCTTTACATGCCATGTGCGCTTTGAAACACCTACGAAATATTATCTTGAAGTGAGTTTTCTCTTTACATAACATGAATTGAGATTCCTACATTTAAAAAAAAAGGTTGCTTTGGGTATTATTAAAGGCAATAAAACTTCTTCGTCATGAAAAAAATATATAATTTTCGTGATTTATAATTTGCTTACTCATTTTTAAAAAAATATTGTACACAGAATTAACAAAATGCTCTTTAATTATTTCTTCCAATATATTTCCATAAATGTCGAATACCACACTGTAAAAAAGACAAATGTAAAGAAAATAAAATATAACCACGAACGAAAATTTGCAATAAGCTCTTCAAAGTTATCACGATTCTGAAAAGCTTTCTTTTAATTTAGAAATCTCAGAAACCAATATATTTTCAAGAATAAAAGACGCATTTATGAAAACAAAGTTTCTTTTGCTGCAACTGATATTCAGAAACGTTTCAAAGTAGTTTTTATACTGCATTATTCAGTTTTCTCAACCCAGACTATAAGTTTTTCGGATGCTGTCCATTCTGAAGTAAAAATTTTCATGTTCAACAGACATGTTTTACAAGCAAACATGGTAAATTAACAGCATTAGCACTAACATTAAAATTGTTTTGTTACTCTTGCATGCAATAAATTCAGTTTCGCAGCTGAAAATGTTTAATTGAGAATGGATAACATCTTAAAAACCGATATTCTGTGTTGATAAAACTGATTAATACACAATAAAAAACTACTCGGAAACGTTTCCGAAAATCAGTAGGCAGCAAAAGAAACTCTTTTAAAAAAGTAAAAAAAACGCTTCTTTAAATCTCGAAAATATATTTGTTTCTGAGGTTCCTAAAGATAAAGAACGCTTTTCAAATCATGGGTATATTTTCGTTCGTGGTTATATTATAGTTTCATAGAAACATTTGTCTTCTTCTTCTTCTTTTTTCTTTGTTCTTTTGTTCTTTTTTTTTCTTTTTTCTTTTTTTTACAGTGTATTAAAATATTACAAAAGATAATTGTAAAAGGGTTGGGTTGATTATTGACGGCCAATTATCTACACTAGGGATATAGTCCCGGGGGAGTGCCCTTCGTGGGGGTCTTTCTAAGGGAACCTAATCCGTATTTACGCATGGATAAATCCACGGCTTGAAGAAAACCACGAAAACTCCGAACGATTAGGCCGACGGGCGCGATTGGGATCGAACCCAGCACCTCCCGTCTACCAGCTTCGAGAGCAGAACCTCTCAGCCACTGGTGGGGCGATAATTGTAAAAGAAGAAATTGAACCAGCCTATATATAAATTTTTTTATGCATAATTTCTAAACAACAAATAAATAATTCAAGTTTAATATTCATTTGTTCATATTAATGGAATAGTCTGTTTAATATAAAAAGAATCCATTTAATAATAATAAAATAAAAAAATCGTATATACATACCTGAAAATTTTACGAGTACATTTTGAAGCAAAATAGTATTCATATGAAGATACTGCAGTAAAAATTAAACAAAATTTTCGTTTAAAAAAATATGATTTTTTTAATTTTATTTATACATTTAGCATATTTAATCTCTCTATATTAAAAAAAAGTAACCACCGCCGCGGCCGCCGCTGTCAATTAACATTTTGTGCCTTGAAGTCTTTCTGGACTAATATCCAGAAAACTATTGCAAATAAAGATTTAAAAATTGGTGATTTTATAAAGAAATGTTCGATAAACACGCTGAAGTAGACAGTTTTTAAATCGAAGAATTATTTTAAGAGATATTTAATATTAAAGTTGGTCAAAATAATTTTCTTATAAAAGTTTTATAGAAACGAAAACTATGCGCAGGAATTTAACCATAATTTGTAAGGATATAGTTGACAAGGTTGGGGTGTGCAGACTGCAATTATTTTTTCAATTTGACTCATTTTTTGAGGTTATATTTCAATTTTTTATTCAAAATTTTCATTATTTTGACGAAGATTTATTTCATATTTCGTAAATTCCATTATTTGAACCGTTGCCAATTTGTAAAATAGCGCACGTAATAATATTCTCTTTCAATTAAGAAATGTATTTACACGAGACTGTTAAAAACAGAAATAAAACTTTAAAATAATAATTAAATGATCACGTGTTAAAAGCAATAAATATAGAAAATGACGGAATAAAAAATATACTTGCGCGTGAATATTAAAAAGATAAATAATTAAATTATTCCGCGTTTTCAAAGCATTAAGTAGAGTAAGATTGATTTATTTCGACAAAATATTTTATCTATTATTGCAAATTTTAAAACAGCGTAATTAATATTTCCCTTCAATTAAAAGCTATATTCTTACGTTTAATAATTACGTTTAAATCAACGAAATAACTAATAAATTGGTAAAATATAATTAAAAATACAGATAAACGTTGAATTAAAGATCACTCGATGACGTAACTACCACGCGTAACGCATCTGGTATCAATTGAATGCGACGCCACAGATACGCATTTTTGACTTTAAATCTTATATTTTGGCGACAGTTCTTTTCTTTTATAGAAAGTAGGAGTCGGGATAATGGAGTAATACCCAATTTTCTATTAGCATCGTTATAAAATTTCCCGATGCAATGACATTGCTTACTTAACCATTTTGCACAAGTTGATTTTCAAATGTTTAATTAACCTTATTTTATCAACAGTTGTTAGCTGTCTCGACAGCAGTTGATTCGGCTTTAAAATCCCTTGGTCAAAGGAAAATGAATGGAAACCCGATTATAGCAGATATTACAGCGAGCAGCCGATTACACAAGGCCGATTATAGCAGCCGATTACAGCAGGTCGTTTAATTATAATTAATCTTCCACAATCGTTTTAAGGTTGATCAAATCAGAGTGTTTTTACAGTTTGTGGTGTCAGAACGGGGGTTGGTCGTAGGGGGCAGAGCCCCCTAGTACTTTTAAAAATTGCTTAGTAAATTTTAAATAGTGTATATATAAAGTAGAGTATAAAACTCAATAAATTTTTAAATAGTGTATTTAAATGCGTAATATTTTAAATAGAAAACTGCATTCTGTTAATTTACAAATGCGATCTTCTTAGTTTTTAACTATTTATAACTTTTAACCACTATAAATTTCGTTCTGATTTTTCACTGATACGAAACAAATGTCTTTCGGACAATATAAATAAAATACCTCATAAGAACATTAATTAAATTATAGAATACTTATAGTAATTAATTTATAATATTTTTTTTAATCAATCAATTGATTTATTAAAATATAAAAAAATTAAGATTATTTTATCAAAAGTGAGTTTTATTCCCTTGAATTATTATTATTATTATTATTATTATTATTATTATTATTATTATTATTTTACAATGTAATTTTTTTTTCATTCAAACCTAGCCAACCCTCTTTATATTAAATCAAATATGTTCCAATATAATGCTTATATTATTTAAAAATGAATTATTGGTTTTTAAAAAAGGGCATTTTAACATTAAATTAGTAAGTTAAAGAATAAACTTATATATGAATATGTTTTTACAAAAAACTTTTAATTAGCGATTGAATTTTACAATGTATTAAAAAAAAATTTGCCCATAGATTATTCACATCGTATTAGAAGTTTAAAATGGCATATGTAGTTATCAAGCATATAATAATTTGTACAATTCAAATATAATTATCGATGCAATCATTGAAACAATAATCGAGATCGAGATAGTACCTACATTCATTTAAATTCGATCGGCACTTTAAAAAAGGCATTTTAAAATTATATTAGCAAATGAAAAGTTAAAAATTGATTTTTTCACAAACAAATTTTACTTATATCTTGTGCTTACAGCGTATTAAAAAAAATAAAAGATGCGGTTCACAGATATATAATCGTTTTTCACATTCCTATATAATCGTATATAGTATTTGATTTCTTCAAATTATTTTTAAAGACTTTTTAGAATTAAATCAATAGTTAAAAATTTAAAGATTTTTTTTTTTTTTTAACAAAGAAATTTTACACATGCATTTTGCTCTTGCTCATAAAGTGTTAAAAGCTTTAAATGAAATACGCAGTTCACATGCGACATGCATATGGTTCTTTTTTCATTTAGCTGACAAGTGCGGTGTCGCGCCTTGCCCATGATAATAACATCAAATATATGTCACAAATAATAATAATAATAATAATAATAATAATAATAATAAATAGTGTATAAAATCAGTGTTGAATGATTTTACATATTTGAACGAAAATCTTTCTAAACGATCCTAATGCTGTAGACCTCACTGACTTCGGCCGCCTACATCCTCGAATGTATATGATTTTATATTTTTAAATGAAAATCTATCTAAATGAACATAGAGTTGAGGGCCCCACTGCCTTATGCAGCGTAAAAATATGTATGTTTAGTTGTAAAAGAAGTGTTCTTCTTTTTTTCATTTAGCATCAAGAGCCAAAGCCGCCAGCAGATACACGATCAAAGTAGGCGAAAACGGAGCAAATTTTAATTAGTTTCAAGTACTTAGAATTGTCTGAATGTTTTAAAATTAGTATGTGTGATATAAATTCCGAGTCCGAAGACTATATTAAAAAAATTGCGTTAAAATACGATATTTAGTTCATTTCCGCCTAGAAAGAAAAGTGTATTGAGGAGTCGAGAAGTGACTTCTAGTCAATTTTTTTTTGAAAGAGTTAATATTAATATTTTTTAAAACCGAAGACGTCTTTTAAAAGGTAACTGTATCCTTGTTAAGTGTGTGAGATTTGTTTTTTCGTATTTGAATTTTTAAACCAGATGCAGAATCTTAAATTGTACATAAAAAACGAAAGTCGGCAGAGTGAGTTTCAGAAATGCGTTTTATTCAAAAGGTTAATATTAATATTTTTTAAAAACAAAGCCGTCAATTTCAATTCTTTTTAAAGCTGAATGTATGCGAATTAAGTGGGTGTCCTTCGTTTTTATGTGTTTTGTTTCGAAGCATAGATGGATATTTTCAAACTTTGCGGTAAAACGCGAAAACACTGAAACGGCTCTCGGGAAATATATGTATTTTTTTAAAAAGAGTTAATATTGATATTTCTTTAAACCGAAGACATACTTTTGAAGCTGAAAGTGCGATTTTTAATTTAGCGTAATCCCCCCCCCCCTTTTTTTTTTTTCGTTCGCCAGATGCAAGCTTCGGAAGACGGTTACCCCCTCCCACCCACACATACGAAAATCGAAGTTTCGAAAATTATTTAATTTAAATGTTTAATATTAATATATTTTTTTTAGCGACTTCCGCCGTTTAAGAGCTTAAAGTACCCTCTAATAGATTGTTTGATTTGTTTTTCCTTATTTAAAACCGTTTAGCCGATGGGGGCCACGGAAAATGCTAAAGAAAAAGAACCGTTTCTGCTTCTGACCTTCGGATCTTCTTTGCGATACAGCTGGATCGAGTATCGCGCACCATTTTGAGAAAAATAATATCTTTTTGATGAGTGTTCGTTAGCCTTTTTTAATTAACATCTCGGCTAATTATTAAAAAATGAAAAATCTAAGCCTCACGTGCGTTAGGATCTGAGGCGTTGGAATTATCCTCATAGAAATTTTCAGACGTCTACTTGCGGTTGATTTTCCTAGCCATGGTACACTCACACACACACAGACAAACTCTTTTTTTTTTTTTTTATTAGTATAGGTAAACATCGTGATGATATTCATTCAAATAGAAACACACTTGGTGCTTATATTCATTATTCAAATAAAATTATTACTTATAAAAGTAAATGAATATTGCTCAGAAAATGAAAATATTTTATAAAAGAACATTTTAACGATTGCTTTATTTCAAATATCCATACGTTATTTTTTTCCCTTTTAAAGTTTTGAAAGTTTAAAGTATGAGGTCTCCAGCTTATTTTGCCTGAAAGTCCATCATACAAATTCCGAAAGGTCATCTTCACCTTATTGATTTGCAAAGTTTCTGTCATTAAATAAGGCAAATTTTGCTATTCTAAAACAGTGGTAGCTTGGTGGCCTGCGGGCCACAGGTTGAAGATCCCTACTTTAAAATAACATATGTGATTCACATATGTATAGTCTTTTTACTTACCCATCATACGTAGTGTAGGGTAAGTCTTGTAATCGTTTTGAAAATCGAAAAAAAAATTTTCATCATACGTAGTATAGGGTAACTCTTGTAATCGTTTTGAAAATCGATTTTTTTTTTTTTTTACTTACCTATCATACGTAGTATAGGGTAAGTCTTATAATTGTTTTGAACATCGAAATTTTTTTTTTTGACGGATTTACACGTTTCAGACACTGGAGATTTCAAAAAACCTTTTTTTAGAAAAAAAAAAAATGCCGTCCGTCTGCGTGTCTGTAAACGCTCTATCTCCGGAAAAAAATGAGATAGAGACTTGGAATTTTTGAATGTACTTAGTATGTAATAATGGGAAGAAGCCTATTGAATTTCAGTAACCTCGATTATCCGGAACTATTTTTTTCGGACTCTCGAAATATTTGTTCTGATAAAAGGTACATAAAAATTTCCGAAATTGTTTATTTTAAGGAGTGAATATATAAAAGACAATAAAAAAACATAAATTTTGCATAAAGCATGAAGTCGATTGGATAATGAGTTGCCGAGATATTTGTAATCCTATTTTCTACACTCTTCGATTTTTCATGACCGTGTATTTCATCCAAATTTCAATTCAAAGATATATTTTAATTGGAAATGAGACGCTTAATCAGATGCAATAAACCGCTAGTTAATAGGAATATTGTTTTTGGAGTTATAAGGATGTTTCTTTTAAGCAATTCAGTAATCGAGCCTTTAAAGTTTATGACGTTATCAAGCCACGATTTTATTCGAATTGCAATGCATTTTATAAGTAGTTTAAAAATTTTTTATTTTCCTATTTTACATTATGCATATCCATGATGGGTAAGTATTACGGTGGCCCCCAACGACTAGTTTAAATTTATTTTCATTCAAATATAATCATCGCTCCATTTATTTAAATATAACAAACCATTATGATTATTAATAAATTTTAAATATTTTTTTAAAGACTTTTATAATTATATCAGAAGTTAAAGAGTAACGTATTGTTTTTCACAAACGCATCTTATCCCGTGGTTAACGACTTTTACGCTTTTTATTCTTACAACAAAATTTTAATAGTAATTTGTGCCATATTTAATCACCGAAATTCTGGATTAAATAAGGCAAAAATTACTTTAAAGTAACTAATGGTAACCAAAAAGAGTAAAAGTTGACAGCTATGTTACCCATCTATCTTGGTCAAATATCAGAAGTTTAAAATGAAATACATGGTGCACACCCGTATAGTTCTATTTTTCATTAAAAATGCTGCATTCATTCATTCAAATATAGCCGCATATAGTACTTATATTCATTTTAATATATTCTGAAAAAAAAAAAAAATGTACTAGCGCGTTACACTCCGGTGCAATTGAGCAATTTTCTATGAATTTCTGAATGTTTTAGTAACTATTTTTTAAATTAATTTTCTTTTAGAAAAATAAAAAAATGTTTTTTATTTTAATCAAAGAGTATGATTTTAATGTTAAATTATGTGAATATATATCCATAAATGTGATATATCACTACAATGTGAATGTATCTATAAAATTCTAGAAGATATAAGATGGAAATGATTTTTCTATGATTTACTGAATGTATTACTAACTATTTTTTAAATTCATCTTTTTTAGACGCATTTTTTTACGCATTTTCCTACTGAACTATATTTAGTAGACTTGTTGAAGTTTCTTGAATATAAATAATTTCATATACAGGGCTACACAAAGATCAAGATACATTGTCGTTTATGATTGGTAATTGCTGGAAGTAAGTTTTAAATTGCCTTATGGCATTTTTACCTAAATTAAATTTTAGCTGTGGTGTGTACAAAAGGTTTTAGATAATATACAGGTTTGCACAAAAGATTTCGAATGCATTTCCATCGATTGGCGAAAATTGTTAGTTGTAAATTTTCTAACTGAACTAAATTTTAGCATGCTGTGTAGTATATATTCAAATCTGTAGATAATCTACAGGGCTGCACAAAATAATTCGTCTACTTTTTTGACTATGGAAGGTAACCGCTAAAACTGGGTTTTTAAATGTGTTATGTTTCTTAAACTGTTTACAACATATTTCGCCTTATTACAACTTTTTTCACCTTATCTAACAGTGAAGCCTCGTTAGAGTTTTCTGTGGATTTGTTGGAAAGTGTTTCATAATCTATGCTTAACGCATGATTTTTCGTTCTTGTTTAAATTTGTGAAAAAATAAAATGAAAACTTTTAGCTTGAACCCGCAGACTTGTATGAAATTAGAGCCCGAGCCTGCCTTATTTCTAAGCTAGTCTTAACATTTTCAGGGTGAAAATTCATATATTCATTTAAATTTACCTCTAATATAAATTGAAATGCCTAGTAATTTCATTGCTGTCTAGATATATGATTAACTGTAATATCTTAATCAAGCAGCCTATTAACAGGATAGTTTGAATAACATTACGAAATGCAAAAATATATTTTATTAAAAATGCTTTAACATGCAATATTAAAATATTTTTGACGCTTTTAATTTAGATACGACAACTTATTATTGAAAATATTCTTTATTGGAAATCGGATTAATGAGTAAGTTAAAGAAAAATCATCGTTTTCATTTTTAGGGTTTCGTTCATCTCACGAAACCGTATTACTCCCGCTCCGTTGTCTGTCTGTCACAGAGCCATTCTCAGAAACTATGTAACTTACAGAGTTGAAACTTTGTGTATATATATTTGAATACCAGCTATGAAGCTCAAAATATTAAAATTTGAAAAAATCGTATTATTTTAATAAACAGAGATAAAAAAAACCAAATTTCTAACAGCCTTTTCCTATTAAATTTAAACATTTTTCGTTAAAGCAGTTGTCAAAAATTAAAAATCCACAATGAAATTCTTTCAACAATAATTAATTTTCTATTGAACGATTTCCACGTGAAAAATGAAAATGAATTAAAAAGTTTCATCAATTGAAAAAAAAAAATATTAATATGAAATAAAAATGATTGACGTCATAGTGGTTTTATTACCACTATGACGTCAATTATTTTTATTATATTAACGTTAATTTTCAAAGATTTCTCAATAATACAAGGAGTATGAGTATGTGTATGTACACAAAGCAGATTAATATCACGTCATTAGAGAATTAAAAAGAAAATCTGACGTCCTATTGTAAGTTTAACGAATTTTTCAAATGTCTGAGAATAATACAAAGCGAGTATCAATATGAGTAATAGAGAATAGTAAGTATATGAGTTTGAGAAGCATGTTGAATCATGATAAAAATCCGATTATGGTAATATTCACATATTTTAAAATTTTGAAGGTGTACAACATGTTTAATTTTGAAATTACTTTTTTAAATATCGCATTTAGTCCGCATGGCAGATATTATTATGACAGAATATAATAGCGGGCTTAGCCCGCTATCGGGCTAGTTTAGATATTCGAAAAAATAGACCGGTAAATTTTTACTTTATAAAAAACATGACTTTTCTATTTATTTATTTATTTATTTATTTATTTATTTATTTATTTTTGCTAAATGAAATTTATTTGAATTTATTAAAGATAGGATAAAATGTTTTGAAAGGAATATTAAACGAAACCCTTTGAGCGATCTTCGATCACACTTACTCACTTGTTACAATTTGCATTTGCTGTAAAAATTACCTCTGGAGGATGCCTACTAACTAATTGCCTCTCAAACTAATTGTAATTGCATTACAATTGACTTTCCGCACAAATTAACAGCATACATTTTTTTTCTTTTCTTTCTTTCTTTCTTTTTTTTTTTTTTTAATTCAATAAAATATAATTATACAAGAAGAAAATGTTTTCTCACTCTTATTTTCTAAAAAAGGGGTAATGAAATAAAAAGAAAAGTGCCCATTTAAACTGATGGCATTGAGCTCACAGGCTATTCACACTAATTGTATATTATACTCTTATTTCAAAGAATAATACCTCTCGAAAAATAAAGAAATCGATAATAAATTAAGGGGGGATTAGCACCCCGTCTCTCCTTCATACTTAGCCAATGAACCCCTAAAACTAATCAGGGAAGTGCGTTATCACAATGAATTTATGCAGAAAATTTGAAGCAAATCCGATAATTCTGCATGAAAAACACATTTATCTAAATTAAGGGGATTAGCCCCTCGTTCCCCTCTTTATAATTAAGCAATGAACCCCTAAACTAATCAGGGAAGCGTCTTATCACAATGAACCTATAAACAAAATTTGAAGAAATCGGAAAATTCTGCATGAGAAACCCATTTATCTAAATTAAGAGGGGGGGGGATTAGCCCCCGGTCTCCCCTTGATACTTAACCAATGAACCTCCAAACCTAATCAGGGAAGCGCCTTATCACAATGAACCTATAAAGAAAATTTGAAGCAAAACGGATATTTCCATCAACAGTTATCGCGTTACGTACATACGTACATACATATACATATGTATGTACGACGGGCACATTAGCTCTCAGGCTTTGATAGCATGTGAGCTAAAAAAGTAAAAAAAAAAAAATAAATAATAAATAAACAAAAATACATTGGCTCAAGAAAAAATTCTATAGCATCAAAATATAAAAAGAAGAATCTCCTAACTCCCTGGGTATATATAATAATATATCTGATAATATCTTATATCTGATAATCCTGATAATATCAATATATATTTTAAGGTGGTTCTCAAATGAACTGCTCAACAACGCGAAACTTTTTGCACATGTTCTGACTCATTTTTAAACGTAAAGGCAAACAATTGGCAATCCTGACAATGGAAGCGATTTAGAATCGAAAAATGTTTTCCATATTTTGATAAATAGAATATTTATCGAGTTATAAGCGATTCGTTCACATGGCGAGGCGTTTTTCTCGCTTCTCGGGCTGCCGCGTCGAGAATTCGGTTCAAAGCGCTGACTTTGACAGTATTTTCTGAAATATCTTCTGATTTTACCAAAAACTGGAAAACATGTTTCGATTACAAAGTTTCTGAATAAGAACACCTGCCAATTTCATGCGTTTCTGAACAAAAATGAATTAAAAAGTATGTCATAAAGTAACCAGTTTGGATTTGAAAATAGCCTTAAACATTTACATTCAGCAAGTAAAACTTCTGTGGGAAACTAGGAGAGTAAAAATAATTTTTTTCATTTATTTATTTATTTATTTTGTAACATATCCATGTAAAGCAAAAATAATTCTTTTAGTACGTATATGAGTCTAAAAAAATGTTTACTTTATGTTTTATAAGAATTATATTTGCAAGAAATTCTATTATTTGTAAAAAATCTTTTATTTTATTTTATTTTTCCAAAATTTCCGGGAATTTTACATTTTTTATTCTTAATATATAGGTGAAAACCGTCTTTATTATTATTATTATTATTTTTTGAAAACTCTAATAGATTTTTTTTACATTTAATATAATTTTTAGATTAGGTAATTTGCGTTTTATTTATACTATTTTACTTATTTATTCCTAAAGTTTTAATTTCGTCATGGAATATTAGTCGGAAACAAATACTTAACTATTTATACTGTCTTAAATGCATATGGCATCATCTTTTATAATCGGGCTCATGTGATAGAGATTGATTAAAAATAAATTCATGCTTGAAAATTATTTTAAAATCCAGACAAAAAAAACAAAAATCAGTAAATTGAGATACACTTTTCAAACAAATTTGCATTTGAAATTGTGCGATTTCTAGAAGTTAAAATAATTACAGCAAAATTTTTTGTCAATTCATTACCACCGTGAAAATAACGTCAGCGTTACGCACGGTCATATTTTTGCTTAATATAGATTTAAAGTTAAGCAAATTTTAAATAAAAAACTTTTGTAAATAAGGAAAAAAGGAGACTATTTATTGTTTGTCAAGCACAATAATGGGCTATTAACAACTAAGAAAATTTTCTCATGAATATTTGTGTTTTTAGGACATAATAATCTACTCAATCAAAAACTGTGAAAGCTATTAGCAGCTAAAATTTTGACTAGAATTGCTAGTTAAGTTGTTTATAACAGTTTTGACGATCCAGTACGTGCTATAAGAGTTAGGGCGAAGACTGTTGCCAATCGATCAATAATAATCATTTGGAAAATGCAAACGCAGACGATAGACGTGCGAACGTGCCATTTGGAACACGTTTGTTAGAACAGTTTTCTCGTGAACATCCAATAATGTTGAGGTGGACTTCTGTCAATGATTTGAAATGAAGATTTTCTGCTTCAAAATTTTAGAGGATAAATGTAAATGTCTATAATGATTTAGAGAAATATCATTATGTATGTTTATTGAAAGTGGTTTTCGTAGATATGTAATCGAACAGACTTAATGTAATATCGGTTATAGTTATATTCCGGTTAGTTTGATATATAATAAAATTTGCCTTTAAAACGATTTGGTACCCTTTGAATATATATATATATATTTTAAATTATTATTTGAGAAATTTATAATACTCTTTTGACACATCATTACATGGTTTGATAAAAGAAACTGATTTAATCGATAAAGATGAACGAAAAGTCATGTCTCTGGCATAGGTTATGAAACACTTGTCAACAATAACAGAATATTAATTAAAGCTGTTTTCAAAATTTTAGAACATGAATGCTAATTGTCTATAATGATTTAGAGAAATATCATTATGTATGTTTATTGAAAGTGGTTTTCGTAGATATGTAATCGAACAGACTTAATGTAATATCGGTTATAGTTATATTCCGGTTAGTTTGATATATAATAAAATTTGCCTTTAAAACGATTCGGTACCCTAATAATTTTTTTTTATTATTATTTGACAAAATTTATAATAATACTCTTTTGACACATTATTAAAGGGTTTGATAAAAGAAACTGATTTAATCGATAAACAAGAACGAAAAGTCGTGTCTCTGGCATAGATTATATAAAACACTTGTCAACAATAACAGAATATTATTAAGGATGTTTTCAAATCCAATGGAGCTACTTTATGACATCTTTTTAAATTCCTTTTTGTTCGGAAACGCATGAAATCGGCAGGTGTTCTTATTCAGAACCTCTGTAATCGAAATACATTTTCCATTTTCTTTATAAACGCAAAATAACTTTCAGAAAATTGTGTTAAAGTGGACGTTTTGAACCGAATTTCTGGACTTGACAGGGGAGAAAAACAGGTTGTTAAGTGACACGAATAGCTCATAACTCAATAAGTAATTTAGTTATCAAAAAATGGAAAACTCATTTCGATTGCAAATCGCTTCCATAATCAGGCCTGCCAATTTGATGCCTTTGCGTTTAAAAATGAGTCAGAAATTGTGTCAGAAAGTTTTGCGTTGTTGAGCAGATCATTTGAGAACTACCTTAAAGAAATTCGGTATTCTGTGATTTTTTTTTTAATTTGAATATTTTATAAGACTCTTTTGACATATGATTAAATGATTTTATAAAGGAAACTGATTTAATCAATAAACAAGAAAGAAAAATCATGCATACAGGATAGATTATAAAACACTTTCCAACACTAACAGAATATTATTAAGATTTTTTTTTTTTTTTTTCATACAGTGAAATGATATATATAAATAAGCAATTTAAAAATCACATAGCTCAGTACAAATTCATATCCGGTAATGTCTGCGAATTCTCCATGTGTATATGATCTATAGAATTTATACACAACACATAAAACTCTAAAAATTAGATAAGTATAAAATTGCGCGTTACAGCGGGAAACGCATTTCAAGCAATTTTCGATCATAGTCAGTCCTTTGACTGAATTCTTTTGTGCGTCTCTGTAAATGAACTATAAATGCTACACACTATAAAAAACAAGTTGTAGTACACATTAGTGTCCCTTTTAAATTTCATTTTGTTTGAAGTATCATAACACCATTAAAATGCACCGCGAACGATTATTTCTCATAGATCATTATGTAATGGAATGCTTTTGTGCATCCCTGTAATTAAACGGAGAATGCTACTTATTCTATACTCCGGTGAAAGCATTTTGTAGTTCACATCAGTGTTGCATATCAGTCTCATTATGTTTGAAGTATCGTAACATCAACAAGTTGGAAATTGTGCATTAAACGTAACATAGGAGGTGCATTCGTTATATAACTAGTTTCACAATGTAATAAAAAGATAACTGCCCAGTTAAACTGAGGGCATTGAGCTCACAGGCTATTCAAACTAATTGTATATTATACTCTTATTTCAAAGAACCTGAAATAAGCCCCTTGAAAAATAAAGAAATCGACACTATATTACGGGGATCATCCCCCCCCCCGTTTCCTCCCTTATAATTAACCAATCAACCTCCAAAACTAATCAGGGAAACGCCTTATTACAATGAACATATATACAAAATTTGAAGCAAATCGGATAATTCTGCATGAAAATCCCATTTATCTAATTTGAGGGTGGTCAGTCCCCCGTATCCCCCTTTATACTTAACCAACGAACCCTCAAAACTAATCAAGGAAGAGCTTTACCACCATGAACCTATATACAAAATTTGAAGAAAATTGGATAACTCTGCATGAAAAACTCATTTATCTAAATTAAATGGGGAGGATTAGCCCCCGTTACCCCCTTTATACTTAACCAATGAATCCCTAAAACTAATCAAGAAAGCGCCTTATCACAATGAACCTATATACACAATTTGAAGAAAATCGGATAATTCTGCATGAAAAACACATTTATCTAAATTAAAGGGGGGGGGGGTAGCCGACCCCAATTAAAATAGAGTGGATATTTTTGCATTTGAACTTTTCCTGTATGGGATGGAATCATAAATGAAATACACGCATTGTAAGAAACTTATTGAAATCGTAGTTCTTATTTTAATTGAATTTTAGAGTGTGCGCATAATTAAAACAAGTGGGTAAGAGTGATCGAAGATCGCACAAAGGGTTTCGTTTAATATTCCTTTCAAAACGCTTTATCATTTCTTTAATAAATCCAAATAAATTGCATTTAGCAACCAGAAAAAAGGGGGGTCATGATTTTTATAAAGTAAAAATTCACTGGTCTATTTTTCTCGTTTTTTCAAATATCTGAACCGGCCCGATAGCGGCGAAGCCCGCTATTATACTCTGTCATAATAATATCTGTTATGTGGACTAAATGCGATATTAAAAAAAAAATCAATTTCAAAATTAAATATGCTGTACCTTCAAAATGTTAAAATATGCCAATATTTCCATAATCGGGTTTTTATCATGATTCAATCCTCAAACTAATATATTCCTCAAACTAATATATTTACTATTCTCTATTACTCCTGTTGATACTTTCTTTGTATTATTCTGAAACATTTGAAAAATCCGTCCAATAGGACTTCCAATAGGACGTCAGATTAATTTTCGTTTTAATTCTTTATTGACGTCATATTAAACTGCTTTCTGTATTTACACATACTCATACTCCTTGTATTATTGAGAACTGTTTGAAAATTTCCGTTTTATTACAAATATGACGTTTTATTAATCTTTTTTTCAATTGGTGAAACTTTTTATTTCATTTTCAGTTTTCACGTGGAAATCTTTCAATGGAAAATTAATTTTTGTAGAAAGAATTTTATTGTGGATTTTTAATTGTTTGCAACTGCTATAACGAAAAATGTTTAAATTTAATAGGAAAAGGCTGTTAGATTTTTGTCTTTTTATCTCTCTCTATTAAAATAATACGATTTTTTCAAATTTTATGATTTTGAGCTTCATAGTAGATATTCAGCTATAAGTACTCAAAATTTCATGCCTGTAAGTTAAATAGTTTCTGAGAACCAGCTCTGTGACAGACAGACAACGAAGCGGGATCAATAGGGTTTTCGTGAGATGAACGAAACCCTGAAAAAACAATTATTACAGTGAAATATTTATGAGCACATTTTCCGTGTAACTGAATTTGTTTAATGTGATTTCATTTCGTGTAATTTCTTTTACTTACTTCTACTCATAATGTCTAAAAATATTTATTTATATAACTACCTAAAAATGTCGAATAATCGCCTCCGAAAAGACAGCTGAATTTTTAATCTACGTTCGCATGCCGTGAGTAATAAACAGAGAAAGTTAATTACATTTTCCTTTTGTCGTGCAAACATTCAAATAAAACCATTTCTATTGAAAAAGATTGAGCACTCTTATATTTGAATTTATTTTTATAAGGTAGTAATAAATAAAACACGCACATTGAAAAAAAAAAAAAATCCAACTCAATTCTTACTTTAATTGAAATTTGGAAAGTTCCAGTAAATTAAAATTTCAAACAGAGAAAGATTCGTGAGAGCATATGTTGCGATGAATTACATGCGTGATTTTGTTTAATGTGATTACTTTTTGGGCAATTACTTTAGCATACTTTGAGGAGCAAGATCATTGTGTGCCATTTCTATAGGTAATTTTTAAAACAATATGAATAGAAAAAATTTGTTATGGTGGTGTAATGAATGTTCCTTTTCTCTTTTACTTACCAATCATACATAGTACAGGGATAGAAAATAAACACATTTTCATTTAACCTTTTGTATACTTTAAATGATATGTTTGTTTATCTATCATCTTGCATGCTTATATATATGTATATATATATATATATATATATATATATTATATTATTATTACTTACCCATCATACGTAGTATAGGGTATGTCTTGTAATCGTTTTGAAAATCGAAAAAAAAAAAAAAATTGCCGGATTTACACGTTTCAGACACTGGAGATTCCGAAAAAAACATATTTTTAGAAAAAAAAAAGGTTACCGTCCGTCTGTCTGTGTGTCTGTAAACGCTCTATCTCCCGAACAAATTGAGATACAGACTGGAAATTTGGTATGTACTTAGTATGTAATAATGGAAAGTTGCTTATTGAATGTCTTTAACCTCGATTATCTGGAACTATTCTTTTCGGACTCGAAATATTCGTTCTGATAAAAGGTATATAAACATTTTCGAAAGTGTTTATTTTAAGGTGTGAATATAAAAAAAAAAAAAACATAAATTTTGTAAAAAGTTGATCGGGTAATGAGTTGCCCAGATATTTGTAATCCTATTTCCACACTCTTCAATTTTTCATGACGCAGTATATCATTCAAATTTCAATTCAAAGATATATTTTAATTGGAAATGAGACGCTTCATCCGACGCAGTAAACTGTTAGTTAATAGGATTATCACTTTTGGAGTTATAAGGATGTTTCTTTTACGCAATTCAGTAATAGAGCCTTTAAAGTTTAGGACGTCATCAAGCCACGATTTTATTCGAATTGCAATGCATTTTATAAATAGTTTACGCATGTTTTATTTTCATATTTTATACTATGCATGTCCATGATGGGTAAGTATTATGGTGGCCCCCAACGACTAGTTTAGTTTATAACTTAATATAACAAGAAATAAAAATAATGCATCACGCATAGATTATAAAACATTCTCCAACATATTGAGAATACCGTAACAAAACTTCTCAGTTTAATAAGGTGAAAAATGATATCTAAAAAAACAGTTTGGAAAATACAGAACAACATTAGAAAACCCAATTAAAAAAATTATCATATATAGTCGGAAAAGTATTCAAATTACATTGTGCAGCCCTGTATATGATCTATATGATGATTTGTATATATATTACATAGTTTGCCAATATTTAGTTCAGTTATGAAACGCATTAACGCAGTTGAAAATTCTCCTTCAGGAATTTCCGTCAGTAGGCGCAAATGTATTGCAATTATTTTGTGCATCTCTGTATATGATCTATAGAATTTATACACACCGAGTAATATGCAACAAATTAATAAAATTTAAAAACGCCTACCACAACTGAAAACGCACTTCCAACAAATATCGCTCATAGACAGGGCTTGACAAATGCGGTCGCCAAGTTACCACTGGCGACCAAGTTTTTTTTTTTATCTGGCGACGAATTTTTTTTTAATCTGTTGACCAAGGTTTTTATTAAATCTGACGACCAAGTTTTTTTTTAATCTGGCGACCAATGGTTTTTTCTTTTTTTTTTTCAATCTGGCAACCAAGTGTTTCTTTTTTTAACCTGGTGAACAAGGTTTTTTTTTTTTTTTAAATCTGACGACCAAGTTTTTTTTTATCTGATGATCAAGTCATTTAATGTGGTGTGTTTGTTTTTTCTTTTGTAAAAAAATGATCTAAGAAATGAGCAAAAACGGTATTTTCTCTCATCCCCTAATCGTGCGCGGCAAGCTTTGTTCTTCCTCTTCTCTAGTACTTTTAATGGAAGAACCAAGTTTAAAAGGCATTTTCCATCCCCTGCACAGTCAACGCCATTCTTTTCCGCTCACTACCGCGTGATTAGAATGTGGAGGTGGAGGGGGAGATTTCAATAAAAAAAAGGTAAGAAATAGTGTCGATTTAGCCTCTATGGCATTTAAAATTGGATACAATGCTAAACGCTCCAGGTTTTTTTTTTTTTTAAGTTTAAAATCAGATTTTTGTGATCGAAATTAAAACTGATTAATCTATCACATTCATTTTAAAGCATAATAACATATAAATGATTATAAGTAATTTATTTGAAGTAAATCTATAAAACTTAATTAAAATTTCAAGAATTTAACACAATACTAATGTAGTACCAATGTAGTTTAGTATTCTAAACTATGTATATTATTATTTTTTCTCAATGACGGAGAAGTGGGGAGGGGGGATAAATATTTTTTACTGCCGACTAGAATTTTTTGCAGGATACCACATTTTATCAAATTTGTAAATCCATGTTCATAGACACTACATAATTATTTTGTGTGTCCCTGTAAATGAACGATAAATGCTATATGCACATCCTATTCTACAGTAAGCATCTTGTAGCGTACCTCATTTATGAATAGCAATCTCATTATGTTTGAAATAGCTTAACATCATTAAAATACACCGCAAACGATTTTTCCTTATATATCGTAATGTAACTTAATTATTTTGCATATCTCTGTAAATGAACTATAAATGCTATACAGACTCCATTTACAATAGCCAACATGCTATAGTAAGCCTCAATAACATATATCAATTACATGGCAATCTGAGTCTATTTACGCGAGTTAGAGCGCGGACAGACGGACGGACAAACAAACGGCCAGACAAACAAAATTCATAAATACTTTTCAACTCTGTTGGAAAGAGAACGAAAAATCATGCGTCAAGCATAGATTATGAATCACTTTCCAACACAGCCAGAAAACTGTAACGAAACTTCACCGTTAAATAAGGCAAAAGAACATATGCAAGAAAACAGTTTAGAAAACATATAAAATATTGAAAAATACAGTTTTCGAAATTACCTTCCAGTGTCAAAACAGTAGTCGAATTATTATGGGCAGCCTTGTATAGGATCAATAGATGTGGATATATAGCATGATAAAATTTAGTTCAGTTAGAATATTCACATTTAGTAATTTTCGCCAATCGATGGAAATGCACTTGAAATCTTTTGTATAGCCCTGTATATTATCTGAAAACTTTTGTATACACCACATATTAAGCTAAAAGGTAACTTAAAATCTACTCGCAGCAACTACCAACCGTAAATGACAATGTATCTTTTTCTTTGCGTAGCCCTGTATATGAATTTATTTATATTCCACAAACTTCTATAAGTCTTACTAAATATTATAGTTCAGCAGGAAAATGCACAATTAACACAATTAAAAACTACCCTTAAGCAATTCACTCCCATAGTCTGTAACATTTACGAATTCCTTTGTGTAGCCTTGTATATGATCAACCGAGTTTATAAACACACACGTACTATGAAAAAATTTAGTTAAACTTAAAAACGCAAACCAAAGTTGAAAATGCACTTATCACAGATAGACTGTGAATATCGCTCATGTACTGTAACCGATATCTTTTGTGTGTCTTTGTAAATAAACGCAATGCACACAAGAGAGCAATTTATAGTGCCCTCAGTAATACATATAATTTTTATTATGTTTGAAATAGTGAAATATCCCTAAATTACACTGCAAACTATTTTAACTCATTGGACGATGTGTAAGAGAATTCTTTTGTTTGACCCTGTAAATGAATAATAAATGCTTTGCACCCCATATTCTACAAAAAGCATGTTTTAATGCGCTTCATATAATTATATAATTTCATCTTGTTTTAAATGACATAGCATCATCAAAATGCACTTGAAACGATTATTTACCATTGACTGTAATGAAACAGAATACTTTTGACTGTACCTGTAAAGAAAAAAAACTATAAGTGCTACACATTGCATCAGTTGAAATAGCGAACGTGTGCATAAAATAACGTACGACAATAACATAAAAAAAATTCGACGGTATGTTATTGTAAACGACAATAACATACAAAAATTTCAGGACAATTCGAGTATATTTACGGGAGTTAGAGCACGGACAGACAGATGGACAAACAAACCGCCAGACAAACAGAATTCATAAATACTTTCCAACTCTGTTGGAATGTGTTAAAAATATGTTTAATTAGTTTTATGCTGCATTATTCAATGCGCATGGTTGTTTATGTCTATTGAAGTTTAAAAATATGGAAAAAAACTAAAGTTGAATGTTTGTAATATTCTTCCGCAAACAATTAAAGTTTTAAACATCTGGTTGAATGGATTGGAAAATGCTTTTTGAAATTAAAATATTAACACTAACAGCAAAAACCCAAGCCTGTTTAAAAATATGCAAAACTTTCGTATAATCTCAAAACCCTTAAGTAAAAAACTTTTTCATCAGTTTGAGAAACATCGAGTTTTAGTTCATAAATAAACATTTCAAATTGAATCTGGTAATCCAACTACGTTTAAAGTCTCTCAAGCAAGTCAGAATTATAAACTTTTCATTTACATCACGGGATGTTCTTCGCATTTCTAAACAACTGAATGTGACATTTGTTGTATTTGACAATTTTCGAAAAATTATTTTAAAAGCCACGCTTCGAAAAATCGGGAACTAACAAATCACTGCTTAAGGCAAAATAGTGTTAGAATTACTTATCGACAAGTTGAATTGCATTTAAGTTTTTTTTAATATTTCTATTTCACGCGAATGGCTAGTTCATGATTTCTGGCATGAAATTACAAAGTGTTTCATATTTATGAAAGCAGATTAGGTTGTTATTTTGTTTCTTTTTTTCTTTACCCCGTGTTCGATCAATTTCTGAAAATATTATATGCGCTTGGCAGCGGTTTATGTTCAATTTCATTTGGCATATCAGAAACATCTGTCGCAGAGGTCATCAAATTTGTTAAAGATGTTCTCATTATTTGTACTCTTTTATATTTAACTCAACTTGTTTTTTGTATGTAAAGATGGAATTTTGTAATCGATTTTTAATTTACTCCTTCATAAGCTAGAACTATAAAAATTATGTTCACACGTGCGTTTCCGATGACATTACAATATTTTAATATTTTTAGAACTTAATTATTATATCATACCATCATATCTATACTATTATATAAAGAGGAAACGGTGACTGACTGACTGACTGGGTGACTCATCAACGCCCAGCCGAAACTACTAAAGTCAGGGTCACACAATTTGGACTGTAGATTGCTGTTATGGCCTAGGCAAGCAATAAGAAGGGATTTTTGAAAATTCCCCCCGAAGGGTGTTAAAGGGGGGTTCGAATGTTTTAGGTCATTTTGCCATATCTCAGCAGCAGTTATATGTAGGAGCTTGAAATTCTAGAAAACAAACCTACTAAAAAAGATTAAACACCTATTTCAGCGATTTTAGAAATTCCACCCAGAAGGGGGTTAAATCGGGGTGGTCGAATGTTTTAGGTCATTTCGCCATATCTCAGCAGCAGTTATAGGTAGGAGCTTGAAATTCCAGAAAACAAATGATTAAACACCTATTTCAGCGATTTTAGAAATTCTCCCCAGAAGGGGGTTAAAGGGGGGGTGGTCGAATGTTTTAAGTCATTTTGCCATATCTCAGCAGCAGTTATAGGTAGGAGCTTGAAATTCCAGAAAACAAATCTACTAAAAAAATGATTAAACACCTATTTCAGCGATTTTAGAAACTCCCCCCCCAGAAGGGGGTTAAATGGGGGTGGTCGAATGTTTTAGGTCATTTCGCCATATCTTAGCAGCAGTTATAGGTAGGAGCTTGAAATTCCAGAAAACAAATCTACTAAAAAAATGATTAAACACCTATTTCACCGATTTTAGAAATTCCCCCCAGAAGGGGGTTAAATGGGGGTGGTCGAATGTTTTAGGTCATTTCGCCATATCTCAGCAGCAGTTATAGGTACGAGCTTGAAATTCCAGAAAACAAATCTACTAAAAAAATTATTAAAAACCTATTTCAGCGATTTTAGAAATTCCCCCCAGAAAGGGGGTTAAAGGGGGGTGGTCGAATGTGTTAGGTCATTTCGCCATATCTTAGCAGCAGTTATAGGTAGGAGCTTGAAATTCCAGAAAACAAATCTACTAAAAAAATGATTAAACACCTATTTCACCGATTTTAGAAATTCCCCCCAGAAGGGGGTTAAATGGGGGTGGTCGAATGTTTTAGGTCATTTCGCCATATCTCAGCAGCAGTTATAGGTACGAGCTTGAAATTCCAGAAAACAAATCTACTAAAAAAATTATTAAAAACCTATTTCAGCGATTTTAGAAATTCCCCCCAGAAAGGGGGTTAAAGGGGGGTGGTCGAATGTGTTAGGTCATTTTGCCATATCTCAGCAGCAGTTATAGGTAGGAGCTTGAAATTCCAGAAAACAAATCTACTAAAAATGATTAAACACCTATTTCAGCGATTTTAGAAATTCCCCCCAGAAAGAGGTTAAAGGGGGGGGGGGGGTCGAATGTTTTAGGTCATTTCGCCATATCTCAGCAGCAGTTATAGGTAGGAACGCGAAAATCAGGAAAACAAATCTACTAAAAAATGATTAAACATGTATTTCAGCGATTTTAGAAATCACCCCCCCCCCCCGAAGGGGTTAAAGGGGGGGTGGTCGAATGTTTTAGGTCATTTCGTCATATCTCAACAGCAGTTATAGGTAGGAGCGCGAAAATCAGGAAAACAGGTCTACTAAAAAATGATTAAACATGTATTTCAGCAATTGTAGAAATACCCCTCCCGGAGGCGGTTAAAGGGGGGGTCGAATGTTTTAGGTCATTTTGCCGTATCTCAGCATCAATTTTAGTTAAGAGCACAAAAATCAGGAAAACAAATCTACTAAAAACATGATTAAACATGTATTTCGGGGATTTTAGAATTTCCCCTCCCGGAGGGGGTTAAAGGGGTGGATGAATGTTTTAGGTCATTTCGCCATATCTCAGCAGCAGTTATAAGTAGGAGCGCGAAAATCAGGAAATTAAATCTATTAAAAAAATGATTAAACACGTATTTCAACGATTTTAGAAATTCCCCCTGAAGGTGGTTAAAGGGGGTGGTCAAATGTTTTAGGTCATTTCGCCATATCTCAGCAGCAGTTTTATGTAGGAGCACGAAATTAAGGAAAACAAATCTACTAAAAAATTGGTTAAACACGTATTTCAGCGAATTTAGAAATTTCCTCCCAAAGGGGGTTAAAAGGGGGTCGAATGTTTTAGATCATTTCGTCATATCTCTGCAGGAGTTTTAGATAGGAGCGCGAAAATCAGGAAAACAAATCTACTAAAAAATGAATAAAACACATATTTCAGCAATTTTGGAAATTCCCCCCAGAAGGTGGTTAAATGGGGGGGGGGGTCGAATTTTTTAGGTCATTTAGCCATATCTTAGCTTTTATGTAGGAGGGCGAAATTAATTAAAACAAATCTACTAAAAAATTGTTTAAACACGTATTTCGGCGATTTTGGAAACTCCCCCCTGAAGGTGGCTAAAGGGGTATTCAAAAGTTTCGGGTCATTTCGCCATATCTCAGCAGCGGATTTAGGTAGGAGCGTGAAATTCAAGAAAACACATCTACTAAAAAATGGATAAACACGCATTTCAGTGATTTTAGAAATTCCCCCCGAATGGTTTTAAAGGGGGTGGTTTCGAAAATTTTAGGACATTTCGCCATATCTCAGCAGCTGTTTTATGTAGGTGCGCGACATTCAGGAAAACAAATCTACTAAACAAATGATTAAACACGTATTTCATTGAATTTAGAAATCCCCCCCCACCCCCTCCGAAGGTGGTTAAAGTGGGATTCGAAAGTTTTAGGCCATTTCGCCATATCTCAGCAACAGTTTTTGGTAGGAGCGTGAAATTCAGGAAAACAAATGTAATAAAAAAATTACATTGTCTACCCGTGCAAAGCCGGGACGGGCCGCTAGTCTATTATAAGGCAGAAGCCCTAAAAGTATATGTCCGAGGTAATTTAGAAACTACCCGATGGATTTTTTTGCGGTTTGCATCATCGGGTAGAGAAAATCCCCGCGGTCATTATGATATAGCAAAAGAAACATGATTTTTCAATTGTTATCAATTTCAATATGAATTATGAATGATAATTGATATTGACCCATAATTGAGAATTGATAGCATCCTAAGAAGCGATATTTCGGTTTGAAAAAAGTGATTACTACCAGGGATCGATCTAGACAAAATTTGGAACTTATTTATGGCACCCTTCCAAAACAGGCCTCTTAAAAAAAAAAAAAAAAAAAAAAAAAAAAAAAAACACTTAATAAAACATGCTTTTTGGCCTCTTTAAAAAATAAAAAAAAATCTTAATAAACAGGCTCTTTACAAAATTCATTTTAATAAAACAGCATTCCTTCACAAAATTCTTCTTAATAAAATAGGTTCTCCTTCACAAATTTCGTTCCATAAAAACAAACTTGATTATTATTTTTTTTTATTTTGTTAGGCTTTAAAATGTGTAAATTTGCAAAGAAAACAAGTTTACCAGAAAGAAAAACTTCAGAAGAAGGACTTAAAGAAATTATTATTCATAAATGCTTGGCTCGAATCTGAGTAACTGGATTTCATCTTTCGTTGCAAAATGCTCTTTTTCCCAAAAATATCATAAATTTCACAAAAACATCTATTTTTCACAAAATGGGACCCAAAAATAAATAAATAAATAAAATAAAAACCCTGAATCGACCACTGTAAAAACCACTCGGAAATGTTTTCAAGAAACTTTTTTTTTTTTTTTTTTTTTTTTTTTTAACAATGTTAATACATACAAGTGGCCCACTTAAAAACTTTACCAAGTTGTATCAAGTTGACTCTCTGTGGCTATGCGTTAAGTATTGAGAACAGAGTTCCAAAATGCAAATATTATTTAAAGTTGTTCTGAAATCCAAAAGAACTATTTACTGACATATTACTGAATTCATTTTTGTTCGGAAACTCATGAAAACCGCAGGTGTTTTTATTCAGAAACTATGTAATCAAAACATGTTTTCTATTTTTTGGTAAATACAAAAGATCTTTCAGAAAATTCAGTTAAAGTCGGCGTTTTGAACCGAATCCCCGACGCGGCAGCGCGAGAAAAGGGAAAAACGTGTCATGGCGTGATACGAATCGCTTATAACTCGATAAGTAATCCATTTATCAAAAAATGGAAAACTCATTTCGATTTCAAATCACGTCAGTAGTCAGACCTGCCAATTTTATGCTTTTGCGTTTAAAAATGAGTCAGAAAATGTGTCAGAAAGTTTCGCGTTCTTGAGCAGGTCATTTGAGAAACCACCTTAATGACAAAGTTAACATTAGAAGAATTAAAACAATCCTTTTTAAATCAAAAGGTTTTTTTTTTTTTTTTTTTTTTTTTTTTTTCTTGAGCATAAGAAAAGATAACACATACAGTTCAAAAAGGCATATACTAAACTATAAAAGACGGAATCAAAGTAAATTATATTTTATGTTACTATTTTTTTTCCACCTCACTCTCAGAGTAAAAAAGGAAAATTTTACTTTAAAAAAAGCTTCATCTTTTTAACGCAAGTTTCAAAGCGATGCTATTTCAAGAAAGGAGTCAGAAATTGAAATGCTTTTTAAATTTTTCTTTGCTTTTTCAGGAGAAGTGGAAATTGCATTATGAGGTCAGTCTTAGATAGAGTTGGAAACCCTTACATTTTCACACAGTCTGTTGGGAAAGTAAGTGATGAATATTTTAAATTTATAGATTTGATTTTTTTTAAAAAGAAGGGAAAAAGGGAGAGAACATCTTCTTTTTTAGCTCATAGGCTATCAAAGCCTGAGAGCTATTGTGCCCGCCAGTTCTGTATGTACGTATGTACGTATATGTATGCATGTATGCACGTAACGCGATAACTTTAAAATAAAATATCCGTTTTGCTTCAAATTTTGTTTATAGGTTCATTAAGATAAGGCGCTTCCCTGTTTAGTTTTGGGGGTTCATTGGTAAAGTATAAAGGGGAGGGGATGGGGGGGCTAACCCCCCCTTAATTTAGTTAAATGGGTTTTTCGTGCAGAAGTACACGATTTGCTTCAAATTTTGTATATAGGTTCATTGTGATAAGGCGCTTCACTGATTAGTTTTGGAGGTTTGTTGGTTAAGTATAAAGTGGGGGAACGGGGACTAATTCCCTCTCCCCTTAATTTAGATAACTGGGTGCTTCATGCAGAATTATCCGATTTGCTTCTAATCTTGTTTATAGGTTCATTGTGATAAGGCACTTCCCTGATTAGTTTTGGGGGTACATTGGTTAAGTATAAAGGGGAAGGGACCAGGGGCTAACCCCCCCCCCTTAATTTAGATAAATGGGTTTTTCATGCAGAATTATCGAATTTGCTTCAAATTTGTATATAGGTTCATTGTGATAAGGTGCTTCCCTGATTAGTTTTGGGGGTTCATTGGTTAAGTATAAAGAGGGGGAACGGGGGCTTATCCCTCCCCCTTAATTTAGATAAATTGGTTTTTCATGCCGAATTATCCTTATTTGCTTCAAATTTTGTATAGGTTCATTGTGATAAGGCGCTTCCCTGATTAGTTTTGGCGGTTCATTGGTTAAGTATAAGGGAGGGAACGGGGGGCTAATCCCCCTTAATTAATCATCGATCGATCGAAGCCTATAAGGTATGCTTTTGTTACATTAGATTATATTGTATTTTATATGTATTCAATTTATTTTTCATTTTCCCATGTCTTTTTCCGAAACAGTTGACGTCATCCTCTAATGCAGTTAAAATACGATTGTTAATTATTTTTGTCCCCGCGCGTGCCTTTTGTTATCTGCGATCAGTTTTTACTATAACTATGTTGGAGTAAATGAGATGGCATTCTGGCTTGACTAATATTGTTTGCGGATATTTTTATCCTTAATTTTTCTTTAGAAATTTAAACCTGCACCTAAAAAATATTAGATTGCATTGGGAAATCCTCGCATGGACCCACTGGTTTGTCAGGCAATTTCTCTACTTATTCGACAAAAGTCTAAAATTGAAAGTGTACAGTGACTTTTGGTTTATAGTGGTATGTAGTGGTATTGGTAGTGGTTCTGTTCAGATATTTTATTTGTTTCTTTCAATAAAATGGTGAACTTGTAAGAAGAAGGGGAAAATTTTTCAAACATTTACACTGCCTTCTGTAACAAGGAAGGTCTCCAACAAGCTCATATTCAGAAAAATTTGAAAAAATTACAGAATATTCTTCTCATGAGGATATATACGTTTATGAAAAATGACTGTGGAACCTCGATATAACGTCCGTAAAAAAATATCCAAATTTGTGGCGATTAATCGATCGTTGGCGACACAATGAAAAAAAAATATGCTTTTATGATAAATACAGTCACCTCTCACTTATGCGCGTTTGAAGGGACTGACTTAAAATCGCGCATAACTGAGAGCCGCGCATAACTGAGAGGACGTTGTATGTAGTAATTCCTTATACACATTATACACATTATTCGAAAGAAAAACATATTGAAATATAAGAATTATGATTAATGATATTTTATAAAATAAAAGGGGGTGTAATATTAGTATAGTGTACTAAAAAAAAATATATCCTTACAAATAATATAATAAAGTAAAATTTTTTCATTTGACATAGAAGATGATATACTTATATAAACAAAATGCCAATTAGTCCTCTTTTAAGAAGTCATCAATGGTTGTTTGTTTTTGCTTAGGCCGCGTTTGTACAACGACCTTTTCTAATGCATTAAAGTGCGTCATTGTATTTGATGCTATATCAGCATTTTGTAGGTAACATCTCAAAGTGTCCAGGGCTCCTAAAGCAGTAGCATAAGATGGGACAATTACAGTATCAGTTTCATCATTATCATCATCATCTCCTTCTCTTTCAGCTGTCACATCATCAAACACAGTTTCAATATCTCTAATTGCCGTTGATGTTAAGTTTTCATCAACACTGACGAAATCTTGAAAAGAAAGAGAATCTTGGCTTATTCTATTCCATTCTTCTTCGTCTATGTTAAAATCATTGCTGTTGTTTTCATTTTACTGTAATGGAATAACTTCAGCATTATTTGAATGAAAAATACCCGCTTTCCTAAAGCAGTTAGAAATTGTCATGGCTGTTACGTTATTCCAAGAGGAAACCAACATATGCATGGCATCCAGAATCGAAATTTTCTTGAATTCTTTTTTCTGCTCTAGTGATATAAACATTCTTCGCACCAAATCTTTCCTATACTGCGCTTTAACTGACCTTATTATACCGAGATCTAAGGGCTGGAGTCTGCTAGTACAGTTAGCAGGGAAAAATATAACTCGTGTATGTGTCAGCAATGGGAGATCTGAAGAATGGGCGGGACACTGATCCATAAATAACAAAACTTTCTTTTTTTTTAGCCATCTTCATATCGAATTCCTTCAAAAAGTCTAAAACATTTTTCGATGTCATCCAGGCTTTGGTGCTACTTGCGTAAGAATATGGTAATTTCTTGACATTTTTTAAACACCGTGGATTCTTGGATTTACCAATCACTATAGGCGGTAAATTTTCTGATCCGTCCCCATTGCAACATAAAAGCACAGTCAGTCTTTCTTTGCTGTGTTTGCCACCATGGCATGTTTCTCCCTTAAAATTCGTTTGTTTGGTAAAAGACGATAAAATAAGCCTGTTTCATCACAGTTAAAAATGTTCTTAAGATCAAAGTTTTGAATTAAATTTGGAAGGTCTGCGATCCATTCATTAGCAGTTGAATCTGAAACGGCTGCGCTTTCACCACTCAGACAATGATTTGTTAAACCGTGTCTTTTTTTAAGTTTTCCTAACCATCCCGAAGAAGTTGCAAATTTTTCTATTCCCATTTTGGATGACAAAGTGAGTGCATTTTCTTTAAATAACTCGCCGCTTATGGGTAAATTAGAAGCTCTCATTTCTCTGAACCACTGAATTAAAGTGGTTTCTAAAATCTCAAATTTTCCATTCTGAATTCTTGATTGTTTCTTCGCTTGTGCAGAATATTCACTATTAATTTTTTTGATCGAGTCCTTGTTCTTTAAAATCCTTCTGAGTGTTGATTCTGGCAAATCGAATTTTCGAGCTAAATTTATTTTTGACAGTCTAGGATCATTTTCTGCTGCTTTTATAACTTCCATTTTGAACGAAATTGTTAACTTTCTTTTGCTCATTTTTATTGCAAAAAAAAGAAAGAATCTAGATGCTACCGTAAAGGTAAGGACGAAATGCAACACGCAGGTGACTTGATAAAATTAAAACAGAAAGAAAAGAAGCAACCATTAGAACTGAGGGGGTGAGTGTAAAGTCGAACTGTAACATCCTCTCCACCCTCTCCACCCCGCTTTTCGGAACGGTCTTTTGACCTTGACAGGTGCAGAAAATTATTTATCGATTTAAAAAAAAATGTGAATTGCGTTGTCATTTCCGCGTATAACTGAGAGAGAAAATTCAAAGTGGCGCTTATAAGTGAGAGATCTATAGCATTATTTCCCTATTCCTCGTGCCGGGACCTTCTAAAATTCGCGTATAACTGAGAGACGCGTATAACTGAGACGCGCATAAGTGAGAGATGACTGTACTCTTATAGGAAAATATTTTTATACTCTTCATACTGAACTCGTTTAAGTAAATTTAACTTAAATAAATACACTTTTATAACTACGGATTTGTGATATACATTTATATGTATATATAAAGGAAATTAATTATCGTATTCTACGGTTTAGAACAAAATTTAAATTAATTAAAAATGCTTCAAATTAAAAAAAATAATGTCCGATTCTGAGCACTATTAATTTGACTTAGTGTCGGAGACAACAGGAGAAAAGTATTGTTGTCATGGAAACAACAACTTATTCTATATCGAAATGTATAATGAGGGCGTTCTTAATCGGACAGTTACTGTTAAAATGCACTTAAAACTTATACAGCCGCCGAAACCGCGTGTAAAATTAAAGAACTTCACCAATGCACAACTTGTATATAGTATATTATATAAGCTTATAGAAATACTACTAAACTATTTAATTGTTTAAGTTTAAATTCATAAAGTACTACGCATTTAACCAAGAATTTTCAAATGTATTAAAATCGCTTGCATTTGGCGGGGAAAAATGTTGCTTGCCAAATCGCGTCTTTTTGCGCGAAATACTCGAAAGTATTTTGTTTGTTTTTTAACAATTTTATACTGGGATTCCGCAATTAAATTTGACTGATACATCAAGTACATCAGTACATGAGTAGCTCCTAGCATTTTTTTTTTTTTTTCAAAATATTCTGAGTATCACTTTAAGGGGCCCTTCCTTGTAAGTACTCTTCAAAAGAAAGTGCATAAGTAACCAGCTCACAGCACACGGCCGTAACGAGATGGGGGCATCCCTCTGAGCCTCCCTCCCCCTTCTAAAATTTATCAAGAAAAATGTAAAAATGCTGGGGAAAAAAAACGAAAAGAAAAGAGAATAGTTTTGAGGTGCAAATGTTACAAAATTACAAAAAGTTAAAATTTTAAGAATTTTAATGCTGCATTTATAGTTAAAATGAAGAAATAGTTTTATAGTTTTAAAACATAAGAACTGTTAACATGCCGCTGAAAAAAAAACGTACTAACCATAAAAGGTGTAAATCCACGAAAATTATATTTTCTGTTACCATTTTTTTTTTTTGTAACACGCAGACTTAAAACAAAATCTTTTATTATTTTTTTAAAAGTTCTATCTTTTAATGGAATTTATAGAGCGATGCTAGTTTTTTTTTTTTTTTTTTTTTTTTTTTTTTACAAATGTCCATTTTTGAAGATTGAAATGCTTTGTTAATTTTTCTTCGCTGTATGAACGAGAAATGGAAATTGTGTTATGTGGTCGGTTTTAGATGGAGTTATCTAACTTCCCTTTCTATTACTCTAAAGAAGAAAATGTTGAATATTTTAAAATTTATTGATTTGATGAAGAATATATTTTTTAAGAAACGGCCTATTTTTTTCTATCTTTCAAAAGGACATAGTTGCTAAAATAAAGAATTACACTCGCAATAATATTTTTTTTTTTTTTTTAAACATTCGTATTGAAGCGAAAAAAAAATGGGAAAAAATGCTAAAAACTACAAAATATATCACAAAAATGAATTAAATTCAGGATAAACCAATGCAATTTTTCCAAATTTTTGTGCAGTTCTTTACCTTAGTTTAAATATGATGTATATTATTCATATTTATAAATAACATTTATTTTTGTATCTATAACATTGTATTATTATTAAGCTATTTAAAGGAGTAAAATGCAGCTTTTGTTTTTATGTAATACCATAAAACCTCTCAATAGCGACAACCTCGAGCAGGACCTGATTATCCAAAAGGCACGTGAAGCACATGCTTCCCCTCTAAAATTTAAAAGGGGGCCTAAAATGAATGTGAAGAGGGCCCTCTAATTCCCATTTTCATTTTTTTACACTGTATTTTTATTTAACAGAGAAATATAAATGTCATTAATAAGATATTAATTAATCATATAGCATCCTGATATGCCTGATAGAAACCATCCGGGAAATTGAGCATTACAGCTATATGTACTAAATATATCTGAATTATATACAGGGAACATAAAAAAGCTGTTTAACCCCTTGGGGACGAGCGACACGTATACGTGACGCATAAGACGCTCAGAATCTTCATTATTCCCACCAGTTATTTTTCATTGTAAGCTTTGGTTTATTTATTCTAAGCATTTCTGCGATTCGATTAGGCGAAAATTTCCGTTTTGGAAAACTGGTGGTAAAATATTAAATATGCTGTAAAGGACGCTCGTCACGAAGGGGTTAATGAAATATAATGTGACACCGGTTGAGCTATTTCCGGGAATAATATTAGAATCACTAAGTGAGTTTCCATGAATGGAATAAAACTTTTGTCAAGTAAAAGGGGGCCCCAAAATAATACCGTGCTTTCTCTAGATTCAGAGGTTAATCGGGCCCTGACCTCGAGACGGCGGAATTTGTCCTTTTTCAGAGGTAAAGATATACAAAATGTATGTGTTGTACATTGAAAAAGGGTTCGCTAAAGAGAGATGTATGCTATTTGGATACTTCCGATATGGAGGTTTTACTGTATTTTATTAACAGACATACAATTCTTATTTTCCCAAAATCTTCCATAAAATGGGTTACTTGGCCTACGGGTTGCTTCAACCATAATCGTTTCGCCAACATAAACATTATAAGATGGAAAGCAGAATCGCATGTTTGCATCCTGGTGCAATGTGGAATGAAAGGTAGTTCGATTATGAAGGATGCCACCATAGTAAGGTAACATCGAAATCAGGATGCCACTTATTTCACTTTGCTATGGGTAATACCCCCCCCCCCCTTACCTGTTGGTACACCAGCTAACTGGCAGTTTCTTTATCTATACCATCTAATCCAATCTATCAGATATACCAAAACCAGCGACGCTAAAATTAGTTTAAAAAATGTGACGCTGCCTCCCGGACTATTAGTATCTATATATTAAAAAATAAAGTTCACAATATTTCAAGTAGTTCATAGTATTTTTATTTCAAAATAATTTTGATTGAAGACATCATAATAGGCCGAAATAATAAGGACTATACTAAAAGTAAAATGTAAGAATTTGGATGATTAGTTAAAATATTGCTATTCACTATTTACCAGGGTTCATATCATATTTGTGATAGTTGTTGTACTTGTTTCTTATATCCTGTCGTTGATGAGATGTGTTCTAAATGCATTCTAGACTAATACTTGCAGCATAATATTTGAATATTTATTCATATTGTTATATCTAAATGAAGATTTCAATATCCAGGTATTATTACGTTACCTAACATAGACTTTAGTTATCACGGTGTTGTTCACAAATGTAGAATTCGCCAGAGAAATTTATAACCTATTGTATATAAATCAATCTGTTCTATTTAATGCTTTATTTTAGATAAAGATTCATTTGTTATTAGTGCAACAACTGCTTAAAATGGACTAAGAGTGCTACAAATAAGGTTACTTTATATATACAAATATTTCAGTTATGTATCATAATCTTTGTATTTAGTTGCATAGTATCAATGAAAATTCATAATACCCTTGTTTTAGTTATAGATTCTATTATTGTTAATTTAAAACTGGGTAAAGAAACATCTGTCCTCTAAAACTCATGATGCTGAAAGTAAATGGTGCAAGTACATGGAAATACTTGTATGATGCATGATAATTAGTGCGCTGAAAGATGTTTCTAATAATACCACACAAAGAAGATGTCTAAGAATATTGGATATGGAAACAATTATTCTGCATGTTGAAACATCAGTGTCTTTGCAGACTGTTAATTTAAAAATTTTGACATTAACTGAATATTAATCAATAACAGCAAATATCATCGTACTGCAACGAAGTCATCTAATTCTTTCTACACTGTAATTTCCATCCTATGTCGACATTGCCTCCGATCTTACTGCTTTTTTTCCCTCGAAAATCGTTAAGAGCATCATCTATAGCACGAAACTGCCACCCCCATTCAACATTATATAAAATTTGCCGGTGATCATACCTGTTATCATCAGGGCTATAATTTTCCGCATGATACGAAGGAGTCAAAACAGTCATTTTATGCCGGTTGATAGAATATCGTCGGAAAAAATGTTTAACTTTATCTGCAACATCTTCTGGCTGTGATAGATTAGACCACATGTTTACAAGCTTACAAAACATGGAATACGGTCCATAACGACTAAATTTTCTTAAACGACCATAGGCATTTAGCTCGTCGTACGTCATTCTCATATCTGCTTCATCTGTTTGAGCAACATGACCTTCTTTTAATGGTTCTAATTCAGCAGTTGGGGTTGTATCCAGAATTTCGCCCAATGCTGGTAAATCGAATTGCACCATTGCATATTTTAGAAATTTCTTTAAATCCCTTTTATTAAAAGAACCAATAGGATTTATGTCACCACTCGAACAATCATATTTCGTAATATAGCCAGCAAGACACTCATCCACATTTCCAGAAGCAAGAACTAACAGGTCTCCTGATTTATTCCGAGACCATAACATTAACTGCGCAAAGGCATAACACATAACCATTCGTATACGAGCTTGTATATTTTGCAAGGCTTTGTCTTCTGTTTCACTGCCACCATGCACGCGAAACTTGGGTGTTAGCCCGGTAACCAACAGAAAAACTCTTAAGATAGCTTCAATAATTTTGTCAATATTTATTTTTATGTGATAACTACCAATCTGAGAAGCAAGATCTTCAGCTTTTTGGCTGGTTTCTTTAGATGAATTCTCTGTACCCATATAACATGTTACTAATATCTGTTTACAAAGTTCTTTTGCATTTTGCGGCTTATAATCTGGATCTCCGACTATTTTCCGTAAATCTTTCAAAACAGAGCTATTGCCTTCTGATATTGACTGGCATACAAGTGTGCACATAGAATATACAATGACAGAGCAACTGCTACTGTCAACACCTCCACTCAGTGGCAGAAAGAAACCACTTCCGCCACTGCGTCTTAAATAATCCCACAACCAACAAGCTGCTCCCAGAGATATTTCTTCTTCGTGTGTATGAAACTGACATTCCTTTGATTCAGCTGTCGGTAATAATAATTCACTGGATGAAAGCGCAAAATCAGTGACTACTCGCGGATACTTATCCGAAGACGATGCTTTTATATTTCGATATTGTTTACTGTTGCGGTAAGATCTGATGTCTTCTAGATCTAATGTCGCAACAGTCAGTTCAATATCTTGTAAAGAGAATTGCTTCCCCGTGCTAACCATATGACCATTAATGGCTATATGTGAACAACCATGGAAATAAACCCTCTCTCCATCACCACCTCTCAAATTCGAATACACGTAAATCCCGCCGCATTTATATGTAGATGATTTTACCAAATCAACGAGAAGAGATGCTTTTCCTATTTCATGGTAAGAACCACTACTATTCATTATAATTTCTACACCATCTAAGCTTTGAGAAATATAGGAATTGTCTGGGTTCCAGAGTTCTTCGCAAGTTTCAAATCCGATGCAAGTATCGATAGTTGAAATGACACCGTCACCTATGGGCACCGTTTTCTGACCAGTAACGGCTCGAACAATTCTTGGCAAAAAGTAATTTTCTATTTGCTTTTCCTTTGTCCATGCTGTGAACCAACGCGATTCCCTGTAATTTCCATCATTGGCTAAAATCAATTTCGGCCTTATCAAAAGAATTCTTTTGTTCAGAAATACTACTCTGCAGTTGTAAGCAACGTTTTTGTGCATCACTGGCATTCCGACATCTATGATGATATCACTACAGTTGGGATCTTGCAAGAGTTTAACAAACACTTGCCACGAGTGCAAAAAAGTGTCGCTCTCATGAAAATGATCTCCGCAGCTGTAACCAGTCACTTCAAGTTCTGGACCGCAACGGTATGTGGCTCCTTTATCTTTTGCTTGAATTATGCTTTCAAGGATCTTATGGTAGTTTCCTTCAAAGTCCATTGCCCATTGATTCAATGTACACGTTGCCAAAGTGACTTTGTGACCCATTTTTAAATATATCTGAAAAAGAAAAATACTGTTATTTTAAAATAATAATCTTATCAAGTAAGTAAAAGTTTTGGAGAAAAAAAAATAATAAAATGCAATAAAATTTGTAGACGATACATTCGAGATTCTTTTTACGCAGCTTTGAAACAGTGCATTTTATATTTTATCCATATTTGGATTTCCAATATGAATATCCGTATGAAGATGAAAATTTAAAAAGTCCTTCTGACCTGTACCGGGAGGAAAAGGTAGTTTTCCTATATCTTCGTTTTATAATTTTAGCTAATGTTACTCGGAAGCAGGGAGCTAAAATGCAAAGAATCCGATTACAGAAGTTTCGTTAATACTGAATTTGAATAAGAAATTCACTAAATTCGTCAACTACAGCCAAGTTGGCTTCATTTATGGAGACTTATTTTTGGTCGACAATTGGGCGATATTTCGCCAAGTGTCGCCAATTGTGATCAGAATTTGACGCTAACGGATGTGACTATAGTTATGCGTATGAATTGCGAAAATGATTACAATGAAAGGTAATAATTTGCGAGGAATACCGTTCATTAAAACTCATAAATTAATCCCTGAATTATTTTAATCTGCTGTCATGTTTCAAAATGTCAGCCACCCTAGAATTTCAAACTGCAATATCTCAGCCATTTTTTAAGATAGAGGCAAACCAAAAAATGCTCCGGAATCCTTGTATTAAGGTTTAATGCTTAATCAAAAAATGAATTTCAATTTCAATTTTTTTAATATATTTTTTTCGATTTAATTATTTTAGTGGTCACCATTTTGAAAGAAGATGGCGGACCAAGCTGGCCAACGAACTCGGTCGAGATATTCATGAACTTAATACACACGCTTCGTTTCATCCAAAACGGTTTATAAATACCAGTGCTATTTTATGACATATAAATCATATACATATATACATATATAAATCAACATTTGAACGGAGGGTGGTTTTGGAGTCTGGGAGTCATGATCGGTGAAAATATACCGAAATTTTCCGGAATTCCTTTCCTCCGAACGGCTGCAATAGGTAGCTTTTTACTTTTTGTAATGAAAGCTACCTAAAAGTTTTTCTTGAGAATGGTTTATTTTTTCTCACGCACAATGTTTATCAACCGAAATTATTTTACATCTATACTAATATTATAAAGTAACATTTATGTGTGGGTTTTGTAGGGGTAATCTCTGAAATTGCCGAACCGATTTCAAAAATGCTGGTGACCATTTCTTATCCTCAACAGGCCATATATTATGTCGGAACTCTCAAAAGGGTGCAACAACAAAAAACGTTCTAAAATTGCGCTTTCTCTTATATTGTTGGGGCTAGACACTTGAAATGTGGTATATGGTGATTATTTTTAAGATGTAAATGCTCGCTATGAACGGTTTCTGAAAAGTTCGGAATTTAAAAGGGTGAAATAAGGCGGAATACTTTTTAAAACGTTCTAATTTACGAATGATTTGGAACTGTTATAGGAATAGAAGGTTGCAATTTGATATGGCTGTTACTGTTAAGACGTAAGTGCTTGCACAAAACAGTTTCTAAAAAATTCGAAATGTAAAAGAGTGCCGGAACAAATAAGGTTCCAAAATTGCGATTTCTGTTATACTGATGGGGCTAAAAATTTGAAATTTCGCATGGGGGCTACTTTTAACATATAAATGCTATCCAAGAACAGGTTTCTAAAAAAATTCGAAATTTAAAAAGATGAAATGAGCGGAAAGTGTTCTAAATTACGATTTATTTTGAATTGTTAGGGCTAGAAACTTGAAATAAATGTGCAATAAAACTAGATTTCTTTTCTTTTCTTTCTTTCTTTTTTTTTTTATCAAACAATCAAATGACCTCATACAATTTAAATGCAACACAACGGGTTGATACGTAGTAGCTAGTATGTTTGTAAAAATATTGGTGCCAGTTTCAAAAGTTTGAGCACCGGATATGTCCGGCCAGCTAAGGCTTTGGGCCTGACAGACTAAAAGAACAAGCCATGATAGATAGGTGTATATATAAATATAATTTAATTTTGTATTTTGTAACACACTAGGTAATCTATTTTTATATGAATAATAAAACCATTAGTATTGTTAGAACAAGTAAAAGACAAACTTTGTACGCCCCCTCCCCTCCAAAAAATAAAGAAAAGTCATACATATCATTTTCGTTTGATTGCTTAGAAGGAAGGTCTCAGAAGGAAGGTCTAGAAGGAGGCTACTTCACTCAGACGAAAACACCCGCTCGCTAATGTTAATCCTATGGAGGAAATATTTTAAGATATCTCGTTCGCATTTCAATATTTTTAAAGGATTTTTTTTTTCATTGGATAGCTGAGGTCAATTTCTATGCACACTCCTTTGTACATTTTCGATTTCGATTACAAGTTTTTTTTAAATTAAAATACTTTCGAAACCGGTTTCGAATCCTCAATATAAAAAACTGCAGCAAAAATCGAAAAAGTACAAAGGAACTGCATAGAGATCCACCTCAGCTATCCAATGCAAAAAAAAAAAAAAAAAAAAAAAAAAAAAATTAAAAATATTGAAATGCGAACGAGATATCTTAAAATATTTCCTCCATAGGATTAACATTGCGAGTGGGTGTTTTCGTCTGAATGAAGTAGCCTCTTAAAGCGCGTACTCAGAATATTGTAAAAAAAAAAAAAAAAAAAAAAAAAAAAAAAAAAAATGCTAATGGAACTACTCATGTATGTAACAATTTAGGGTACTTACGTATTATCCGTGCCAGGAGATTGATCGCCAAAAATGGTTGCCAAGTACCAATCGTGTTTATCGTTGCCTATCATGTTTTCAAATGCAGTAATTTAACATTATGAAACAACATTGTTAAAAATGGTAATTAATATAAAATAAATAAAATGTAATGTATGTTTATTAAATTTATAACATTGTTAAAAACAGTAAATAACATTATTTTAGTAAAATTAATAAATGATAAATAACATAGTAAATAAGAAAGAATAATATTATAGATTATTCCCAGGCATGTACCATCGCGACGTCACGGTACCATGCAGCAAGAAAACCAAATATAAGGGTTACTATAATTAGTAATATTGGCTCCATGCCTGGCGCAGTTGGCTTAAAACGGGCACGATAATACGTAAGTACCCAATTTAGCTTAGATCGGTCAAATTTAACTGCGGAATCCAAGTGAAAAATCTGAAAAAAAAAAAAAAAAAAAAAAAAAAAAGAATATTTTCGAGTATTTGGCTTAAAAGAAAGCGATTTGGCGAGCAGCACTTTTACGTTATATTCCTTTTGGCGCTATTTTGAATTTTTTCACTAATCGCGCCAACCGACACAGGATGGTGCCAAACTCTCCCCCCGGGGTTTCTTTTTGGCACCAAAGTGGCGATTTGGTACTTACGTATTATCCGGGCCAGATCAGATACAACTGTGTCAAGTATGGTGCCAATTATACTAATTACAGTAACCCTTACTTTTTTGACAAATGTATAGTTGATTTGGCACAGATGTCATATACGCGCCACGTTGACGCGATTTTTTTTCTCCCGCCAATTTCGCGTAAACTTTGATTTTGAATATTAGTTACAAATAGCGTGCAATAATAGCACGTGATTTTTTATTTCAATATAAAAATAAAATAACGTAATAAATTAAATAGCTTCTATTATTTTAAAAAAGGAAATAAAAATAAATAAATGATAGTTTGATATAAATAAATAAATATTGATATACAATAAAAATAATTTATATAATTAAAATAAAAAATAAAAGTAAATAAACATATAAACATATATAATGCAAAACAAAGTTTTCGCCATATTGGCGAGGGAAAAAAATCACGCCAACGTGCTGCGTATATGACATATGTGTGTAATTTTATTATAAATCATCTGTTTGTCACAGGAAGCAAAAATCGCCAAGTTATTACGCCAAGCAAAAAATCACTTGTACTTGCGTATTATTCTGACCAGTAGATAGATCGCCAAAAACGGTTGTCAAATGCCAATCTTGTTTATTGTTGCCAAACACGTTCAAAACAGTAATTTAGCATTATTAAATACATAACGTTATTAAAATTGATAAGTAATATAAAATAAATAGTACTTTTATGTTAGCCGGGCGCCAGTGATCACCAAAAATTTTTTCAGTCCCGACAACCTTTTTTCTTTCCTTGGCAGTCTTTTGTCATTAGATAATAACAGATAACCAATATTTTGACACTGCAATGTACTATGTTCAAAACTTACTTAAAAAAAAAGCTAAAATATAATCATGATAAAATATGTAAACACAAACACATCTGTATAAATAACAAAGTCTCTAAAACTGAATTGAAATCAAATTTCAAATCATTTGAATTGAAAGGGTTGCAATTCAAATGATGCAAATTGAAACAAGATTTGGCGAGTTATCACTGGCACCCAGCTAACATAAAAGTACCAAATAAATAAATGAATAAATTAAATATAATGAATTAACAATAATAAATAAATAACAAAAACTATAAATTATAATACGAGAAATAAACTATAAATTATAATATAAAAATAAACTATAAACTATAATAAATAAATAAACGGTACAGATGTCGCAGACGCACCCGGGTTTCTTTCTGACGCCAAAATGGCGATATTTTGCCTGTCGTCGCAACCCGGCAATTTTGGCGAGATTTTGTTTCGTGTGGCACCCGGTACAACAGATTTTGTGTGCTTTATAATAGAATAATTTGTGTGTGTTTATTATAATAACTGTGTTTTTTTTTTTTTTTTTTTTTTTGGTGAGTTGTTTTTGCCGATAAATGTTTCATGTGGTTGTTGCCATCTTCAGCCTTTGGGGTTGCTTTTTTAACTACTGGAATGGATTTTATGTGCGTAACGTCACACACTTTTGGCACTATTTTGCATATTTTTGTCAGTCACGTCAACCAGCACAGGATATTGAACTCTTCCCTAGAATTGTGTGTTTTTTATAATAAAATAAATTGTTTCTGAAAAAAAAAAAAAAAGAAAACTAGCATACTGTTTTCGCACACTGCTCTATCATGTATTTGAAAATGAGGTTTTCTCGTCAAAATAATGCAAAAAGAAAAAAAAAATCCATTACTATCTGTATACAATAAAAGATAAATGACTTCCTTACGAGGTTAATGTTTGAAACAAATACAATTTTAATTTATATAAAAGTAATACAGTTTTTCTAATTGTCGATAAATTATTTACAGAATAATTTCCGATAAATATTGGTACTATTAAAATTTATGTTATACATAATTTTTAAATAAGAAATATTATAATTACCACACAAGAGGAAAATCCTTCAAGAACAAACTACGTAAAAATAGCATTACATTTTACATGTCAGCTTCATTACAGTAACTTTATGCTATATTCTACATGAAAGTTGCAGTTAGAAACAGACTTAGAAAAGCCACGCGGTAGAAAAGTTGGTGGGACCTAATTGAACGGGCCTAAGAACTATTATATTTGCAATTATATTTGAGAACGGAGGAACGCATCCACAAGTGAAAAATGAAATCATAAACGTACATTTCTCTCTATTGAAAAAAATCTCTGATCCCAATACACCATTCAGAAGAATGCTTTCGTTAGTGAAAATGACATCACACTTAAAAGGAATATGAATTGGGATTCATAGAACTCAAATATACAAGACCATCTTACTATAATAACATATATTATTATGATAAAGTGGTTGGTCTTGCTCAAATACTTAAAAACAATTGCGTTAATGGATGCCCTAATCTCGAATTGATGTTCGGTCGTTCGGTGGTGAAAATGGCGTCATACTCAAAAGAAAAGCTGAATTTCATTCATGAAAATAAAATATTATACAGTATAATTGTGTCAATATGACGTCATATTCTCTAACCTTACTTTTTGCATGTATTGGGGCATTTTAGGTAGCTTTCAATACAAAAAAGTCCTTCCAGCCTGTACCGGGAGGAAAAGGTAGCTTTCCTATATCTTCGTTTTAAAATTTTACCTAATGTTACACGAAAACAGCAAGTTAAAATGAAAAGAAAACGTTTATAAAAGTTTCGTTAATACTGAATTTGAATAAGAAATTCGCCAAATTATTGAGCAATAGCCAAATTGGCTTCATTTATGAAGACTTATTTCGGTCGCCAAGTTTGGCGAGAATTTGGCGCTAACGGATATGAATATATAGTTTAAGCTCACCCATGTCTCGACCGAGTTCATTGGCCAGCTTGGTCCGCCATTTTGTTTCAAGATGGCGGCCACTTAAAAATTAAAAACTAAAATAAATATACAAAAAAGGTAAAAATTCAAATTTATTTTTTAATTAAGTGATAGGCCTTGATACGAGGATTCCAGAGCATGTTTTGGTTTACCTCTATCTTAAAAAATGGCTGAGATAGAGCAGTTTGAAATTCTAGGGTGGCTGACATTTTGAAACAAGACAGCACATTACAAAAATTTTCAATGTTGTAATAATTTTCCCAATCATACGCATAAAACTATATATTCATATCCGTTATCGCCAAACTTGGCGACATTTGGCGAAATATCGCCAAATTTGGAGACTAAAATAAGTCTTCATAAATGAAGCCAACTTGGCTATAGCTCAATAATTTGTCAAATTTCTTATTCAAATTCAGTATTAACGAATCTTTTGTAAACGTTTTCTTTGCATTTTAACTTGCTGTTTTCGAGTAACATTAGCTAAAATTTTAAAACGAAGATATAGGAAAGCTACCTTTTCCTCCCGGTACAGGCCAGAAGGACTTTTTACATTTTGAAGTTACTTGAATGCGTTTTTGCTATTTTTACAATGATTACATATGTATGCTTGTAACGTTGGTATTATTTTTACTTCTTTATGGTCCCCAGGGTTCATTTTTGGTATTTTTTTAGATGATGTCGGTATGTATATTTGTCTGTGATGTGTGCACGATTGCGCCTAAAATTTGTTTCCGATTGAGCTCACAGATAGGGTAATACGTTAGAGGTCACTGTCGCAAGGGCTATATTTATTTTTCTACAAATCGGTCAATTGGTTTGGTATTTAAACCTTTTTTCAAAAATTTTGTGACAACAACAACAAAATAAAGAAAGTAGTATATATATATTTTAGTCAATTAAATATTTTTATTATTCACGCTCATTTTATTTTGACACAAACGTCCTACTTCATTACATTAACTTAATTTAGTAAAAACTTTTTTACGTTTTCCAACATAGTTGAAAAGTGTTTATGAATTCGGTTTGTCTGTCTGTCTGTGCTCTAACTCGAGTAAATATGCTCGGACTGTCATGCAATTGATATATGTTATTGAGGAGCTATGGAATGAGTTATTGAGCTATGGAATGTTCGGTATTGAAAATGAAAGTGTTTAGCACGTATAGTTTTTTTTTACAGGGACACTCAAAAGAATTCCGTTACATTACGGTCTATGGGGGAAAATTAGATGCGGTTTATTTTAATGATGTTACACAATTTCAAACATATTGAATGTGACATATATCACTGAAGTGCACTACAAGAGGCTTAGTATCGAATAGGGTGTGCATAGGACTTATAGCTCCTTTATAGGGACACTCAAAACAATTCCCTTACACAGTTTATGGAGAAAAATCGTTTGCGGTCTATTTAAATAATGTTTCACTCTTTCAAACATATTGAAATTGATATATGTCACTAAGGTGCATTATAAGAGGCTTACCATAGAATATTGTCATTGTGTGTATAGCATTCATCGTTCATTTACAGGGACACACAAAGAATTCGTTACTGTTTGTTAACAATAATTGCAGGAAATGCGTTATCAGTTGCTGAACGCGTTTTTAAATTTAACTCATTTGTTGTTTGTTGTCTATTACTTGGTGTGTATCAATTCTATAGATCATATACAGAGCAGCACAAAAGTTCTCGAGAACATTTCCGTTTACTGACGGAAATTCCAGAAGGAAAATTTTAAACTGTGCTACGCGTTTCCTAACTGAATTAAATTTTAGCATTCTGTGTAGTATATATGCAAATCTATAGATCATATACAGGGCTCATAAAATAGTTCGGATATCTTTCCGAATATTGTTGGTAATTACTGAAATTGTGTTTGTTATGCGTTTAAATATGTTATTCGTTTTCCAAATTATCTGCTTAGATATCATCTTTCACGTTCTTAAACGGTAAAGATTTGTAAAATTATTTTGGAAGTGTTGGAAAGTCTTACATAATCTATGCTTGACGCATGATTTTTCGTTCTTGTTTTTTTTCTTAACGAGCAACTAAAAATAATTGAGCGAGATTTATTAATCTGATAAAAACACTGGGAAATTTAAGTATTGTATGCTGAGGAACAATGGCAAATATATACATATATAAAACAACTTAACACTCCCATAGCACGACTATGAAAATTAAATTTCAAACTTTATTTTAGTTAACAGGTCTTAATTTCAGCACGGGTGGAATGAAAATTCATTGAAAATGAAATCATAATTTTAGAAAAATGTTTAAGCTTTATAAATGAAAGTGATGTTTTCTTTAGAATATGAAGTAATTTTCGTAAATGGAAACGTTGCAACTTTGTAAAATTAGGATATATATTTTTTTAAATCTATTTTTACTCTAGCTGACCCGCCCGGCGTTGCCCGAGCCCGTGTAATAAACTCAAATCTTTTAAAAAACGAAACTCTGGCCAAGGTTTCCGATGGCTTCGACAACGTATACCGGGCACGCTCGCACGCTCCGGAAAATCTTTTATTTCCCCCTTCTCCGCCAGGGGAGCAACCTCTTTCGGAAAGAACCTCTGAGACAGGTTAACGTTGCCTACGGTACTGTATAGTAGGCGTGCGACAAAATCGAGCTGGTTTCGAGAAGATGGGAACATTATAAGCCGAGTTATTGAAATAAGGCGCAGTTAGAGAAAATAATCATGAGTGAGGCGCCGGGTGAAGGGGATGTTCTTGTTCAAGTGTCCTTCAGAAAATGACTAATTAGGAGGACTACGATGCATCTTTAAAAATTCGTTCGTTTGCTTAAGCTAGGAACTTAATTACAAATTTGCCTTAAATTACTCTTCGGAAATAGTGGTAACCGCTACTCATAAATTTACTTTAATGTTATAGAAGGTGACTATTAAGTTAATTATAATGTTTGGAATCCTTTGCGTTCAAATCGGAAAGATAGTTGTTGAGATATGGAAACGGGGCATAGTTGGGTAAAAAACCTTGAAGGAGGGGTTGGGGGGGATGTTCTAGTGCCGTTCAGCAAATGACTAATTAGGACAACCACTATGCATCTTTAAAAATTCGTTCGTTTGGTTAAGCTAGGAACTTAATTAGAAATTTGGCTTAAACTATTATTCAGAAATAGTGGTAACCGCTACTCATAAATTTACTTTAATGTTATAGAAGGTTACTATTGAGTTAATTATAATGTTTGGAATCAGTTGCGTAGAAATCGGAAATTTAGTTGCGGAGATACGGAAACAGTGCATAGTTAGAGGAAAAACTTTGAAGGAGGGGAGGGGGGAAGGGGATGTTCAAGTTCCCTTCAGCAAATGACTAATTAAGAGGATCACTATGCATCTTTAAAAATTCCTTCGTTTGGTTAAGCTAGAAACTTAATTACAAATTTGGCTTAAACTATTATTCGGAAATAGTGGTAACCGCTAATCATAAATTTAGTTTAATGTTATAAAGGGTAACTATTAAGTTAATTATAATGTTTGGAATCATTTGCGTTGAAATCGGAAAGATAGTTGCTGAGATATGGAAACGGGAAATAGTTAGAGAAAACTTTGAAGGAGGGCCCCGGAGGAGGGGGGGGGGGATGTTCAAGTGACCTTCAGCAAATAACTAATTAGGATGATCACTATACATCTTTAAAGATTGATTCATTTGGTTAAGCTAGGAACTTAATTTGAAATTTGGCTTAGGCAATTATTCGGAAATACTGGTAATTGCTTTTTAGAAATACACCTTGAAGCAATGAATGCTGATTTTTACGATAATTTAGTAAAAATGGAACTAAATGGAGAAGTTCGGAACATTATTACTGAGATATTACTGAGAAACTGAGATTTAAAATAGCGGTATTCTGTATATAAAACAACAATTAAACGCTACGGGTTAAAATTGTTAAATGTAATTAGACCCCTACCCCTCGCCATACCCGCAAATATATAACAAATAATCTGTTAAATAAAGTTTTCTGTAATAATAGTCTCTACCATAATAATATATGTCGTGTTTTAAAAAAACCTTAAACCCAGATAATTATAATGAAGAAAAACCTGCCTGTAAATGTCTCAAACAGGTGGCGTTTATGTAATTTGCCGTGAGTAGATAGAGCTGCATTAGCTTGGCTTTATGCAGGTAGCTGCAATCAATGTTGGCACTATTTCGTTATAAGTCCTTATCTATGCATCGTTACTCTGATTTATTTAATGTGTTTTGAGAAGATATTCTACACAACCAACCAACCGATGAAAAAAAGCGTATTTTTAATGAGAGTTCTTTGTGCATTTTGATTAATATTTCAGAAAGTAATTGAAATATTAAAATTCTGATGTAATGTTGCAATAGAAGAGGGTTTGGACTACCTAAATCTAAATTTCCAGCCTTCTAGGTGGGGTAGATTTTCCTAGCCATCGCCAACAGACACACACACACAGAGCGAAACTTGCTTTTATTAGTATAGATTACGATATATCTGAATGCATAGTATTCTATAAAAATTTTTGGAAAATCGGGTGGAATCACTCCAGATTTGTTTTGTTTTCATGGCGCGAAGCACTCATACATGCGTTATAGCGATCGGAGCATTACTTAATACTATGTATTTTTGAGATTTTTTACAAAGACGTTTTTAATACATTTTCCTTTCTAGAGGTCTTGGTTTAAGTTCATAACCTCTTTTACCTCTTTTAAAATTGACTTATTTCGAAATCAGGGAACAGGGCTATTTTTTAACAAAGAGGGAATTAATGCCAGATGTCGTGACCCTTGTCTGACATTTTAACACTGCATAAATAAAAGTAGATTTAAAGATTAAAATATAAATCGGAACATATTCTAATGCAACATATATTTAAACAAATTTAACTTAAGCTGTTCTCAAATCCAAAGGGGCTATTTTTAGACACATTTTTAATTCGGTTTTGCTTGGAAAGGCAGGAAATGAGCAGGTCTAGTTATTCAGAAACTTTATAATCGAAACAAATTTTTAATTTTTTGATAAAAGCAGAAGATCTTTCAGAAAACACCTCCAAAATCGGCGTTTTGTACCAAATTCCAGATGCTACAGCTCTAGAAAGGAGAAAAACTGGTTGTCACGTTACATGAATCGCTTACAACTCGATAAGTAATTTATTTATCAAAAGATGGAAAACTCATTCCGATTGCAAATCGCTTCCATAGTCAGGTCTGCCGATTTTACGCCTTTGCGTTTAAAAATGAGTCAGAAAATTTTGCGTTGTTCAGGAGATCATTTGAGATCCTTAACTCGATATTAATTTCACGTTACTCATAAAATGAAAATTTTTTTGTTGAAATATTTTAGTTCAGTGCCAAAATGCAGTACATTATAGTTAATCTGATCTTATGGCTAATATTTTTTTTTTCATTTATATTTGGCAATTAATTGCCAAGTGTGGTAACTTTGACACTAATTTACATTACACTAGCAAACAAATGTTCCTTGTTGAGATACACTTTTAAAAATATATACTTGAAAATTATTTAAAAAGGTGTAAAAGGTTACTAAATTGAGCTACAGTTTTTAAATAAGTTTTGTTGGAAATTACATTTGTTCGATGATGTAAAAATTTAAATTATGCGATATTTAGAAGGGATGTATAAGCGATGAAAATAGCAAACGGTTTGTTGGCAGGCGTCCAAAAGAGGCCTTCACATTTCTGACGATTAAAGTATTTAGTAAAGAAATAAGATTTTGTTGCTAAAAAACAAAGGGAAAATGTGCATTACGCATAGATTATGAAAGATTTATGAAATTTTCTTTGTTCATGTGGGAAAGGAAATATCTAAATAAACAATCTAGAAAAGGTCAAGCACAACTGAAAACTGTTTTTTTTTTAGCACCAACAGAAGGTAATACATTTGAAATTGTTTGTATAGTTTTCTATATTATCTATAAATTTTTATACCCAACACATAAAATGCTAAAATTTCATTCAGCTGAAAAACGCATTATATAAATGAAAATGCATCGACAATTTTTTTGCCAACCTATATATGAAAGTATTTATATTACACACACACCGCATATTGCACTGTGTTTGGCTGAAAATTCCGTAAAACTTGAAGCAATTTCCACCCATAAATGATAATGTATTCTGATTTCCTTCAGCAGTTCTGTGTGTGATCTACAGAAATATTATACATTTGTACTAAAAATTACATTTATTACTAAAAATACATTTGTACTAAAATACAACATTTTGTAATAAAATTTAGTTAATTTTGAAAGTGCATAATACAAATGAAAATGCTTTTTCACAGCAATTGTCGCTGGTACACTGCAAAAAAAAGTGTTCATTTTACAGTATAATACTGGCAGCTGGGATGCCAGTATTATACTGTAAAATCAACACTTTTTTTTGCAGTGTAGATGCTAATGTATTCGAATTCTTGTGTTCCGTCCTATAAAAGAAACATTAAATATTACATACTTTTTTTTTCTGCAGCGAAGATAGTTTCGTGAATATTAATAATGATACCCAAACCCATTGTGTTAGAAATAGCATAGCATTGTGAAAATGTATTTTAATCAATAACTGCTTATATAGACAATTATGTAACGGAATTTTTTTGTGTGTCTCTGTAAATGAATGAAAAATGCTACGCACAATTTTCTATTAAAAAAAAATGATATGCTGCCTATTAATAAAAAATATCAATTTAATAATGTTTAAAGTACTACGAAAGTACACTTCGATCAATAAAATGTTTTACAATTATAAGCTTTAGATTATAATTTATTCGAAGTTTTTTCAGTGTCGCTGTAAACGAACTGTAAATGTTACATGTTCTACTATCAATAGGAAACATGCTTCAATAAAATATACCACACTGAAAAAAATGAAGTACTCAAAAATGAGTAAGTCCATGTACTCATTTCGAAATGGGTATTTTTGGATCAAAAATGAACATGTGCATTCTCAAAAATGAGTAAGTCCATGTACTCATGTCAAAATGAGTATTTTTGGATCAAAAATGAACATGTGCATTCTCAAAAATGAGTAACTTCATGTACTCATTTCGAAATGAGTATTTTTGGATCAAAAATGAACATATGATTAAACCCAACATACTTGTATATTTCAGAATGTGTAATGACGAAATTTCGGAGCCTAAAAAGCTATTATTGGAAAGAAAAACGAAGAATAAGGGAAATGAAAAGTGGATCTGGTTGTTCGGGATTTTCATCAAAGTGGATCCACTACAACACATTTACTCTTTTGTTTTCCCTCACATTTTACACATCTACTTTTTTTTTTCTTGATAGTACTTCAAAATTATGATTTTTTTCCCTCTAATTTTTTTTAAAATTTATTGTAACTTTTTTAACGTAAGGCAATATTGTGTTATTTAAAAGTTTCATAACATAATATCTTTGCAAATTATAGCTATGCTAATTGGTATTAAACTAAGCTAATTTGGCTTACAAATTTATGAATTACGCTAAAATTTATTATTTTATAAATTATAATTTTACAAAGTTTATAATTTTTCCCTTAAGTTTATAAAATTAGTTAATATTTTTTCTTTACTTTTATAAAAATAAAGTTTTTACTTTATAACGTTTTTAATTTATTTCTTTAGCTTATATTTTTATAAATTAAACTAATTTAATTTAAATAAAATCAATAAGTCCAGATTTAAACCTACCTATACCAAGGTCATTAATTTCAAAGTTGTCTCTAAAAATCATTTTTTTTTCTTGTAAACTATTTAGTTTAACCGAACTCTACGCAAAAGCTCTCAGCATAGCTGAAATATAATAATTTAATTTATTATAAAAAAAATTATTTACATAATTTTTTTTAAAATAAGACATTAAAAAAAATATTATAATAGCATGTAATAAACACGTCTGATTAAAATAATTGTTGTTTTTATTAGAATTGATAAATAGTTAATCAGGCAAATAATTTTTAAAAAGTATATGTTCGAATAAAGAAATTGTTGGTACTGTTGCAAAAAGAATCAATCAGTATTCTTAATGCAATGTTTTACGCATATAATACATAATAAATTGAAATTTATCTGTTATAAGGCACCAAATCATACAGCAAAATATTGAAAATTATGAAAAGAAAATATTAAAAACATTGGAACTGAAAAAATCCATCTACAGATGAAACCTCAAGTTTTTGCAAGTTTTGCAAAATAACTAACAACATTTGAGAAGGAGGCGTGACCACTCATGGCGCGTTGGTCTGAGTCGTCAGGTTAGTACACAGGACATCACGGGTTCGATTCCTCTCATGGACAAGGATTGGTTAATTACTATAAACTCACGCAGGAATGAAAAAAATGAGCAGAAATGTATGTATCCCTTATAAGGTTGTCCTCGCGAAGTAACTTTTTTTTTTTTATCCTATAAATTTTATTTTAACGACATAATTTTTTTTTAATTTGAATACATCCGTGGGATAAAAAATGAGTACATAGCAGTTCATATTTGAATACATCCATGGGATCAAAAATGAGTACATATGTTTCTCAATTTTGAGTACATTTGGATCGGAGCTATTTTGAGTATGTGACGTATTCAAAATTGAGTACTTTTTACTCAATTTTGAGTACCCATTTTTTTCAGTGCGGTTTCGTGGTAATGTAAGCATATTTACAAGTTAAAGAGCGGACGGACAGACAGGCAGACGAACTGAAGTCATAAAAACTTTTCAATTATATGGAAACTGTTATTATTATTATTATTATTATTTTTTTTTTTTTTTTTTTTTTTTTTACGAATTTTTTCAATAGTTTTGCATCTAGCATTGCATAAACTTATAGAACTGGCATTTTCTTTTTACTTTATGGAAAAAATTGAAGAAGAACGTGTTACAAAAAATAAATAATAAATAAATCTGTCTATCTATCTTATTATAGATATAAAATGGAAATGGAAATTTCGTTCCGACTGCTTGAGATAATTTGAGCTATGCTGATAGGATTTTGATGGGAGTTAGCACTGTTAGAAAAATACTTTTTCAAGGAAGGTTTTAATATGTAACATATCGTTCTACGTTGCTTAGTTATAGAAGTATGAGGGACAGTTCTATAATCAGGTAAACCCGATTGTGAAAGACGAGCCTTTTTAAAAGATTTTGCTGAATGGATTTCGGGTAATTTTCCAGGGAAGGTTTTAGTCTATCGTTCCACACTGTTAAAAATTTGCAGCAAACTGTCCAGTCATTTGACCGTTTTTACAGAAAACGGTTACATAACTGTAATTTAACTCTATTCTGACCATATTATTGTCCATATTATGGTCAGAATAGAGTTAGTTTACGGTTATGTAACCATTTTCTATAAAAACGGTCAAATGACTGGACAGTTTGCTGCAAATTTTTAACAGTGTACAATGCATTATAGTATTATGGGGGAAAGTTCTATAATCAAATGAACCCGATTTCGAAAAGCCTTTTTAATGGTCTGCTGAAGAGATTCGATGGCACTTGCACTGTTAGATAATTTTTGGGAAAGGTTTTAGTATATACTAAAACCTTTCCCAAAAATTATAAACAGAGTAATCTTTCGAAATCGGGTTCATCTGATTATAAGAACTTTCCCCCATAATACCATAAAGCAACGCAGAACGACAGGCAGTATACTAAAAACTTCTCTTGAAAATTACCTAACTAACAGTGCAAACTCCCATCGAAATCCATTCATCAGATTTTTAAAAAAAAGGCTAATCCTTCTTAATCGAATTCAGCTAATTATAAAACTTTCCTCCATAATTCTACAAATAAGCAACGTAGAACATTATGTTTTATACTAAAACCTTCCCTGAAAAATTATCTACACTGAAAAAAAAAAAGTGTTGATTTTAACAGTATAATACTGTAAAATCAACACTTTTATTTTGCAGTGTAACAGTGCAAAGTCCCATCAAAATCCATTCAGCAGAATTCAAGTTATAAACATAGACGGAACAAAATTCCTATTTGCACTTTATATATAATAGTAGATATCGTTCTTCGTTGCTTAGTTATAGATTACTGGGGAAAGTTTTATAATTAGATGAGCCCGATTAATTTAGCCTTTTAAAAAGATTCTGATGAATGGATTTCGATGGATACCGTTATCATTTCCGTTTATCAAAAAAAAAAGGAAAACGTATTCCGATTACATTAGTTTCTGAATAAGAAAACCTGCCAATTTCACGCGCTTCCGAACAAACATAAATTTAAAAACGTGTCTGAGTACCCTCTTTGGATTTAAGAACAGACTTAAAAGTTCCACTGAGCGGATTTTGATGTGAGTTGCACTGTTAGTCATAGTTAAATTGTGCGAAAAAAGTAAAAATTATACTTGAAATTTGCATTCTGTATTACAAAACTTGCATTCTACGTGATCGGAGCCGCATGCAAAAGCTAGTAAATAAATAAATTAGTTTCAGCATTAAGAAATGTGTTAAGTATCATTATATTAATAATATAGAGCAATTACTTTGATATTTTTCAGATTTGTATCTGTCTTCTTTCACCAAGATCTTCATTCACAGAGAAATGGACTTCGGATTCCGGATCCTCTACGTAGTTTTGGCCTTTTTGCTGTGCTATATGTCCACGCTGGAAGCTCAGATGGTATCTAGGTACGTTCGACTTACTAATATATATCTAGATTTTGTTAAAATTAACGCAAAAAGTGATGGTGGCATTCAAAAGTGAATTTCAAAAGTGGTGGCAAATTGATGGTGACAATCCCTGCTCCAACATGGGCTATATTTTATGTCGGTGCCACTACCCCCAGGGGGGTGCAGAAGCGAAAAACGTTCTAAAATTTCGATTTTTTTTTATACTGAAGGAGCTAAGAAACATGGAATGTAGCATGGTAGTTACTTATAAGATGTAAATTTTCTCTAAGAACAAATTCTAATAAAATTCGAAATTTAAAAGGGTGAGATGAGCGAAAAGCTTTCTAAAAACATTCTAAATTACGATTTCTATGAAATATCTGGAATTACAGAACCGTTTTCAAAAGTGATGGTAGCAAATTGATGGTGACAGTACCTGCTCCAACATAGGCTATATTTTATGTCGGTGCCACTACCCCCAGGGGGGTTCAGAAGCGAAAAACGTTCTAAAAATTCGATTTTTTTTTTTACACTGAAGGTGTTAGACACATGAAATTTAGCATGGTAGTTATTTATAAGATGTAAATGCTTTCTAAGAACAAATTTTTAAAAAATTCGAAATTTAAAAGGGTGAGATGAGCGAAAAGCTTTCTAAAAACATTCTAAATTACAATTTCAATGGAATCTCTGGAACTACAGAACCATTTTCAAAAGTAATGGTGGCAAAGTGATGGTAACAGTCTCTGCTGTAACATAGACTATATTTTATGTCGGTGCCACTACCACAGGGGGGAGTGGTCTATGGAATGGTCAATTTCTATGGAATTTCTGGAACCACAGAACCGATTTCAAAAGTAATGGTGGCAAATTGATGGTGACAATCCCTACTCAACATAGGCTATATTTTACGTCGGTGCCACTAACCCAATGGGGTGCAGGAGCAAAAAATGTTCGAAAATTGCGACTATTTTTATACTGAAGGAGCTAGAAACTTGAAATTTGGCATAGCAGTTACTTATAAATAGCAGTTACTTATAGATGTAAATGCTCTCTAAGAACAAATTCTAAAAAAATCGAAATTTAAAACTGTGAGATGAGCGAAAAGCGGTCTAAAAACATGCTAAATTACAATTTCTATGGAATATCTGGAACTACCGAACCCTTTTCAAAAGTGATGGTGGCAAAGTTTTTATGACAATCCCTGCTCCAACATAGGCTATATTTTACGTCGGTGCCACTAATCCCAGAGTGGTGCAAGAGCGAAAAACGTTGTAAAATTGCAATTTTTTTTTTATACTGAAGGAGCTAGAAATTTGAAATTTGGCATTGTAGTTACTTATGAGATGTAAATGCTCTCTAAGAACAAAAAAAAAAAAAAAAAAAAAAAAAAAAAAAAAAAAAAAAAAATCGAAATTTAAAAGGGTGAAATGAGCGAAAAGCGTTCTGAAAACATTCTAAATTACAATTTCTATGGAATCTCTGGAACTACAGAACCGATTTCAAAAGTGATGGTGACAATCCCTGCTCCAACATCCTCTTTAATATAAAGCTATGCGTTACTGACGAATGGGTTTTTCGCTAATCTTAGCCACAGATTAATCTCGGAAAATGAAACATGTGAAGTTACTGAAAAAAATAATAGCTCGAAAAGTATTTGTCAGAAAATGGTTAGACAAACTGCGTTTGAAAGGTGAAAAATTGTATATTTCTTGATATAAATTTCAAATCTAATGATTATGCCACTTTTGAAATATTGAATTTCAAAAATTACCAAATTTCACAATGGAGTACCATAGCGAAACCTTTACACGTAAAAAGATAATGATAAGTGCGACGTGTCCTGATGTGTATATTGGCTATAGCACGAGTCACAAAATAAAGTAGCCTTATTATTCTGTTAAAATATAAAAGTGAATTATGAAATGTCAATATTTTGTTTGATTAAAGGTTCGTTAAGAGAAATTGACCAGCGTATCGGGCGTAGCTTGCTAGTGTATAAATAAAAGAATTGTTTTTGAGGTGTTTAATTAAGATTTTGAAATGTTTAACTATAAATGTTAACTTGATGTTATACTTTTTTAATTATTTAAACAGTTTCAAAACCGAAAATAAAAATTTATTTGGAAGCATAGTTAAAAAAAAAAAAAAAAAAAAAAAAAAAAAAAAAAATATATATATATATATATATATATATAGTAAACGCATTTTTCTCTTACACACAAACTTTATTTTTCGGGCGGTCAACGGGGGGGAGTTGAGACGGGTGCTCGAGGTATCTATCGACTCAGAATCATCCAAGGATATTTGATAACGATTTTCGAGAACAATTGTCGGTAATTAGCCGAGATATTAATTAAGTTACTTGAAAAAAAAACTTTATTGTAAAAAATTTTTATGTATTGCGTAGGGTATCATTTGAAAGATCTCGTAGCATCGAACTCAAAAATATATTTATTTTAATTTTAGGTATTATATTTTCAGAGATATCGTCGAAAGTATACTGGAAAAATATGCCTCCCCCCCCCTCCTCTCCACCTTCCTGTTTCCGAAAAATTATGAAAAAATTAAGGGTAGTAGGACTTTATTAATTAATAAATGGTAATTAATAAATTCAATGTACGGAACCCTTTGAACGCAAGTTATACCCGCACTTGACGGATTTATTAAATTATGGTTATAGTTACGAAGCACATATTTTTATCAAATGCTCCAAGTTGTATTGAAAATATAGCTTACAAGAATTATGAAAAGTGTTTATAATAGCTTTAAAGTTTTGTTCCATTTAGTCATTAAAAAAAATAAAAAATAAAAAATAAAGTCAATTCCTACTTAGGTCAACAAAGTAAATTTTTTATTTTAGTTACTTTTTATGAAATAGTTACAATTAATATAAATATGTATATACCTATGACAGAATCACAATATTAAGTGGGAAAATAGAAATTAAATTTAATTAATGAATTAATATTGCAAAAAACTGTATTAACATCAAGTGTCATCCACTACAAGTTTAAGAAAATGCATTTGAACTTGAGTGGATGAAAAAAAAAGTATTTTACAACAATTGAAAATTTGAAAATATAAAACTGAAATTAATTAATTTAATTTAATTAATAAATTTAATTTAATTAAAAACATAAGTTTGAAATTGTACGTCAAACGTGACAAATGGGGTGCGTTCGTACTATAGCTAGTTATATAAATATTCAGATCTTGATGATTTTTAATTCCGTGAAATGAATTACAGCGTCTGCAGATTAATTTCTGTCATAAAATAAGTATCTCGGTCGCTTGACGATTAAACCTCGGAAGCTCCTATAACAAGAAAACACCGATTTTTAAATAAATATAAAACTAAAATTAATTAATTAAATTTAATTAATGAATTAATATTTGAAAAAAACTGTATTAACATCAAGTGTCATCCACTACAAGTTTAAGAAAATGTATTTGAACTTGAGTAGATGAATAAAAAGTATTTTATTAACGATTGATAATTTGAACAAGATATATAAATATATATAGGGAGAGTGTGAACTAATAGTAGGAATTGAAAAAAAGCATAAATACACAATTAAATTGCTGTTTAAGTCTTTGTTTTAATTATCTATAAAACAGTTTTTATTTAAATGCATTATTTATTAATTACAGTTTTAAATTAATTTTTAAATATAATTAGATTTACGAATACATACTTTTATGGAAAGCACGCAGCTGTAAAATTAATTTTTAAATATGATTTTAGATTTACAAAATACATGTTTTATGAAATTCACCCAGCTGTGAAATCATTATAATGCCTATTTATAAATTATTAGAAACTGATGTGTTGTGTATGTCAAATTACTTTTGACAAAAACACAGACAAGCAGTTTCCTGATTGCTTTAGCGTGTTATGGTTTTGAAGCGAGAACTTGCAGCAGTTTGGCAAATTTGATGAATAATATTAATGATATACGTGCATTTTCTCAAACTTCCATGTCTATAATATCGAGTGGCACTTCATTTCCAATTTTGAAGGTAAGTATATTTTATATATTTCTATTAACGATCACGAATATTAATTAGAATTATCAATTTGGTTGTGCTTTACAGATTTTGTTTGTTTAACTAAATAGAGGCACTTCTCAAATTATTCCATGAATTATATATTTTTTCATTTGATTCGATTTTCAGAAATTTATTTACATATATTTTTTGAAGTAATTCGCAAATTATTTTTTTTATAAAATATACTGTAGAATGTTGCAGAAAAGAGATAGATTGAATTAATTTATCAGAAAAAAAAAAAAAAAAAACGTGTTAGAAATTGTACGTCAAACGTAACAAATGAGGTGCGTTCGTACTGTTATTATTTCAGTGAAATAAATTATATCGTTTGTTATTAATGATATGATTAATTTCCGTAATAAAATAAGTACATTTTAAGTTGGCAACATGTTATCTTTTGTTGACATTGACTGAAAATTCCAATGGGAAACTTAAGCCTAGCTTTGAAAATTTCAGAACTTGAAATCCATATTTAGACTCTTTTTCCATTTAATATCTATTTCTCCAGAAACATTTATCCAAAAAACTGTCGGATCGTATAATTAAACAATTTTAGTATACAAATTCGGTTTTTAAATTCAGAAATACGGAAATAATATAGGACTCCATTTTAAACAGGGCGTAATCACCGTGGCAACCTAGAATCATTACTTATCATGGGATATCATTGAATAAATTACGTATGATAAGATTTAATAGAATGAAGAATGTGACTATAACTTGGTCATAGGGGTTATGAAATGTCTGAAATAATTGATAAAAATATTCATATACTATTAATCGACAATAACGTTTCAGGTGAGTTTTCTTGAAACTTTTCATTTCATTTTCATTTTTTCATGTGAAAATCTTTCAATAGAAAATTAATTGTTGTGGAAAGAATTTTATTGTGGATTTTTAATTGTTGGCAGCTGCTATAACGAAAAATGTTTAAATTTGATAGGAAACTGCTGTTAGATAGATGGGTTCTACCCGGAATCGTCACCTCACTTTATATAAATAGATTTATTTCCTACCTCTTAATGTTTAAAATATTTCGTGTTGCAGTTTCACAGCCAATTGGCATATCTTAGCAAGAGTGGTTTAACGCATAGTTCTGTAACTCGTATGCAGTTGTTACCATACTGTTTATTTGAAAGAATATTTGGCAATTTAACATCTACGCCATTGGTTATTGAACCGGATAACAGAAGATTAATCATAAGATCAGATAACTACAGAATAGGATATTTTGGCGCTAAACTGAAATCTGTCAACGAAAAAACAGATTTTAATTTTATAGTATTTGATATTGCTACTTTATTTATTTATTTATTTATTTATTTTGTTTCAAGAGAAGATCTTGTTTTTCCATATCATTTTAGTCTGAACCAGAAACATTAAACTTGCTTTTTCATAAAATATTACATTTTCCAGAAATCTTCGATCTGCAGACGTAAGATTTGGTAAACGCAAGTCACTACGTATGTGGTTCACTAATTTGCATTTAAAGTTGCGTTTACACCAAATTTTCCCCTCTACGAGTGTACTTTTTTTATTCAACTTCTCTTCAAGCTCATTTTTAAACTTATTGTTTGAAAAAGAAAATATTTTGAGATATAAATAAAAAAACTGACTTGTTATAAATTTTTTTCTTCAAAAAGAAGAAGAAAAAAAATATACTCGTGAAACAATTTCAAAGCATGGCACATATACAAAAACAATATTTGTTTAAAAAAAATGGCAACTGGAAACATTTTTCTCATGCTCTATGGCTCGACGAAATACATTTTGAACGACCTTAAGAAAATAGTTTTATACATATTATATCTGTTTGTTCCACCTTTGTAAAATATGCAAACGCTTCTTGTTTTTGAATTTTGTGATATATTTCTTCATATTTTATATTCTGTTGGTGTTCTACACGCATTCTATATACATGAAGGTAAACACGGCTTCTAAATTCTCGCAAAATTCTCATTTAAGAAATTCTTTATTCGTCTGGTTTCGTCACTGAAAAACTTTAAACTATAGAAAGAGGATCTTTTTTTTTTTTCTCTCAATTTTATATTTTGAAGCAAAACCTATATACAGGTTGCATCAGAAAAATGTATACACACTTTGGATGATTATAATTACAGTTTTTATTCACATATAATTAAAATTTAAATTACAAAATAATCTACATAAAATGTATAACATTTCCCTCCTACCGCAGATGTTCAAATTTATTTATCATTCTGGTCAATACTCTGCTCGTAACGGTGGGCTATTGGTTCACAAACTTGAAGAAACGTTTCATTTGGTGTTGGGGCGCATTCTTGCTCAATTGCAGTTCCAGAACGTTGTCTTATGAACATCCATTCGTTTCAAACTTATCTTTTATACGATGAATTGTATCAGTCGTCGCATAGGTGGATCTGACTGAAACTCTCTGCGATATTGTTTCTGTACTTCTGCTACATTTACATACTAACAATCTATATATTTAAAACGAAAAGAGAATTCTGTCAAATTTTCACTCTCTTTTCCACACCAAAATCCTCTCTTTGCACATGGTTCAACATTTTTTTTTTTTTTAAGGCTTTTGCACTCAGAAACGGGAAACCTGATTGATTACCATCACTCACTTTTTTAGCCTAGGGGGATTGAAAAGGGTTGATGGAAGACGGATGAAGTTGTACCATTGCATTGAAAGCATAGACCTTTTAATATATTTTTGCTCTGAGGTTAAAAGCTAAAGCTTTTTTTTTTTTTAAAGAACTCTTGTTTTCACTAGTAAATATGCATATTTTTTCGCAAAATTTTAAAGAAAACTTGGATACAGTTATATTTATAACGGATTGAAATGTCAGAGAGTTCGGAAGATGAGAACTATTTTTTTTAATGCTATGTTAAAAGAGCACTGTAAATAAAAATCTCAAACGTTCCGTTTTGGAAAGTTGCCTTTTCTGAAACAATTAGATTCATTTCTATTCAATGGTTGGAGTATCATAGTTGAGAATTTTTCCAACAGAGCGAAAATATGCCGGGACCAGGACTCGAACCTGGGTACATTTGTTTGCCGTATCAGCGCTCTCCCTACTGAGCTATCCCGACGATATCCTGGGCTGGCATATTTCACTCTTATTTGTTGGACAAGGCTGCGATCTGCAGCGCTAATTTCATTCATCTGAGCTATATCTATAGCTCAGATGATATATCATGGTATCATACGGTATATCATGATGAATCTAGAAATCGTCGGGATATCGTCGGGATAGCTCAGTAGGGAGAGCGTTGGTACGGCAAACCAAAGTACACAGGTTCGAGTCCTGGTCCCAGCATATTTTCGCTCTGTTGGAAAAATTCTCAACTATGATACTCCAACCAATGAATATAATTTGCCTAGTTGAATTACTTTCCTTTGTTCATTACGATTAGATTCATTTTGAAAATGAAAAGTATGACGTCATAATTGATAATACGGATACCAGCAGAAAGATTTCCCATCGTTTTTGAGATGTTCCGTATTCACAAAGGAATAAAATGAAACCTGAAAAATGGGCTATGTTTCTTTTCAGAAATTAAACGTTTCGCTTCAGATGTGAAACGTTCCTTAGAATTTTTTAAAGTGAGCCGATGCGAAAACAAACAAACAAAAAAGCGAGAAGGAAACATTTCTTTTACAACTTGATAACAATATTTTTTCACGAAATTTTTACACGGGTTGTAAAACCGTTTTATTTATCACCAATAAATATTTCAAAGAGTTCGGACAAAAACAACTTTTCATTTTAAAACTATGAAACGACCCTACGTGAAAAAACAAGAAAATGAGCGTTTTTATTTACTCAATATCAATATTTTTTTCGCGAATTTTTCCTTAAAAATATAATTTGATACAAAATTTTAAAGAGAGCTTGGATACAGTTATATTTATAACCGTTTGAAATGTAAGCGATTTCGGAAGATGAGGATTATTTTTTATTTCTATGTTAAAGGAGTCGACGCGAAAACAAACAAACAAACAAAAAAGCGGGAAGAAAACATTTCTTTTACAACTAGATAACATTATTTTTTAACGAATTTTTTACACGGGCTGTAAAACCGTTTTATTTATAACTAATCAATAAAGATTTCAAACAGTTCGGACAAAAATAACAAGAAAATTTTTATCACTAAACATCAATATTTTTTCACGAATTTTTCATTTAAAAATACAATTTCATACAAAATCGGGTTAAAAATATAAAATAATAAAAACTGTATGTTTCTTTAAAATTTATTATCACGGGCCTGGGCAACGCCGGGTGGGTCAGCTAGTAGTATATTAAAATAATTTTTCTTTTTTCAAAAGTTAATCTTAGTCCACTCATTTTTTTCAATTAATTACACTTTGAAAAGAAAGAAAAATTAGACAGTTATGACCCGTTAAACCCCCAGGTGTATGTATACATATTTCTGACGCACCCCTGTATTTAAAATACAAAGCGGAAAGGATCAGAGTCCATAAGCCGTGTTTTTGGCCCATGAAATAAGCCTAAACTCGATTTTTTTTATACTGACTTAATTATTTCACTTTTTAATATTAACCCTTAGAGGACCATAAGATGTCCAAGACTAAATATGCCAATACAACACAATATTTTAGCTATTGTGGTTGTAAAGTAAGAGAATATCACCAGAAAAACATAGCAGGGTGTATAGGTTTCCTATAATTTCATGGGAAATATTTTTTCCCTATGGACCATAAAAGTAAATAAACGAAGAGTTAGGTTTATTATATCGGTATTTTATTTATTGCTTTGTAATACAAAAAACATAATAAAAATTATCAGAAAAGTAAAATAAATAGTTAGTTATGGTATTCTAATTTTCTCAAGTCCAAAACACTTTCAAGATATTATTAGTTCAGCCCGCGAATGTTTTGGTTTTGGCGCAATAAAGTTTGACAGTTCTTTTTTTTTATTCGTTCAGAAACACATTTGCCGCCTTGGACATACGTTTTATTTTGACATTCAGTAAAAAAAATATCGATTCAATAATAATTGAACAATCGATAACGATTTTTGTAGAAGGTAAAAATATTTCCCTTGAGCGTGAAAGGGTTAAAAGGCTTAGCCTGTACGATTTCACCCATATTTTTTGCATTTTGTTCGGATTTATTATGACTTACACAAGCTCAAAGTTCGTATTATTCGTAGTTTTTGATGAAAAATACGCAATTTCTCCTAATTTTACCTCAGTTATGTGTATGAGTGCAATCGTGCAACGCTTTCTTCTTTACATATATTGTAAAATACATCATTATGTACAATATATGTAAAAATAAAAGTGTTGCAAAGCTGCGCTCATAGTAAAATATTTAAAAATATATTGAAAAATGAGGTAAAATTAGGCGAAATGAGGAATTTGCACACATGGGGGATTTGATCATTTTTATATTTTTCTGATAATTCTACATCCACAGTTTTCAAAAATGTTCTCAAAAACGCAAAAAATAAAATCAATAATTAAATAATTAATCGTAAAAGTAAGCTAAAATCACATGACTCCAAATCGGGGCGTGACTTACTATGACGTCACAGTTCACGACATGCCGATGTTTACATTCTGTTAGCAAGCGGCAATCGTATTCTCTTGACATCCAATTTTTTTTCTACTTGGATTTTCATAATAATTCATCATCATCTCATTCTGATTGTTGATTTTTTTCTAATTTCGTATATATTTTTACGAATTATGTCTCTTATACCCGGATCTGCCAAGAATAGATAGCATGGCTATGTTTTCTTTCTTGGGGAAAACCCCCGATTTTATGGGAGCAGAAATAAGAGGGATTTAAAACGAAAAGGTACATAAAATTATTTTTATATTATTCAATTTATATAATAAAAGCAAATAACGAGCTAGATTTATTTATTTTGCAAGAATATTTATTAATTAATTATTATAATTATTTTGCAAGAAAAAGACATTTTCATTTATTTATTTCTAATATATATTTTTTAATTTAACTAAAATATTTGATTACAGATTCAATTAAATTATCTTGGATAAAATGCATGCTTGGTAGCCTTTGTCCCTTATACGATGTTTCTTTCAAACAAAAATTATTTTTGACTAACAAGTGATAAACGGACAAACATACGTGATATTTTAACAGAAAATAACGTCTTCTATGATTTTATTCTTTAAACAAACATGAAGTGTAGGAGTAAATCTGAAATTTAAGAAAAACTGTTTTTTTTTAATTCTTTAAAACAGAAAAAACAAGAACGAAAAATCATGCGTCAAGCATAGATTATGTAACACTTTCCAACGCTTCCAAAATAATTTTACAAATCATACCGTTTAATAAGCTAAAAGATAACATCTCAGTAATCCGAATACTTTTATTCAGCCCTGTATAGGATCTATAGATTTGTATATATACTACATAGGATGTTAAATTTTAGTTCAGTTAGGAAACGCGTAGCACAGTTTCAAATTCTCCGTCTGGAGTTAAATAATACGGAAATGTGTTCGCGAACTTTTGTGCGTCCCTGTAAATGAACGATGACTGCTGTACACACACTATTCTGCAGTAAGCCTCTTGAAATACACCTTAGTGATATATATAAATTTCAATGCGTTTAAAATAGGGAAACATTATTTAAATAAACCGCAGACGATTTTTCTCCATAGACGTAATGTAACAGAATTCTTTTGACTGTCCCTGTAAATTAACTATAAGTGCTATGCACACCCTATTCCATATTAAGCTTCTTCTAATGCACCTTAGTGATATATATAAATTTCAATGCGTTTAAAATAGTGAAACATTATTTAAATAAACCGTCAATGATTTTTCCCCATAGACCGCAATGTAACGGAATTCTTTTGAGTGTCCCTGTAAAAAAACTATCAGTGCTACACACTTCCGTTGAAATAGGGAACATGCTATAGATAACGACTATAACATATAAAAATTGCAGAGCAATCCGAGCATATTTACGGGAGTTAGAGCACGGACAGACGGCAGACGGCAGACGGCCAGACGGCAGACGGCCATACGGCCAGACGGCAGACGGCCATACGGCCAGACAAACCGAAGTCATAAACACTTTTCAACTAGGTTGGAAAGTGTTAAAAAAGAATTGAATCATATATACAATATTTGAGGTGTAAGAACATTTGATTTTGAATTCGGTAGATGGCGCTACCAAATACCAAATATTTACAGTAGTTATTTTACGCCTTGAAATAACTCGTTTTATAATCTCTTTTTTAATATTTTTTTGAAATAAATCCTTTTTTTTAAAAACCTAGTCCCTAACTTTATAAAAATGTACACTTACGCAATAAAATTTTTATTTACTTCCTGAATTAAAAACTAACATATTTCTGTGTGTCATTTCTTAGACGTTTCTACGTTTTACCTATTTAATCATCAATAAAACAGGATTATTGCTTATGAATCTTTATAGATACAATATACCTATGAAATCTATTACAGTGTTTTTGTTTTGCAGTATTTATAATAGGACTTTATGTTGTCAGTCATAATAATTTTCGAAACAGCAATATTTAAAAGGGACAAGTTGAAAAGCGACGTATGTAAAAACAATAACTATGTCGTTTGTTGTCATGAACTGTGACGTCAGATGTATTACGCAGCGCTTTCGGGATACGGTAAATAGTGCGATATTAAAACAATCATAAATCAACAATAAAAGCTAAAAAAAAAAAAAAATATGCAGGCTATCCTTCTTAATTTTTCATGTTCTATTGTTTCGTGATAAATTTAGAAAACGTGCAAATTCTCCATTGCGTAATTTTCATCCAAAACTACGAATAATACGAACTTTGAACTTGTGTAAGCTATATAAATCCGAACAAAATGCAAAAACTATTGTTGAAATTGTACAGGATAAACCTTCCAATATTAAAAAGTGAAATAATTAAGTCAGTATAACAAAATCGAATTTTAGTCTTATTTCATGGGCCAAAAACACGGCTTTATGGACCCTGATCCTTTGCATCATCTCCCTGGACTTTGTACTGAACCAATTTTAATGGTTATTTTTTTTTTAAACTGAAAGCTGTTCATTTGTAGACGGGCCTATGCATTAGCTATTTTTAAAAATATTTCTATTATTATAAGTTATTTTTAATTCTAAAAGTTATTAACCAAATGTCATCAAAATGGCGGCAATCGGATTACGTCCGCTTTTGCAGAGAAAAGAGAAATAATGGAAGCATTATATCGTTCAAGATCTCCTTATCATAATACATACCTTATTGTAATTATATAGTTATTGAATATATCTTTGTTGATCCCATTTTCTCATTACAATTAAAAAGACTAGTCGGATGTGCCAATCCCAAAACTTTCTTCTATCTCAGTCATGTTAATACTTCAAAATTCGCTATCACATCGCCAATAAAATCAATATTTTTCGTCATTCTGTTGTACGTCAGCTGCTTGCGAATCGTCGGGTTACAGGGATGCGAACAACCGATGTATACTAAACTACGAAAAGTCCTTCTGGCCTGAACCGACAGGAACAGATAGCCTCCCTATTCCTTGGTTTTACGATTTTAGCTCATTTTACTGGAAAACACGAAGCTAAAATGCGTGGAACATAAATAAAGAAGATTCAATTCCAGTTCTCGTCAACATTGAATTTGAATGAGAATATCACCAAATTAGTCCTCTACAGCCAAGTTGGCTTCATTTATGGCAACTTATTTTGGTCGCCAAATTTGGCGATATTCTGCCAACTGTCGCCAAGTTTAGCAAGAATTTGACGTTGGCGAATATAAATATATAGTGATAAGCATATAATAGGATGAATGGTTACAACAATGAAAGAAAATTTGCCGAAACCATGTTAACTAAAACTCATAAATTAAACCCGTTTATGGATGAATTCTGCTGTCTTGTTTGAAAATGTCAACCACTCTAAAATTTCAAACCGCTATATCTCAGCCACTTTTTAAAATAGAGGCAAAACAAAAATTGTTCCGGATTCTCCGGATGAAAGCCGAACATTTAACGAAAAAATGTTTTAGGATTTCTAATTTTTTTGAATTTGCACATCTTTTTGAATTTGAAATCTTTAAATGGCTATCACAGCGCGCCCTTTCGTCGAAATATCCCCAAATTCTAATAGAACCTGCTTGCCATAGACAAAAACATAGGAAAAAAATGTGGTTCAATTTGAAGCATAACTTCATACACTTTTCGATGGTACAATAGTGAAAATGGAACAAAAATATCGATCACAGCGCCCTCTTTCGTCGAAACATACCCAAATTCTGATAGAATCTGCTTGCCATAGCCAAAAACATAGAAAAAAAATTAGGTTCAATTTGAAGTATAACTTCATACACTTTTCGATGGTACAATAGTGAAAATGGAACAAAAATATCGATCACAGCGCCCTCTTTCGTCGAAACATACCCAAATTCTGATAGAATCTGCTTGCCATAGCCAAAAACATAGAAAAAAAAAATAGGTTCAATTTGAAGCATAACTTCATACACTTTTCGATGATACAATGAGGACACACAGACGGACAGACGGACGGACGGACAGACGGACAGACAGACAATTTGTAAAAACATGTCGAAAACCGGAAGTCGAAAAAAATTTCGATTACAATACTTTCTTCTATTATAGATAGAAGAAAGTAAAAATATGTTTTTAATTTGTGTGCAAGAAAATCAAGAGACACCCTTATCATAATCAAGAGTCCTTATCATAAAGCTCTCCCTATCATAATATCTTATCATGATTATATAGTTACTGAATATATCTTTGTTGATGCCATTTTCTCATTACAATTAAAAAGAAAACATGTTTTTAATTTGTGTAAGAAAAACAATAGACCCCCCCCCCCTTATCATAATCTGTTATCATGATTATATAGTTACTGAATATATCTTTGTTGATGCCATTCTCTCATTACAATTTAAAACTAGTCGTTGGGGGCCACCGTAATACTTACCCATTACGGATATGCATCATAAACTTTAAATGTTCGATTACTGAAATGCGTAAAAGAAAAATCCTTAGGACTTCAAATATGTTAATCATATTACCTAACGGTTTATTGCGTCGGATGAAGCGTCTCATTTCCAATTAAAGTATATCTTTGAATTGAAATTTAGATGAAATACAGGGTCATGAAAAATCGAAGAATGTTGAAAATAGGATTACAAATATCTCGGCAACTCATTATCCGATCGACTTCATTCTTTATACCAAATTTGTGTTTTTTTATTGTCTTTTATATTCACTCCTTAAAATAAACATTTTCGAAAAATTTTATGTACCTTTTTTTCTGAACGAATATTTCGAGAGTCCGACAAAATTGTTCCGGATAATCGAGGTTACTGAAATTCAATAAACCTTTTCCCATTATTACATACGAAGTACATACCAAATTTCAAATCTCTATCTCAATTTGTTTGGGAGATAGAGCATTTACAGACACACAGACAGACGGACGGCAAATTTTTTTTTCTAAAAATATGTTTTTCGGAATCTCCAGTGTCTGGAACGTGTAAATCCGTCGAAAAAAAAATTGATTTTCAAAACGATTACAAGACTTACCCTATACTACGCATGATGTGTAAGTAATATACCACGTATGATGAGTAAGTAATAAAATATGTTTTTAATTTGTGTGTAAGTAAATCAAGAGACCCCTTATCATAAAACCCTCCTTGTCATAATCTGTTATCATGTTTATATTGTTATTGAATATCTCTTTATTGATGTCATTTACTCATCGTACAATTAAAAAGAAAATATGTTTTTAACTTGTGTGTAAGTAAATCAAGAGACCTCCTTATCATAAAGCCGTCCTTATCTTAATCTCTTATCATGATTATGTAGTTACTGAATATATTTTTGTTGATATCATTTATTCATTACAATTAAAAAGAGAATATGTTTTTATTTTGAATAGATTGCTTTTGAAACTAGTCGTTGGGGGCTACCGTAATACTTACCCATCATGGATATGCATAATGTAAAATATTAAAATAAAAATGTGTAAACTACTTATAAAATGCATTGCAATTCAAATAAAATCGTGGCTTGATGACGTCACAAACTTTAAAGGCTCGATTACTAAATTGCTTGAAATAAACATCCTTATAACTCCAACAATAATAATCCTATTAACTAGCAGTTTATTGCATCTGATTAAGCGTCAAATTTCCAATTAAAATATATCTTTGAAGTGAAATTTGGATGAAATACAGGGTCATGAAAAATCGAAGAGTGTGGAAATAGGATTCCAAATATCTCGGCAACTCATTATCCGATCGACTTCATGCTTTATGCAAAATTTATGTTTTTTTATTGTCTTTTATATTCATTTCTTAAAATAAACAATTTCGAAAATTTTTATATACCTTTCATCAGAACGAATATTTCGAGAGTCCGAAAAAAATTGTTTAGGTTAATCGAGGTTTTTGAAATGAAATAGGCTTCTTCCCATTATTACATACTACGTACATACCAAATTGCAAGTCTCTATCTCAATTTTTTCCGGAGATAGAGCGTTTACAGACACACAGACACACACACAGACACACACACCAGACACACAGACGGACAGCAAAATTTGTTTTCTAAAAATATGTTTTTCGGAATTTTCAAGTCTGAAACGTGTAAATCCGTCAAATTTTTTTTTTCGATTTTCAAAACGATTACAAGACTTACCCTATACTACGTATGATGGGTAAGTAAAAATCAAGAGACTCAAGGCCACTAAAAGCAAAATGATATTCTTATTACTTACCCATCATACGTAGTATAGGGTAAGTCTTGTAATCGTTTTGAAATTCGAAAAAAAAAATGACGGATTTACACGTTTCAGACACTGGAGATTCCGAAAAACATATTTTTAGAAAAAAAAATTGCCGTCCGTCTGTCTGTAAACGCTCTATCTCCCGAACAAAGTGAGATAGAGTCTTGAAATTTGGTATGTACTTATAGTATGTAACAACGAGAAGAAGCCTATTGAATTTCAGTAACCTCGATTATCCGGAACTATTATTTCGGACTCTCGAAATATTCGTTCTGATAAAAAGGTATATAAAAATTTTCGAAATGGTTTATTTTAAGGAGTGAAATTAAAAGACAATTAAAAAAAAAACAAATTTTGCATAAAAAATGAAGTTGGTCGGGTAATGAGTTGCCGAGATATTTGGAATCCTATTTTCTACACTCGTCAATTTTTCATGACCCTATGTATTTCATTCCAATTTCAATTGAAAGATATATTTTAATTGGAAATGAGACGCTTCATCCGACGCAGTAAACCGTTAGGTAATAGGATTATCAATTTTGAAGTTATAAGGATGTTTCTTTTACGCAATTCAGTAATAGCGCATTTAAAGTTTATGACGTCATCAAGCCACGATTTTATTCGAATGGCAACGCATTTTATAAATAGTTTACCATGTTTTATTTTCATATTTTATCTTATGCATTATGCATGATGGGTAAGTATTACGGTGTCCCTCAACGACTATACTTAGGGAACGAGCAAGTTGACAGTACAGAATATACTGGGAGCTTTATACCTCCGCGACAAAAAGTAGTGCGCTGCCTATTTTAATAAAATATCTCTCTGTAGCTGATTTTTTTAAAATCTTTAAATACAGAAACAATTGACCGCTTAAATGAAACTGATTTAAGTTGAAATGTGCCACTGTTATGATATATATGTATTAATATTTCGTAAAGATGTATCTTTTCGCTTGGCGGAATTTTGGCGAAAAACAGGGACACGTTGAAGAGAAACTGCAAACCTAATGATGATAATTGCACCCCACTTCCGTCAAGTTTACCGATAATTACATTAAGGATTGTGGTTTTAAATGCACAATATATGTTTTTTATCTTTGAAACTATTAAAGATACAGCAAAAATGTTTGTGGATTTGAACTTTTCGAGAAATTTTATCTGAAATACATACTAAGTATGCCAAAAATATATAAAATAACAAAACAAAAATAAACTTTTGAAAATTAAATGAATGGAAATGTGTTTAAGAAATGCTGTGGTTGTAATTAAAAAACAAACAAACAACAACAAAAATCTTTCATTATACAGAAACATGGGCAAGGACATATGCAGGAGGGGGGGGGGGTGCCAATAATATTTAAGACTTCTCAAATCCAAACTGGCTACTTTATGACATATTTTTAATTTTTTTTTATTCGGAAACGCATGAAATTGGCAGGTGTTCTTATCCAGAAACTTTGTAATGGAAAGACGTTTTCCATTTTTTGGTAAAGGCAGAAGATCTTTCAGAAAATACTGCCAAAGTCGGTGTTTAAAACCGAATTACCAACGCGGCATCTCGAGAAAGGGAAAAACGTGTCGTCACGTGACACGAATCGCTTGTAACTCAGTAAGTAACTTATTTATTAAAAAAAAAAAAAAAAAAAAAAAAAAAAAACTCATTTCGATTTCAAATCGTTTTTTTTTTTTTTTTGGTCGGTGTGCGGGCGTGGGAAGGCACAGCTACAATATCATTCTTTTAAAGAAAATTATTTGAATAGATCTTTTTCTATCTATTACGAATGGTGAGAGCTCATGCCCCCCCCCCCCCCCATCATAAAATTAATTAATACTTTTGAAAATTATATATATATTGAATCATCGTATTTTTAAATATAATTTATTAAAGTCAATTATTACATTACAAATTATATCTGACTCAGCGAGTGTATTTTTTTTTAAATGTGGGTGGGGGAGGGGTAGGAGAGGAGAAAAAGGAAGAAATATTGGAATATATATATACACATAGTTAGAGAAAATCCCCGGTAGGTTTTATTTATTAAGATGTTATATATATGTCTGCATGTGTATAAATATAACTGGAGATATCCATTTCGTATTTTAAGGATGTTTAGAAACGAGTTTCTACCTTTTTCCTTCCAATGTGACAATAGTCACCAATAGACAACAATAGGCTGTAATGCAACTTTACGACCGCCACATGTGTTAAACATCATGTGTATGCCTTATGTGTAAAACCACCTGATTTCTAATTTTAAACCTGTTTCCCATAACTATACTATTAGCTTAACTCTTCAGTCGTGTGAAAACTTGATATCAGAGTAAAATTTTACCTGTTACCTATTTCGCATTCTACCTTTCCTTTTAGGCTGATTAAAGATAATAGATGTTAAAATTTGTTTTCTCATCTTAATTCAAGATTACTTTACATAAAAATATAAATGGGAATTAATGTGGTTCTTCAAGATTACGCCTGTCACATACATATCAGTTTAAAACTGATTAGAAATATATTTCTATTACTTAAAAATAAATTCTGAACGAAAAAAATATATTATGCTTTAAAAAATAAGAAAAAAGTTATATATATGATGTTAAATTGCAATAATATTATTATTTTTTCCCTTCCAAACTGTTTCAATACTCAAGATTACTTTCTGAGGTCAAAAGATCTTGAAAATTGACGCATGTTATCTTAATTTAAGTAATGTGCATTTGTGATAGATTGTAAATTAAATAACTAATTAAATTCAATTTAAAAAAACACACACACAAACACAATAAAACATCCCTGAAATAAGGTTTCTGGAAACGCAGACCTAAAATAATTTTATGCCGCCGAAATGAGTGCTATGTCGCCCGATATGGCAACCAAATTAAGCCAAGGGTGTTAACAGGCGATCCCAGCCTTGTACACACTATCTTCTTAACCTTTCCCGAAGAAATTTTTTTTTTGTTTAATTGCTTATTGATGGCATTAATTTCATCTGAACAAACCTTAAGATATCATTGATTACTTTGATGCACCGTGCACTCATTTAAGATTTTCGTGAAGTTTGAAAGAGTGCTAATAATCATAACAAATGCATATTACTGTTAAAAGTATTTTGTTAATCTTTTGTTAATCATGGCCTTTTACGAATCGTTGAAAATGCATTCAGCGTATTCTTAAAAATATAATTTTATCGTTGAATATTTCTCAGGTGGTTTTACTATTTCAATGCAATTTGAGTGAAATTTTCCGTTATTAGGCAATCTTAAAACATGTTTAAAATATATTACACAAACATACTTTAAAATTTGCTTAATATGCTGCTTAAAATTAAAATATCTCACTTACTCATGTTAAATTAATTTTGGCATTAAGATTTGAAGGTATTTCGAAATCTTTGTATATATAATCTCTAAAGAATTATTGCTTTGGTAATTCGCTATCGTTTTAAGAATTCATTAGAAGCTCTTTGATATTTTCTAGATATAGAATCCTCAATCTTTCGTTATTAAATTAGTAAGTCTTATCTAGAAAGTGAATACGTTAAAAAAACAAAAAAAAAACAAGCATATTAACACACAAGTAGTAAATTTGTTGGAAGTTTTGACTGGAGATTTGTTGTAATATGATGCCGACATCTTACTTTTAAATTTATAGAGGAGTTAATATACACACACATATATATATATATATATATATATATATATATAGTCAAGATAGTTTAATTGAAGATTTTAATTAGTTTATAGCGATTGTAGGATTATTTCAAATAAAATGTAACTGTTGATAACAACATTTTAAAACTATTGAAAGGTAATTAATTGCATTTATATAACCCTTTCTAACTTGGTTAGTATTCTGACGAACGCAGAATGTAGTGTTTGATAGTTAGTTATACGTTTTACCACGTGACTTACATGTTGTGCATTGTAATATACTTTGTAACTCTAAACATATTTGTTCTTGGATTTAATTTAATGATCATACATTCTTTGATGATCAAATAAATTTTAGAATTTATGCAGGCTTTTTAAGAACTGATATCGAAATTAAGTATTCCAATTGACATATGGACTATACTTCAAAGATATATTCTTATGAGTGGTTAACTTTTTAATTGCTTATTGGTGACGTCATCTGAAAAAAACCTTAAAATATCATTGATTACTTTGATGTACCGTTTTAAGCAACGTGCACTCATTTAATATTTTTGTGATATTTGAAACAGTGAGTAATCGTAACAAATGCACATTATTACTAGTAGTATTTTGTTAATAATAACATTTTACAACGAATCGTTAAAAATGTAATCAGCGTACTAAAACATATAATTTTATCGTTGAATATTTCTCATGCGCTTTCGCTATTTAAACGAAATTTGGAAGAAATTTTCAGTTATTAGACAATTTTAAAGCATTTTTAAAATACGTTTTAACAAGCATACTTTAAAATTTACTTAAGGTGGTTCTCAAATGATCTGCTCAGCAACGCAAAACTTTTAACACAATTTCTGACTCATTTTTAAACGCAAAGGTATAAAATTGGCAGACCTGACTGATTGAGGCGATTTGCAATCGAAATGAGTTTTCCATTTTTTTTTAAATAAATAAATTAATTATCGAGTTAAAAGCTATTCGTGTCACGTGACAACCTGTTTTTCTCCCTTCTCTCGCTGTCAAGTCCGGAAATTCGGTTCAAAACGTCAACTTTGAGAGTAATTTGAAATATCTGTTGCGTTTATCAAAAAACGGAAAACGTATTTCGATTACATAGTTTCTGAATAAGAGCATCTGCCAATTACATGCGTTTCTGAACAAAAATCAATTAAAAAATGTGTCTGAAAGTTAGCCTCTTTGGATATGAGAACAGCTTTAAACTGCCATTTAAAATTAAAATATATCTCTCACTTACACATGATAAATTAACGGTGTCATTAACCCTTAAATGCATGATTTTTTTTCTTTTACAATTCTGCTTTTTCATACATTAAATATCAGACACCAGAAATTTTAAGATAGATTTTTAAGTTTGTTCAGCAACATAGTTCATGGGAAATTTACTCGATTAATATTTCTGTATAAATATAGTGGTGGCGAAGAAGTTGATTTATTTATTAAAAGTTAAATAAAAAAGTGATGGAAATTTACATCACTGTGCATTTAAGGGTTAATATTTGAAGGTATTTCAAAATCTTTGTATATAATCGCTAACGAATTATTCCTTTCGCGATTTTCTGTCGTTTTAAAAACTCATTAGATGCTCTTTGATATTTTTGAGATATCAAATCCTCAACCCTTCGTTATTAAATTAGTATAAGCCTTATCTAGAAAGTTAATATACGTTAAAAATACGAAGAAACATATTAACATACAAGGAGTAAATTTATTGGAAGTTTTGACTGGAGATTCATTATGCCGGCATCTTACCTTTAAATTTGTAGAGAAGTTAAGATAAATAAATATATACAGGGTAGTTATAATATATCTCTATTTGGAGCTGTTTGTAGCTCGAAGGAATGATCCGAATGAAACCAAAATCGGTACACTTACTATTCGAGAAAGAGAAAGAAGAATGGAACAATAAAAGAAATGCAATAATCACCGACAGATGGCGCTACTGAGTATGAAATGTAATATGTAATACAAGAACAAAAAATGAAGGCGTCAAACCGGATGGCACACCTAATTTATTGGAAAATGTCACAGTGAAAGTGGTTATGCTTTTGCATGCCGGTGTCGATCATGTTCAGGTTCCACATGGTCATTTTGCTGGAGGACATAATCCAGGCGGTGCACGACGTGCTCAACTGCGGAATGTAATGCATCAGGAGTGATGGTTTGCACATGTTGTGATATGCGGTAAGGTCATTGAGGTTTGCGACACCTGCACGGTACACAATATTACATTTCACACTCAAAAGCGCCAACTGTCGGCGATTATTACAATTTTTTTTTATTGTTCCATTCTCCTTCCCCCTTCTCGAATAGTATGTGTACCGATTTTGATTTCATCCCGGTTATTCCTTCAAGCTACAGACAGCTCCAAATAGAGATACTTATTTTATAACCATCCCGTATATAGTCAATATAGTTTAATTGAAGAGTTTAACTAGTTTATTGCGATTGTAGGCTTATTTAAAATAAAATGTTACAGTTGGTAACAACATTTTGAAACTATTGAAAAGTAAATGTACATATTTAATGCTTTCTAACCTAGTGAGCATACTAATAAACACAGAATGTAATGTTTATGGTTTTAAGTTTTACCACATGGCTAACCAACTTGCTATGCATTGTAATATATTTTGTATTCCAGGCAATTTTGTTCTTGAATTGAATTAAAGGATCATACATTCTTTGATGATCAAATAAATTTTAGAATTTAAGTAAGCTTCAGAAAATTTTCTATTGAAAGTAATTGTTCCAATTGACGTTGGTTGGGTACTTCAAAGACACTTTCTTATGAGAGGTTACCTCTTAAATTATACTTATTAACATCATCAATTTGGATCTAAAGAATTCTCAACATGTCTGATGTATATATACTTTGGTACACTGTGAAATATAATGACGAGTATAAGCAGTGATGTTCAAAAGTGCGCACAATTCTAATAATCTAATAATAAATCCTTATTACTCTTTTTTTAACACTTTCCAACCTAGTTGAAAAGTGTTTATGACTTCAGTTTGTCTGCCGTATGGCCGTCTGTCCGTGCTCTAACTCCCGTAAATATGCTCGGATTGCTCTGCAATTTTTATATGGTATTGTCGTTATTTATAGCATGTTCCCTATTTCAACGGAAGTGTGTAGCACTTATAGTTTTTTTTTACAGGGACACTCAAAAGAATTCCGTTACATGAAAATCTATGGGGGAAAATCATTTGCGGTTTATTTTAATGATGTTTCACTATTTTAAGCGCATTGAAATTTATATATATCACTAAGGTGCATTGGAAGAAGCTTAATATGGAAAAGGGTGTGCATATAGCACTTATAGTTACTTTAGAGGGACAGTCAAAATAATTCCGTTACATTACGTCTATGGAGAAAAATCGTCTGCGGTTTATTTAAATAATGTTTCACTATTTTAAACGCATTGAAATTTATATATATCACTAAGGTGCATGACAAGAGGCTTACTACAGAATAGTGTGTGTATAGCAGTCATCGTTCATTTACAGGGACACACAAAAGAATTCTCTTACTGTCTGTTAACAATAATTCCCGGAAGTGCGTTTTAAGTTACTGAACGCGATTTTAATTTTAACTCGCTTTTTGTCTATTACGTGGTGTGTATAAATTCTGTATATCCTATACAGGGAAGCACAAAAGTTCGCGAACACATTTCCGTTTATAAACGGAAAAAATTCTCCGTCTGGAGTTTGTCAATATATTGACAAACTCCAGACGGAGAATTTTAAATTGTGCTACGCGTTTCCTAACTGAACTAAAATTTAGCATCCTATGTAGTATATATACAAATCTATAGATCCTATACAGGGCTGAATAAACGTATTCGGATATTTTTCCGAATATTGTATATGTTGGAAATTCCTGAAATTACGTTTTTAAATATGTTATGCGTTTCCCAAATTGTTTACTTAGATGTTATCTTTTAGCTTATTAAACGGTATGATTTGTAAAATTATTTTGGAAGAGTTGGAAAGTGTTACATAATGTATGCTTGACGCATGAATTTTCGTTCTTGTTATTATTATTTAACTTGATTTATGCATGTGAAAGATGGAATTTTGTAATTGATTATACATTCTGCTCTTCCCGATATGCTAGAATTATGTACGCAGGCGTGTTTCCGATGAAAATACAACAATTTAATATTTTTAGAACTTTATTATAAATTAATAAGTTAGTTGTAATGTTTTTAGGTTACGTTCGTATATTATATAAATACGTAGCACCTATAGTCGTCGTCCGGTCCGTCCGTCTGTCCGCATATAACGGCGCAAAAACTACCCAACCGAATGGTTTGAAATTTAATACATAGAATCGTTGCACAATTTTGGCGAGTCATTTCAAGTTTTATGAAAATCGAATCAAAACTTAAAAAGATATTAATGAAAGTATTCTTTATTCTGTTAAATCCTATCATACGTAATCTATATAATAAAAGCGCAAGTCATGTGACTGAGGAAAACAAATATGGGCTAACCATATATTTTTTCATATGCCAAGCGACCATTTTTATTCAATATTATTTTTTCGAATAAAATTGCATAAAAGTTACATTTTTAGAAAGATCATTCATTTTTTTTTTTTTTTTTTTTTTTTTTTTGCATGAGAGATGACTTAAATTCAACAATGTGTAGATTCTGAGATAACTTCAGTGGGAATTAGGTAAACAGAATATCTCAATCCATCAGAGTAAATAAACACAGGAGATTTGTTCATTATGAGTCAAAAAAATATTAAACCATGGAGGTCATCATTCGCAAAGCAAGATATCCATGGTGAAAAAAAAATCGCATTTGTAAACGTGGCATTACGTAATAAGAAACAAGTGGGTAAGTGTGATCGAAGATCGCTCAAATGGTTTCGTTTAATATTCCTTTCAAAACACTTTATCCTTTCTTTAATAAATTCAAATAAATTTCATTTAGCAACAACAACAAAAAAAAAGGTCATTTTTTATAAAGTAAAAATTTGCCGGTCTATATATTTTTTCGTTTTTTCGAATATCTAAACCAGCCCGATAGCGGGCGAAACCCGCGATTATATTCTGTCATAATAATATCCGTCATGCGGACTAAATGCGATATTTAAAAAAATAATTTCAAAATTAAACAAATTGTACACCTTCAAAATGTTAAAATATGAGAATATTTCCATAATCTGATTTTTAATACGATTCGCAATATGTTTATCAAACTCATATATTTACGATTCTCTATTAATCCTTTGATACTCGCTTTGTATTATTCTCAAACATCTGAAAAATTCGTTAAACTTCCAATAGGACGTCAGATTTTCTTTTTAATTCTCTAATGACGTGATATTAATCTGCTTTGTGTACATACACATACTCATACTCCTTGTATTATTGAGAAATCTTAGACATTTTCCGTTTTATTACCACTATGACGTCAATCAATTTTATTTCATATTTATCTTTTTTCAATTGGTGAAGCTTTTTATTTCATTTTCATTTTTCACGTGGAAATCGTCTGATAGAAAATTAATTATTGTGGAAAGAATTTCATCGTGGATTTTTAATTTTTGGCATCTGCTATAACGAAAACTGTTTAAATTTAATAGGAAAAGGCTGTTAGAATTTTGGTTTTTTATCTCTATTTATTAAAATAATACGAATTTTTCAAATTTTAATATTTTGAGCTCTTCATAGCTGGTATTCGGCTATATACACAAAGTTTCAACTCTGTAAGTTATATAGTTTTTCAGAATGGCTCTGTGACGGACAGACAACGAAGCGGGAGTAATAGGGTTTCGTAAGATGAACGAAACCCTAAAAAAGGGGCATGTTCATTTCGCTCCTAGCAGACGACATAATTCATTTCACTAAAATAACGAGGATGATTTTTTTTTTACATTGTTAAACTAGTTATAAAACGAACGCACCTCATATGTCTCGTTTAAGGTACCATTTTCCAACTTGTTTTCCGTGATGAAAAATCGCCTAATAACCTTTATGGTTGCAATTGTATATGAGTTAAAACAACAATGGAATTCAAAATGGGCCAAACCACGTTTGCTAAAATAGGCCAACTGGCACAATAAATAACTGCAACAATAAATTATTTTAAATAATAAAAAGCGGAAAATAAAATAAAAATAGAAAATAAAGAGTGGAATATATATATATTTTTTTAAACTACGCTTTTATTGCTATTATTATTTTGTTAATCATAATCTTTTATGTAGAATCATTCCAAATCAAATGATTTCAGAGAATTTAAAAATAATACACTCGTGTCCAGAAATTAAGGGGCAGTGACCAATTTCAGACGTTTCATCGAATATCTTACTAAAACTCGTGAGAAAATGCCCGGAATGCCCTAGAACTTTGGGGGTGTAAAGAACATGTTTGACTTCATGTTTTTCATTGAAGATTTTGTCGCGAGGACAATTAGGGGGGGGGGGAGTAATAATAATTTTAATAATAAAATAATATTTTTGATCACCCAAGTAACAAAAAACGCTAAAAGTGGTCTGTCACTGTAGCAAATGACTATGTAGGTCCTGTTCAACATCTGTGTGCATTTGTGTAAGCATAGCACATTCGTGAAGATGTTAACGTTTCTATGAAAAATTCAAAAGGTTTTTTTTTATAGCATGCAGAGTTTTCAGCCGAATTTAACACCGCTTTCCAAAAACTTGACAAAAAATCGTAGAAATAGTATAATGTGATTAAAATATTAATATATTGAATATTTGATGAGATATAAGTATTTTTATGAAATAAATTTTAACTGCGCATGCGCGAACTATGGCAGAGATTTTTTGTCTTGATTTGATAGTCAATACTATAGGGCAGGGGTCGGCAAGTAATTTTAAGTAGGGTCGGAATACTTTTGAAAATTTTTATCGAGGTCCAGAGAAAAAACACTTAAGTAATATTAGTACTTATTAATTTAAATTGTTATTTTTTCACATATACATACATACACTATAGAATAGAACAAGTTAGAAATTGTACGTCAAACGTTATAAACGAGGTGCGTTCGCACTATAGCTAGTTATATAAATATTCAGATCTTGATGATTTTTAATTCTGTGAGTGAACTGAATTATATCGTCTGCAGATTAATTTCTGTAATAAAATAAGTATCTCGGTCGCTTGACGATTAAACTTCGAAAGCTCCTATATAAAAAGAAAGCACCGATTAAAAAAAAAATCTAATTTCTTAATAAATGTTTTTATTAATATTTTCTAAAGTTTTGATTCGATTTTTTAAAAAATTGAAATGTCTCGACAAAATTCTGCAAAGATAATATATCTTAAATTTCAAACCATTCGGTTGGGTAGTTTTTGCGTTGTTATATGCGGACGGACAGACAGACAGACAGACGGACGGACAGACCAGACGACGACAATAGGTGCTACGTATTTATATAATTACGAACGCACCTAAAAATCAGGTATTTGTTATGAAAAATTACTATATACACAAGTATACGATCTGAAAAATTTTGTATTCACATTATAAAATAGAAAAAACAGATAATTGTTGAAAAATGAGTGCAAAAAATTACACTTGCTTTCTTGGGCTAGTTTTTTATAATTTAGTTCACGTGGTGAACAGCTAATTCGAAGAGTGTCTTCAAGGTGTGCGTCCGTTACCTTCGAACGATATTTGTTCTTCAAAAAATTCATTTTGGAGAAAGTTGTTTCACATAGATATGTAGAATTTTTGGATAATATTGAAAATTTTTGGCGGTCCATGATTTGAACTTCCGCGGTCCGGATGTGGACCGTGGTCCGCCAGGGCAACTTATATAAAAAGACCAGTGAAATATCGTGAAAACTCAAAAAGTTACAGCAATAATTGAAAAATTGCGGAGAACATCCCATACGTCTGAAATTGGTCACTGCCTCTTAATTTCTGGACATCAGTGTATATTTTCGCTTAAGAATATTTCTTATGTGTTTTTTTTTTATTTTCTGAAAAACATTGGAGGAATTTTAAATTTTTAGCCAAATTGTAAAGCAATTTCAAAGCGATCAGTTTAATTTCAACAGAATATTAGTTGTAATACAAAATTGACTTTTTTTTTCGAAACATAGGGTACGTCAGAAAAATGTATTCATACACTGTTTAATGCGTCATAACTTTCTAATTTTTCTTTATTTTCGAAGTGTCATTAATGGGAAATAATGAGTGAACCAAGAAGAAAAAAGAGTGAAAAAAGAAAATGTATTTTAAAATACTATTGTATGTAGTAAAATACAGCAAGAAGTACAAACACAATATTGCAGAGGGAGTTTCAGCCAAATCCACCTATGTGCCTTACAATTCATCGGATAAAAGATAGGTTTGAATCGAATTACTTATCGAGTTATAAGCGATTCCTCTCAAGTGACGACACGTTTTTCTCGCTTCTTGCGTTCTGAATTCGGGGAATTCGGTTCAAAACGCCAACTTTGACACTATTTTCTGAAAAATCTTCTGCCTTTACGGAGAAATGGGAAACGTATTTCGATTAAAAAGTTTCTGAATAAGAACACGTGCCAATTTCATGCGTTTCTAAATAAAAAATGAATGCAGAAATGTGTTATAAAGTAGCCAGTTTGGATTTGAGAACATCTTTAAGGCGGTTCTCAAAGGAAAGATTTTTTTTTTCTCTCAAAAATGTGAAACATTCTGACTTTAGGAACTCATTTTTAAACACATTTAACTACGTTCATTAGACAACGTTGCGAACCACAATTGAGCAAGAATGCGCTATAACATCAAATGAAATGTTTCACTGCAAATCTTTATACACTTTTCAGAACACATATTAGAGCTTTTATTTTGTCACCTTTTTTAGTACACTTTGAAGCGCACTTTTTGGAACAGATTTTAGAATACTTCTGAGAACACTTTTGGTGTTCAGCACACTTTCTATCGCACTTTTTTAAAGCGATGATTTCACAAGCGTGCCCAAATGTGCTCTCAATCCGTTCTCAAATGTATTCCCAAGTTTAGATTTAAAAGATATCCTGAGCAGAATACTTTTGGTACATTTTCAAAACACATTCTTTATTGCGGAGCATATTCGGAACACATTAAGGGCGCACTTTTTGGAACAGATTTTAGAATACTTCTGAGAACACTTTTTTTGTTCAGCACACTTTCTAGCGCCCTTTTTTAAAGCGATGATTTCACAAGTGTGCCCAAATGTGCTCCCAATCCGTTCTCAAATGTGTTCCCAAGTTTAAATTTAACAGATATCCTGAGCAGAATACTTTTGGTACACTTTCAGAACACATTCTTTATTGCGGAGCATATTTGGAACACATTAAGGGAACACATTAAGGTAACTGGAACACTTTTTTGATTTAAAGTGTTCCAAATGTGTTCCCAAGTTTAGATTTAACAGATATCTTGAGCAGAATACTTTTGGTACACTTTCAGAACACATTCTTTATTGCGGAGCATATTCGGAACACATTAAGGGAACACATTAAGGAAACACATTAAGGGAACACATTCAGTACACATTAAGGTAACTGGAACACTTTTTTTGATTTAAAGTGTTCCAAATGTGTTCCCAAGTTTAGATTTAACAGATATCTTGAGCAGAATACTTTTGGTACACTTTCAGAACACATTCTTTATTACGGAGCATATTCGGAACACATTAAGGGAACACATTAAGGAAACACATTCAGTACACATTAAGGTAACTGGAACACTTTTTTTGATTTAAAGTGTTCCAAATGTGTTCCCAAGTTTAGATTTAACAGATATCTTGAGCAGAATACTTTTGGTACACTTTCAGAACACATTCTTTATTGCGGAGCATATTCGGAACACATTAAGGGAACACATTAAGGAAACACATTCAGTACACATTAAGGTAACTGGAACACTTTTTTTGATTTAAAGTGTTCGAAATGTGTTCCCAATGTGTACTGTAAATTTGCAGTGTTGTTAAAGGTTGTGAATCAATAGACCGTTATAAGGAGTATTGATCATAATGGTAATAATTTTGAACATCTGTGGCAGAAGGAAAAGTTATACATTTTATGTAAATACTTTAGCAATTTAAATGTTAATTATATGTTAATAAAAACTGGAGTTATAATCATTCAAAATGTGTACACATTTTACTGACGCATACTCGGTATTAGTTTAACAAATATTTTTAATTAGCTTTCCTAGGATTTAATTTTCAATAAAAGTTAATTGTTAGAAGCTAAATTTTAAATTGACTACTCAAAGAGGATAATAAATTTAATGAAAGAAGCTGTTATATATTTGCAGCTAGGAAAATCCTGTGTTACTGTTTCTTCTGAGAAAACATTTGCTGTAATTTTAAGTATGTAGGTAAATGTTGAAGCATGCTTAATTAAAGATTTTTCCGACATGCTTTGAAACTCGCGTATAAACTCTTAAAGTTTAAGACTGTTCTTAAATCCAAACAGACTATTTTCTGAGATATTTTTAAATTCATTTTTGATCGCAAATGCATGAAATTAGCAGGTGTTCTTATTCAAAAACTTAGTAATCGAAACACATTTTCCATTTTTTGGTAAAGACAGAAAATCTTTCAGAAAATACAGTTAAAGTTGGCGTTTTGAACCAAATTCCCGACACGGCAACCAGAGAAGCGCGAAAAACGTGTCGTCACGGTACCAGAATCGCTTATAACTCGTTAAGTAATCTGTTTATCAAAAACTGGAAAACTCATTTCGATTCCAAATCGCTTCAATAGTCAGGCCTGCCGATTTTATGCCTTTGCGTTTAAAAATGAGTCAGAAAATTTCGCGTTGTTGAGCAGATCATTTGAGTGTCCTTTGTGTTACCACCTTAAGTATCCTTTACTTGCTCATTATCAGCTCATTATCGGTTCTCTGCAAAGTAAAAATAAGCCGCGAACGATTTTCTCGCATAGGCCGTAATGTAAATGAATTCTTTTGAGTGTCCCTGTAAGAAGAAAACTATAAGTGGTACACATTTCATTTTCAATATACCGAACAAGCTATATAGTAAATCTCAATAGCATATATTAATTACATGTCCATCAGAGTACATGTACGCCAGTTGGAGCTCAGACAGACAGACAGATGGTAAGGAAAATCGAATCCATAAACTCTTTTCAACTATGTTGGAAAGTATTTCTTTTAAATGCTAAAAGGTGTAAATTAACAACATAATAAATACACAGTACACTGTAAATAATTTTGGTCAAAAATTACGGTACATATACTGGCAACTTTGTGACTAGTATATATACCGTAATTTAACTGGACGGTATATGTACCGTAAAATATTTAAAGTATATGTACCGGCTGCACTCCCCCCTCTCCTCAGGCCTGCACGCATTACGTAACAAGAGCAAGAGCAGCACTTCAGGGGTTGCCGTACACCGAGGCGGGGTTACCAGCTTTTTCCTTACTGAAAAATAATTATTTTACCGTATAATTAGCGATTTTTTACTGAAAAACAATCATTTTACGGTATAAATACCGTTTATAATCGAAATGGAAGTACGGTACTCATACCGTAAAGAGTGAAAACGGTACAGTTACCGTTAATTTAAGGTACATCTACTGAAAATTTACGAAAATATTTTACAGGTGCAAAATAACTTTTATTAGGTTGTTGACGTGTTTCGGATCACTCTGACAGACGGCCAGACGGAAAACAGACAAACATTAACCATGCTGAAAAGTGTTAAAAATGGAAAAAGAAAAATGTTCGATTGCATAGTTTCTATGAATAAGAACACCTGCCAATTTTATGCACTTACGAACAAAAATGAATTCAGAACAAGTAATATAAAAAAACATTTTAAGTCAATTCCTACTTTTTAATCATAAATATATAAAATAAACCCGTGCAGCAGGAATGTCCCACGTTTTCTTTATTGAACATTTTTTTACAATCATCATTGCAGTATTTTATTTTTGTGGCGTCACTAATTTGAGGAAAATCTTTCATTTCATTTATGAAAACAATGGGAGAATTTTTTTTCCCGTATAAAACTAAAATTAATTAATTAAATTTTATTAATGAATTAATATTTGAAAAAACTGTATTAACATCCAGTGTCATCCACTACAAGTTTAAAAAAAATGTATTTGAACTTGAGTGGATGAATAGAAAATATTGTATTAACGATTGAAAATTTGAACAAGATATATAAATATATAGAGAGTGTGAGCTAATAATAGGAATTGAAAAAGTAAGTCAGTTTGGCTTTGAGAACAAGCACCATTTCATAATCCTCATATGCATAATCTCTGAAGAATCATCTCTCCTATAAATTTGTAACGTGTTAAGAATTCATTAAGAGCTGTCTGATTTATTGAAATTTCAAATTTCGCATTTCTTCATAATTAAATTTAAAAGCATAACACATTAAAAGAACTACTTGTAGCAACACCTATAAATGAGTTAAATTTGTTAGAAATTTTGAAAGAATATCTGCTGAAAATGCAACATCTGCTTTAAGAGAGTTTAATACATGTGGTTTTAATTTAGTTTAATGCTAATTTTATATTATTCAAAATGAAATTTATTTCTTAAGAGCCTACGCCAGTAACGCGAATATAATCGAAGTTTATTTAATATAACATTATATCAACATATAATATAACATACGCAAGCTAATGTTAAACCAATGGCAGTGTTCTTTTCAAATTTCAAATTATCATATAAGTTAAAGCCAGGAGAGATGGCGCGGTCGAAGAGATTGCGCACATAGAGGTTCGGGGGGGGGGGGGAAGAGCAGAGTGAGTGCGCAGCAACACCAGGTAGTTGTACAACAGCACTAGTGGAGTGACTACTTGAAAGTGCGCGTTGATTATTGTGAGCATCTAAGATAAAGCATTGCTATTTTGTTTTGTTTTCCCAAAGTCAGTGCTTGAATTTTCATAGCTCTTCGTCAGAATTTCTATACAATGTCAGTAGCACAAAATATTTTAAACTTAAACGATTTATCATAAGCTACTAACCTAGACTAACAGTGTGAACATCAGCGGTTCATTTTAGTAGCGGCCATGTTTAAATAAAAGGCCGCGTAAACTCTCCTACCGAAATTGGAGAGTTTGCGCATCTGCTACCCATGTGCGCAATCACACCAACCCTATAAGGACAGATTGCGCAAAATAACTTTCTTGGTTTTGTTACAACTGTTCTATTAAATTACAACATAACAACAAAATAGCAATGGAAATGCATAAAAAACAAATGAAATAAAAATTATACATGGATAGTTTAGCAAAAAATTAATATTTAGATTTTTTATTGTTAATCTTTTGAATTGTGTGCAGACTCTCCTAGCTTTACCTTATTCTAATACGAGCAAATCTTGTGTGTGTGGTTGTATGCAAATTATATCTTAAAAACGGTTTTAACGATTTTGACGAAATTTTGTATCCTACCGTTTTGGTGCACCAGAAAACCATTGGGCTAGGTCACATGTTCGAGAAAATTCGATTAGTGGGTCACTTTGGGTCACCATGGGTCAGGGTCAAGCTAATTGTATGTAAAAAACTGTTCAAACGATTTTGACGAAATTTTGTATCCTTCTATTTTCGGGCAGGAAAAGACTATTGGGCTGGGTCACATGTTCCAGAACTTTCGATTAGTGGGTCATTTTTGTGTCAACGTGGGTCAAGTTAATTTTATCTATAAAACGGCTCTCTCTAACGATTTTGATTAAATTTTGTATCCTAAGAGTTTCGGGCACGAGAAAATAATTGGTCTAGATCACATGTCCCAGAAAATTCGATTAGTGGGTCATTTTTGGGTCACTGTGGGTCAAGGTAATTGTATCTAAAAAACGGCTCAGACAATTTTGACTGAATTTTATAGCCTATGGGTTTCGGGCACGAGAAGACAAGTGGGCTTGGTCACATGTTCGAGAAAATTTGATTAGTGGGTCATTTTGGTCATGGGTCATGATATTTGAACTCAAAGCTAATTTTGACCGAGCATAGCTCGGTCTTCCCTGCTCGTTATAACATAATGTAAAATTCGCTAGATAATGTTAAACTAATGTGAACGTTCTTTTCAAATTTCTTTTTTACCTTTCAATATTTTTAAATGACTTTTTTTTGCATATGATATTTGAGTCGGATGACTTAATGCGTACTGTTTTATTTTTCAATTTTGGTTGCAATTCTCTCAAATGATCCGCTCAACAACGCCAAAGAACTTTCTGACACAATTTCTGGCTCATTTTTAAACGCAAAGGCACATCAAATTGCCAGGCCTGACCATTGAAGCGATTTGGAATCGAAATGATTTTTCCATTTTTTGATAAAAAGATTACTTAACGAGTTATAAGCGATTCGTGTCACGTGAGGAGACATTTTTTTCACTTCTCTGACTGCCGCGTTGAAAATTCGGTTCAAAACGTTGACTTAGAGTGTTTTCTAAAAGATCATCTGCCTTTACCAAAAATGGAAAACATTTTTCGATTACAAATTTTCTGAATAAGAACGCCTGCCCATTTCATGCCTTTCCGAACAAAAATGAATTAAAAAATATGTCATAAAGTAGCCAGTTTGGATTTGAGAACAGCTTTAAGAGACGCTAGTAGCGAGAAGACAATTACAGACTGACTAATAGTTTCGGGTTCAGGTTGGGATTTAACACTGGCAAGTCAAATTCGGGCTAACCCTTTTTTTTTTTTTTTTTTTTTTTTTTTAAGGTTGAATATTTTTTTAGAGGAAAAAAACAAAAGGTATGAACATTAATGAGCATACATATATTTATTAATCAATATAAAATATAAAATTGATATTTAGAAATGTTTCGGACTATTATATTAAAATATAGTTTCATTTCTTTTCAATTCGGGTGTTCGGGTCGGGGTCGGATTGAAGTGTGTCAGTCTCAAGTCGGGTTTCGCGTTGACGAAAGAACAGAATTATCGACAGTGTAACAAGAATTAAGTGATTTTTTATTTAATTTATTATTACTAAATGTTGAAACATGAATGAATTCTCAGTAATAAATGTCTAGACCATATATACTAGCATTACTATATACAGATAATAACAAAAATATTTGTTAAGTCAAAATAATATTGAATGAAAAGACATGTACTATTAATAGGACATCAGACACGAACGAGATATGTAAATGTATTCAAAAGAGCAGAATATAATCACGCATAAATCAGAAGGTTCGTTCGAAATTCGACGAATTATTTCTTCTTATGCTGCATTATCGATATCTTTTCTTTCAATTTGTAAAACAGTGGACTGAAAAGACGTAGTCGAGGTGGTTTAATACTCTATGATTTTAACTAATTTATTGCGAATTTAAAATTACTTCAAGTTAATGTAACAAACTGTAAAGTAAATTTTTCAAGTGTATTTTGAAGTTTGTCTAAACACATATCTCAAAGTTTCACGTACCTCTTACTCATAACAAATTAATTGTAACTTTAACATTTAACGCTATTTCAAAATACTTATAATATAGTCTCTGAAGAACTATTTCTTTCTTAACTTTATATCACGTTAAGAATTAATTTAAACCAATCTGACTCTGACAATTTCTAGACTTAGAATTACCACTCTTTCATAATTAAGGAGTTTCAGTGCTTTAACTGATTCAACTTTGCGAAGCTTTTTTTTTTCTGTTTCTTAAATGATCAGGTATTCTTTAAAATGTAAAAAAAAAATATTTTTTTAATAGCTTATGGTAAACTTTGATTTTTTAGAAGCATTTTGAAATAAACCCTGCGAAAAAATTCGATTTAGAAGGCAAATTATGTCCAAAACAGTGTGAGTTTTTTAACACGTTCCAACCTAGTTGAAAAGTGTTTATGACTTTGGTTTGTCTGGCCGTATGGCCGTCTGCCGTCTGTCCGTGCTCTAACTCCCGTAAATATGCGCGGATTGTTCTGCAATTTTTATATGTTATTGTCGTTATCTATAGCATGTTCCCTATTTCAACGGAAGTGTGTAGCACTTATAGTTTTTTTACAGGGACACTCAAAAGAATTCCGTTACATGACGGTCTATGGGGGAAAAATCATTTGCGGTTTATTTTAATGATGTTACACAATTTCAAACACATTGTAATTGATATACGTGGAACTTCCATTTAACGAAGTCTCATCGTTACACTTAAAAACTTCGTTATGAAGAAAATTCGTTAAATAGAAATTAACTGAAATTCATGAAATTTTTTCTTGAGATAGGACAAACAGGTATTGGATTCAGAAGCATTTGATTCTGTTTTAATTATGAAGCCGTCTTTTACAAAACAGTTGTGTACGGTCGATGAAATCACGTCACATTCCCAAGCTTTGGCCCAAGCTTTCACCAGCTCTGATACACAGAATCTCTAATGTCAAACTCTAAATAGTAGTAACTCTAGTAGTAAATCTAAGTCAAACTAATGTTTTCACTACATCGGCTTTTTTCTGTCTTTTTCGATAATGTACTACAAGATTTTTTATTATTCCTTAGACTATTGATTGAAGTTTAGGTGTATTGACAGGAACAAAAATAACTTTGATGTTCTTCGATTTGTATTTTGAAGCACTTTCTTTTGGATGTACAAAGCAATTGTCTATCAGCAATGGAAGCTAAGAATGGTACCTGTATGACTCTAATAGATATTTTTTGTTTCAATGCATCTGACGCTATTGCGGCACCTCATCTTCTATATCATTTAAGGTAAAAAGGTGATTTTGACTTCCCCCAACTGTCAGCGCTGGAGTCTCGGAGTGGGAGAATAGTGATAACAAGTGTTTTTCTTAGTGTGAAAAAAAAAATTGTTTTATTTAGCACCAAGCAGAATGGAAATTATTTAAATGTGTTCATTTTCATGCAATCGAATCCGCTGAAATAAATTTGCATATCCTTCGAACAGCAATCGCTTAATTTGAATTCTGTACACGTACAAAAGTGGAATAAACTTCGTTATATAGAATATATTTTTCGTAATGTGGATATTAATTTACATGCTAATGGTGTTCAAAGTCAAAGTTCTGCAGAAAATTTCGTTAAGTAGAAAACTTCGTTAAATAGGGACTTCGTTAAAGGGAAGTTCTACTGTATATCACTAAGGTGCATTACAAGAAGCTTAATATGGAATAGGGTGTGCATAGCACTTATAGTTACTTTACAGGGACAATCAAAAGAATTCCGTTACATTACGTCTATGGAGAAAAATCGTTTGCTGTTTAATTAAATAATGTTTCACTATTTTAAACGCATTGAAAATTATATATATCACTAAGGTGCATTACAAGAGGTTTACTACAGAATAGTGTGTGTATAGCAGTCATCGTTCATTTACAGGGACACACAAAAGAATTCTCTACTGTCTGTTAACAATAATTCCTGGAAGTGCGTTTTAAGTTGCTGAACGCGATTTTAAATTCAACTCAATTTTTGTCTATTTCTTGGTGTGTATGAATTCTGTAGATCATATACAGGTCAGCACAAAAGTTCGCGAACACATTTCCGTTTATTGACAGAAACTCCAGAAGGAGAATTTTAAACTGTGCTACGCGTTTCCTAACTAAACTAAAATTTAGCATCCTATGTAGTATATATGCAAATCTATAGATCATACAGAACTGAATAAAAGTATTCGGATATATATGTTATTAATTCCTGAAATTACGTTTTTAAATATGTTATGCGTTTTCCAAATTGTTTACTTAGATGTTATCTTTCAGCTTATTAAACGGTAATGATTTGTAAAATTATTTTGGAAGCGTTGGAAAGTGTTACATAATCTATGCTTGACGCATGATTTTTCGATCTTGTTTTTTATATGATCAATGGCAAGAATCTTTTTGATAAACGCAAAAGATCTTTCAGAAAATACTGTCAAAGTTGACCATTTGAACCAAGTTTCCGGACTACAGTACGCGCGTTGCGACTCCAGGTAGTTGTACAATAGCAGGAATGGAGTATCTACTTGAATGTGCACGTTGATTGTTTCGAGCATCTAGGATAAAGCATTGCTGTTTTGTTTTGTTTTCCCAAGTTAAGTGCTTAAATTTCCATAACTATTCGTCAGAATTTCTGTAGAATGTCAGTCGTACAAAATATTTTAAACTTAAACGATTTCTCATAAGCTACTAACCTAGACTAACGGTGTAAATATCAACGGTTTTAAAAGCGGCCATGTTTAAATAAAAGGCCGCGCAATCTCTGCTACCGAAATTGGAGAGTTTGCGCATCTGCTACTTAGGAGAGATGGTGTATTGTTCCCATTAGTTGCCCTGCTAGGAGATATTACGCATCTTATGGGGAAATTTGCATCAATTGCAAATTACATGTAAAACATATGATTGAATCAATTTTGAAATATTTTTTGAAAAACACATACTTATCGAAACCTGGAATTTACCCTTTAGATATTGAACTGATTCCAGAACACGCATATTTACTAGGCTGTGATTAAGGCATGAATCAAACTGTTCCTGAAACCGTCGCGTTATCCCATAATAGGTAAGGATTCTAGATTGCCATCATGGTGATTACGTTCTATTTAAGATGGAGTCACATTATGTCTCTAATATTGAATTTAAAAACTGTATACTATTTGTATACTAAAATTGTTTAATTACAGCAATCCTATAATCTACCGACGGTTTTTTGGATAGAAGTTTCCGAACAAATAGATATTAAATGGAAAAATAGTATAAACATGGATTTCCATTTCTGAAATTTTCACAGCTAATCTTCAGTTTCACATTGGAATTTTCAGTAAATGTCAACAAAAGATAAAATGTTGCCATCTTAAAATGTATACTTATTTTATTACGGAAATTAATCATATCATAATAACAGACGATATAATTCATTTCACTGAAACTAGTTATAGTACGAACGCACCTCATTTCTCACGCTTGACGTACAATTTCCAACTTGTTTATTACTGAAAATGTTACTTTGCATTATTGTAACAAACAAATAGTTGTAGTTTAGTTACGTGGTAGTAAGTTAAGGGACTTTTATGCTTGAAAATTATAAGATTTCTATTTTTTTCTCAGTGTTTAATCAAAATTTAATTAAAATTAATCTATTAATCAAAATAAGTTCTGAAGATATAAAAATATTATATTGTCATTGCAGAAACACGAATAATTCTTATAACTCCAGCACACAAAGAAGTATGAGTATATATATATATACACATATATATATATATATATATATATATATATATATATATATATACAGGATGTTCCGAAATTCAACCGACAAATTAAGAGGGATGATAGAAGGCATCAAGAGGATGAAAACTTACTGTAGAACATGGGGTCACAAACCATGTTTAGTGGGAGAAAATCACAAAAATAGTTATGAAGGATTGGGACGTCGAGTGGAATAAAAAAGGCCAATAATAATAAGAAAAAACATTCATATGTCGTCAAGCATGATTACAATGCATTGCAGTTCAGGAAGGAAGGAAACGATGGCACATTTTTATATAAATTTTTCGATGTTGCGGCTACGAAGGTCATTGCACAGTCGACGCGTTAAAACATATTCCTATAAAAATGTCTCATCGTCTCCTTTCTAACGTTGAACTGTAATGCATTGTAATCATGCTTTACGTCAAATAAATGTTTTTTCTATTTATCATTGGCCCTTTTTGTACCACTTGACGTCACACCCTTCATAAATATTTTTGCGATTTTCTTCCACGAAACGTGGTTTGCGACCCCATGTTCTAGAGTAACTTTTCATCCGCTTGATGCCTTCTATCACCCCTCTTAATTTGTCGGTCTAATTTTGGAACACCCTGTGTATATAATATGAATATACATGACCCAAATTAAGTTAAATAAAAGTGAATAATTAACAAATAATTCTTCCTTTTCAGGCCTAAGAGATCGATCGTGGAGGTGGACAATCCCAGAGAAACGTTACAAGTACTCGGAAATTTAGCTGAGCGGATATTGGAAGCGGAAAATGGCATCTCCAAGTAAGTAACAAATTTAATAAGAGAGGATTGGGTAATGTTTTGTATTTTCCGCGTAAAAGAAGGACTTTGAATTGTTTTCAATCATGATTAATTGAATGAAATAAACAATGAACTCACAAATCTTCTTTTGGGATCCATATTGCCACGAATAGTGAGCTATTTTCGTACGCGAAAATATCTAGCAAATTTTCATTCACACGACAGTGTCGATCAGTTAATAATTGATGAATTTGTGCACGAAAGGAAAAATGTCTGAAATAGATAAGTAGATCTTCCTTTAGTATGCTGAACTATGACAGAAGATTATAGATTTCACTTCGTACAAAAAACAAAGCTCGTTTGACAAAGATAATTTTTTTTTTTTTCATTTTCGAAAATTTAAAGGAATCGACAAGGAATACAAAACGGGTTTTAAAAACATTAACATCTTAAATTTTTCTTAGATTAGGGTATTAAGTATTTTTGCAAATGTATCAAAGTTTTCCGCTCTTGATCGGCTGTTCCATGGAGCTGAATTTCTTAAACTCGGGTCCAAATGAAAACAGATATAATCTCAAATCAGAATCTGTGTCAAGATTTATGTTGCAGTACTCATTCTTAATATTACGCTCTTGCTGTGTCTCTGATGAATATGTCTGTGTTTCTGAAAGACAATAAATTACTCCATTGCTTTATCACTGAGTTCTTGATGGTCTTCTTTTACTGTTATCCAAAAGCCAATGATATTTTTTCTTTTATCTTTCTTTTCTTTACCTTTTAAAATCAGATTATAAAAAAGAATCAATCGAAAGTTCAATCACTTTTTTTTTTCTTTTTTCAAAAACAGATTAATTTTCATCTTGCTAAAAGAGCAAGCAATATGTTGAGTAGATTTGAAATCCAGTTGTCTTGACTATTTTTCTTCGGAAAATATTACCCGAACAGCATCTTAAATCCTATAAGTATAGTTCCGATTTCAGTCTTATGCTACCTTTTATTTCTTTTGATATTTTTAGCAAAGGAACAAAAGTAAAGTGTCTCAAAAACTGCATGCTGACCTTTTTTGCACCAGATTCTCTAAAATCCACTTTCGATTTATACTTTAAAGATGGTTATGGAACTGTTGTAAACCAATGTTAAGTTTATTTGTTTCTGAAAAAAGAAACCATTTCACTTTCATTAAACTTTAGAACGTAGCACAAAGGAGTGGTCTAAAAGAAACAAGTAATATATATATTTTTTTCCTACTACTTGAAGTAGTGAATTCCTACTTTTTAATCATAATTATATAAAATAAACCCGTGCAGCATGAATGTCCCACGTTATCTTTATTGAACATTATTTTAGAATCATCGTTGCGGTATTTTATTTCTGTGGCATCACTCATTTGAGATAAATCTTTCATTTCATTTATGAAAACAATGGGAGGAATTTTTTTCTCCCATTTAAAACTAAAATTAATTAATTTAATCTGGAGGCACGGCAGTGCCTCCGCCAAGTCGACAGAGGACAGCCGTAAGCATACTTTTCTGGAAGCAACTCAGCGCACTTTTGACCCCCCCATATCTCCGCGCTGGAGTATCCCAAAAATTTTAAACTTCAATTATAGAGAGTATTTGGGCCACAGGACCAAAATTTAAAATTACAACTTTCTGTCTTTTCTAGTTCAGGCGATATATGAACTCATACATTCGATTTTTTGTCACTTCTTACTCACTCGTTCACGCGTCATCAAAAAGATTGGGTAGATCCCGTAGCCCCAGAAACTTGACATTTGGAAAAAAGGTAGTGTTTAGGATACAAAGAAAGGAAAAATTATAAAATCCAGAAAATTCGAAAAAAAAAACATTCGAAAATTCAACAAATTCCATCAAAATTGAAAATTGAAAATAATACGATCTTGTAGTCTTGGAAACTTAAGATTTGGTGTGAAGGTAGTGTTTAACATCCAGAAAAAGAAAACATCAAAAACACCAAAAAAATCGAAAGCAAAATTGAAAAAATCGAAGAAATTGAAAAAAACCGAAAATTTGAAGACAATCCGATTTTGTTGCGCTAGAAAATTCAAATTAGGAATAAAGGTAGTATTTAGGATACAGAAAAAGAAAAATTAAAAAAATCAAGAAAATTCGAAAAAAAAATAAAAAATTCGAAAAAAATTGAAAAAATAAAAATAATTTGATACGATAACGCTCGTATTTATAAATTAATTTGGATGAAACTAATTGTGTGTATTAAGCTCACCAATGCCTCGACCGAGTTCGTTGGCCAGCTTGGTCCGCCATCTTGTTTCAAGATGGCGGCCACGGAAAATTTTAAAACTAAAATAAATATACAAAAAAGTTAAAAAATCAAGTTTATTTTTTAATTAGGTGTTAGGACTTGATACAAGGATTCCAGAGCATTTTTTGTTTTACCTCTATCTTAAAAATTGGCTGAGATAGAGCAGTTTGAAATTCTAGGGTGGCTGACATTTTGAAACAAAACAGCACATTACAAAAAAACAACGATAAATTTATGGTCAATAATGGTCAAGCAGGTGCAATCCCGAATGAATACTCCGTGTTATTATAACTGTAACTTTGACTTCGAAATTTTGATACGTTGCATTTTCTATTTGTTGATATTTTTGAACTATGATTTACGCTAAGTGAAATGTTGTTGTTGAAGAGGGATTTTCCATGTAAATCCGAAACGTCCAATTTTAATGTTTTATGAAAGTGTATTGTAATGTCTGTAATTTTAATGATTTTAATATAAATTAATAAGTTTTAGTGAACGCGATTTCTCGCAAATTATTTTCTTTCATTGTTGTAATCATTTTCCCAATCATACGCATAAAACTATATATTCATATCCATTAGCGCCAAATTCTCGCCAAACTTGGCGACAATTGGCGAAATCTCGCCAAATTTGGCGACAAAAATAAGTTTTCATAAATGAAGCCAACTTGGCTATAGCTCAATAATTTGGCGAATTTCTTATTCAAATTCAGTGTAAACGAATCTTTTGTAAACGGTTTCTTTGCATTTTAACTTGCTGTTTTCGAGTAACATTAGCTAAAATTTTAAAACGAAGATATAGGAAAGCTACCTTTTCCTGCCGGTACAGGCCGGAGGACTTTTTTATGAGTTGTCGGATGCAATCTATGTTTTGCATTAAATAAAGTAAAACATTGAAAAACAAATCCTACAGGATGGGGATAGTTTGTTTTAGATAGATTTTAAGATAATTGTCCTATTAGCTAGTACACCTTCCGTTATTGTTTTGTGTTATTTTCCCCGGATTATGCTTTTCTTTTGTTTACGAATTTTGTAATAGAAAAGTTCCGCTATAGACTGGCTACGTTATAGACCTTTTTTTTTTTTTTATAGACAGGTTCATTTTCTTTCACAGGCTTTGCTCTATTTAATTTATATATGAAATATTTGTTGTTAAAAGATGTTGGTCGCACAAAAATTTTCACATTTCTCCCTCCCTCCCGACATTACTGGTTGGTTATTGCTTGATAGTCCTTTCTAAATAAAATCATGGTGATTCTAAGATTCTCTTGATTTATCTCTAAATTGAACATAAACGATCCTAAGAAAACGGATCAATGAATTACTATATTGGCATGAGGAAATTTAGTTGCGGAAAAATGGGGCATATAGCTAACATTAAGTCTAATAGGAAAACCACAGCCTTGGCAAGATCTGGAGGCACGGCAGTGCCTCCGCCAAGTCGAGAGAGGACAGCCGTAAGCATACTTTTCTGGAAGCAATTCAGGTCACTTTTGACCCCCCCCCCCCCATATCTCTGCGCTGAAGTTTCCCAAAAGTCTGGAACTTCGTTTTTCTAGAGAATGTGTCAAATAAGACCAAAATTTAAAATTACAACTTTCTGTCTTTTCTAGTTCAGACGATATATGAACTCAAACATTCGATTTTTTGTCACTCACTCACTCACTCATTCACGCGTCATCAAAAAGATTAGGTAGATTCCGTAGCCCTAGAAAGTTGACATTTGGAAAAAGGGTAGTGTTTAGGATACAAAGAAAAGAAAAATTATAAAATCCGGAAAATTCGAAAGAAAAACATTCGAAAATTCAACGAATTCCATCAAAATTGAAAATCGAAAATAATACGATCTTGTAGTCTTAGAAACTTAAAATTTGGTGTGAAGGTAGTATTTAGCATCCAGAAAAAGAAAACATCAAAAACACAAAAAAAAATCGAAAGCAAAATTGAAAAAATCGAAAATATTGAAAAAAAAAACGAAAATTGGAAGACAGTCCGATTTTGTTGCGCTAGAAACTTCAAAATTGGAATAAAGGTAGTATTTAGGATACAAAAAAAGAAGAAATTGAAAAAATCCAGAAAAATCGAAAAAAAAAATTCGAAAATTCGAAAAATTCGAAAAAAATTGAAAAAATGAAAAATATTGATTTTTTAACCTTAGAAACTTAAAATTCGGCGTAAAGGTAGTGTTTGGAATTCAGAATAAGGAAAAATTAAAAACACAATAAAAATCGAAAATAAAATTTAAAAATGGGAAAAATCGAAAAACATCGAAAATTTGAAATAATTCGATTTTGTAGCGCTAAAAACTTGAAATTTTGAATAAAGGTAGTATTTAGGATACAAAAAAAGAAAAAATTAAACAAATCCAGAAAATTTGAAAAAAAAAACATTCAAAAATTCGAAAAATTCGAAAAAATTTGAAATTAGATTGATTTGTTGGAATTTTCCTGAATTTTTAATTTTGTATCTGGAGGCACGGCAGTGCTCCGCCAAGTCGAGAGAGCACATCCCTAAGCATCCTTTTCTGGATGCAACTCAGGGCACTTTTGACCCCCCCATATCTCCGCGCTGGAGTATCCCAAAAATTTTAAACTTCAATTATAGAGAGTATTTGGCCCACAGGACCAAAATTTAAAATTACAACTTTCTGTCTTTTCTAGTTCAGGCGATATATGAACTCAAACATTCGATTTTTTGTCACTTCTTACTCACTCGTTCACGCGTCATCAAAAAGATTGGGTAGATCACGTAGGCCTAGAAACTTGAAATTTGGAATAAAGGTAGTGTTTAGGATACAAAGAAATAAAAAATTATAAAATCCAGAAAATTCGAAAAAAAAAAGCATTCGAAAATTTAACAAATTCCATCAAAATTGAAAATTGAAAATAATACGATCTTGTAGTCTTGGAAACTTAAGATTTGGTGTGAAGGTAGTGTTTAACATCCAGAAAAAGAAAACATCAAAAACACCAAAAAAATCGAAAGCAAAATTGAAAAAATCGAAGAAATTGAAAAAAACCGAAAATTTGAAGACAATCCGATTTTGTTGCGCTAGAAACTTCAAATTAGGAATAAAGGTAGTATTTAGGATACAAAATAAGGAAAAATTCAAAAATCCGGAAAATTCAAAAATTCGAAAAAGTCTGAAAAATTGAAAATAATTTGATTTTTTAGCCTTAGAAACTTAAAATTCGGCGTAAAGATAGTGTTTAGGTTTCGGAATAAGGTAAAATGAAAAATACAATAAAATTCGAAAATAAAATTGAAAAAATTGAAAAATAAGGAAAATTTGAAAATAATCCGATTTTATAGCGCTAGAAACTTGAAATTTGGAATAAAGGTAAGATTTAGGATGCTATTTAAGGAAAAATTTAAAAACACGAAAAATTCGAAAAAAAAAAATCCGCAAAATTCGAAAAAAAAAATGAGAAATTGAAAATAATTCGGTCTCGTAGTCTTCGAAACAGAAAATTTGTGTAAAGGGATTCAGAAAAAAAAAAATAAAAACACAACAAAAAGCGAAAATAAAATTAAAAAATCGAAAAAATCGAAAAAAACGAAAATTTGAAAAAAAAAATTCGATTTTTTAGAGCTAAAAACTGGAAATTTGGAATAAAGGTAGTATTTAGGATAGAAAAAAAAGGGAAAAATTTAAAAAATCTGGAAAATTCGAAAAATTGAAAAATAATTGATCTTGTAGCTTTAAAAACTAAAAATTCAGCGTAAAGGTAGTGTTATAGAGAAAAATGAAAAATTAAAACACAATAAATTCGAAAATAAAATTTAAAAAAAGTCGAAAAAGATCGAAAATTTGAAAATAATTCGATTTTGTAGCGCTAGAAACTTGAAATATGGAATAAAGAACACAAAAAAAGAAAAAATTAAAAAATCTAGAAAATTCGAAAAAAAAATCGAAAAAAATTAAAAATTGAAAATAATTCGATCTTGCAGTCGTAGAGACTTAAAATGTAGTGTAAAGGTAATATTTACGATTCAAAAAAGAAACTTTTAAAAATTTGTAAAATTCGAAAATAAAATTGAAATATCGAAATATCTGTAAAAAATCGAAAATTTGAAAACAATTCGACTTTGTAGTTCTAGAAACATGAGTTTTAAGGTAATTGTCCTATTAGCTAGTACACCGCCTCTAATTGTTTTGTGTTTTTTTCCCCGGATTATGCTTTTTTTTCTTTTTTTTTACGAATTTCGGTATAGAAAAGTTCCGCTATAGACCGGCTGCGTTATGAGCGGTTTCTTTATAGACATGTTTGTTTTCTTTCACAGGTTATACTCTATTTAATTTGCATGTGAAATATGGATTGTTAAATGATGTTAGCACCAAAAAAATCTTCACAGCTCCCTCTCTCCTCCCGACATTACTGGCTGGTTACGGCTTGATAGTCCTTTCTAAATAAAAGCATGGTGACTCTAAGATTACCTTGATTTATCTTTAAATTGAACCTAAATGATCCTAAGAAGACGGATCAAAGAAATACTATATTGGCATTACAATCAGGAAACTTAGAAGTAAAATCGAAAAATCAATAAATTTATAAAAAGTCGAAGGTTTGGAAATAATTCGATTTTGTAGTCCTACCAGCTTGATATTTGGCAGAAAGGTAGGGTGGGTTTAGGATACAAAGTAAGGAAGAATTTAAAAAGCCGGAAAAAAAAAACCAAAAAAAAAAAAAAAAAAACGAAAAAAAAAAACTTCGAAAAATCGAAAAGAGTTTGTTTTATTGAAAATTTCCGGGAATTTTAATTTTAGCTTTCTTTTTATCCTAAACAGTACTTTTGTGCTAAATATCAAGTATCTAGGCTGCAAGTAATATCTCAGATGGATAGAATCTTTCCTGGAAGCAATTGAGAGTACTTTTGACTCCCCCCTCCCATAACTTAGTGCTTGCCTAGTTACCTGAAATTTCTTTAAGGTAACTTCTTCGAAAATCAGTGGATGATCTCCAAAAAGAGCCCAAAATCAAGAAAAGGAGGATTACTTACAAAAAGAAGTGAAATCTCATCAAAAAGTCACCTGTAAAAAATGCAGCCAAGTCTCGTAACTCATTTACCGTAAAAAGTACTGAGATGGTATAAAGCCAAGTTTAATTATCTTATTAACTCTGAAATTTTCATTCACAAATCACTCCTAGTTTCTACATCTTTAGTTAATTATTATTTTGTGACTTGGCAATTACGTAGCACGAGAATGTGATGTATATAGTTAGTCTTAATCAAATAGTACTATAACATATTAAGGTGTAATAGCTTCCCTGTCCGTATATAATTTGCTTTAGTTAACTTATCCCATCCCATCCCATGACATAGTAAGGTGTAATAACTTTCCTGTGCTGCGTAATTGCCAAGTCACAAAATAATAATTAACTAAAGATGTAGAAACTAGGAGTGATTTGTGAATGAAAATTTCAGAGTTAATAAGATAATTAAACTTGGCTTTATACGATCTCAGTACTTTTTACGGTAAATGAGTTACGAGACTTGGCTGCATTTTTTACAGGTGACTTTTTGATGAGATTTAATTAATGAATTAATATTTGAAAAAACTGTATTAACATAAAGTGTCATCCACTACAAGTTTTAAAAAATTTATTTGAACTTGAGTGGATGAATAGAAAATATTTTATTAACGATTGAAAATTTGAATTATAGAGAGTGTGAGCTAATAGTAGGAATTTAAATTTAAAAAAAAATTATATTTCAAATCAAACAGTCTTATGAATACTTTAACTCGTGAAAGCCACCGTGTACTGGGTTAAAAAATATTGTATTGTGCTGTCCTCTAAAAAAGAACCCACAGTGAAATGTTTCCTAAAAAGAAAAAAAAAAAAAAAAAAAAAAAAAAAAACACTCTATAGTACTACATCAAATATTTTACTAAAGTAAATTTTTTTGTTTTGTTCTGTTTTTCTGCGCCATTTAGAATAATAAAAATAGTTAAAAATACGTAAGGAGTGCTTATTTAGTTTTAAAATAATTTAAACTAACAATTGCAGAATTCTGGCAAAACATGAGCTCCATTTTTACATATTTTCTTGTTATAATAGAATTTTGGAATATCTACATAAATTTTTAATTGTTTTTATGTTAAACCATTAATAGGTAATAAATTGCATCAATTTCAGCTAATTACGTCAGGTTTTTTTTTTTTTTCATGGGGTAAAATGGGTTAATTTTTAGAAAAGTGTTTTTTTTTTTTTTTTTTTTTTTTCAAATTCTCGCTTAATTGACTGCCACTTCGTAATAAAGTGATAAAATGAAAAATGCTCAATATTAAAATCTTAGTGAGAACAATCTGTAACTTTTTTTGAATTTAGCTATGTTTAATTTTTTTTTAATTCTTTATTATAACAATTATTATTGTAATTATATTATATACTTTATATAGAGAAGATTTCAAAAAATGGGGGTTTTTTTAGAGGACAGTACAATATAGTAGTCAAAAATAATGTACAGATTAACCATTTCTTCATATATAGATTTAAAAAATGTGGAGTATGTTAGATTAGTCCTAATAAAATTAACACTTCGACATATAAATAGATTTTTTTCTTCAATGAATCCAGTGGTTTGATTGCCAGGCTGTGTCTGTAAATTAGAGGTTTGCACGGGCCCGGACCTAGCCCGAAACCCGTACCCATCCCGGCAAAATAAAGGCAAACTTTCAAAGGAACTGGGCCGACAGAATAAAGACAAATCTATTAAGGCTGTTCTAAAACGCAAAGTGGTTACTTTCAGTTCGGAAAGGCTTGAAATACGTAGGGGTTGTTAGTCAGGAACTTTGTAATCGAAAGACGTTTTCCTTTTTTAAAAAAGGCAGAAGATCTTTCAGAAAACACTGTCAAAGTTGGCGTTTTAAACCGAATTCCCGATACTTCAGTGCCAGAAAGGAGAAAAACGTGTTGTCACGTGACACGATTTGCTTATAACTCGATAGGTAATTTATTTATCAAAAAAGGAAAAACTCATTTCGATTGCAAATCGCTTCAGTAATATTATATTATATATTATATTATATACTATAATATAATATAATATATAATATAATATATATATAATATATATATAATATAATATATATATAATATAATATATATATATATACATATATATATTATATTATATTATATATGCCAATTTTATGCCTTTGCGTTTAAAAATGAGTCAGAAAGTTTCGCGTTGTTGAGCAGATCATTTGAGAACCACCTTAACTAGCTCGGTCTGGTCGATATAAAAAAATAAACGGGCCAACCAGGCTGATTAAGCGGGCCTATATAACACATATAACACATTTAACACACTATGTAACCTATGTACGCATGTACATCCTATATAACACATTTAAAAATTAAACTAAGCTGATGAAATATGAACAATTTTTAATGGACATGACTGGGGCGAGAATTAGTATAAATGTGCGGCACGAGCCGATGCTAGCTCAACCCTTTCTGGCACAGTGGTCCCACTCCGGGCACACCTAATTTTAATTTCAAACTTGCATACGGCACCAACAATATTTTAATAAAATTTTGTTTCTATAATGAAAGCTTAAAATAAGAAGTTCTTATTTTCTAAAAAAGTCGTTTGTAAATTCCGGTGTCAGTCAGTAATTTCTCATTTTACGAACAGAATTTGTGCCGGAAAGGGTTAACAAAATCAATACAAATATATATCAAGTCCATCGTGGAAATCGGCATCGTACAGCAGACTCGAACAGCAGACTCGAGCAAGGCCGGGATCAGGCTTACGTTTCATTCTACGTACTCGGACCGGACCGGAACTGGACTTAATTATTGGCGTTACAGTTTGGCGATAGTTTTTTTTTTTTTCTTCTTTTCTTTTTTTTTTTTTTTTTTTTTTTTTTTTTTTTATGTAAAGTGGTTGAAGGGATAATGGAGAAGTACCAAAAAAATTAGAATAAATTGACGTAGCAGTGATTTTTTTTTTTTTTTTTTTTTTTTTAATGCAGTAAGTTTTTACAATTCTGCTACATTTATGTAACCTATAAAACATTTCACTTATAAATAAGTACAGTAAATGGAGAGGGAAAAAAATATAAAAGCTGTCAAAGAAACGCTGAACTCATAATGCCAATCCTTTTTGCGCGTTTTGATCTCAAAGAAAATAGTTTCAAAGTCACTCGGAAAATGTTTTTAATCTCCTTTTAAAATTTTTTTGAAAACCTACAAATCACAAATATAACTTTCTTTTTATCAAAGCTTGTTACGGAACAACCAACTGTAAAATTTCATTTAAGGTACAGAATACTAAAAGAAAATTGAGTACTATGACGGCATTATTGTACTCTTTAAGGCGGTTTGCAAAAAATAATTTCCCCCGTTTAATAACTCAAATATTGCTGACACATTCATGGACTTATTTTTATACCCAAGAGTATGAAATTGGCAGGCACGATTTTTTGAAGAGATTTTCGATAAAACAAACACAACATTTAAAAATTGTCATATTTTAAAATGTTGTCAAAAAGATGTCAACATTGTCATATATATATGACATTTGTCATACTGTAACTCTCTTATTTATGAATCGATTTGGATGTGACTGAGTTTGTGTATGGGACATACCAAGTTCTCAACCGAGTTCATTGGCCAGCTTCATCCGCCATCTTGTTTCAAAATGGCGGCCAGTTAAATTTTTTTAATTCAAAAAGATGCAAAAAAATTATAAATTTAAAAAAAAAATGTTTCTGTTAAGTGTTAGATCGTGATACAATGATTCCGGAGCATTCTTTGTTTTGGCTTTATCTTAAAAAAGGCTGAGATATAGCTGTTTGAAATTCTAGGTTAGCTGATATTTTGAAACAATCTGATTTTTGTTATGCTGTAACTCTCGTGTTGAAATTCGCATTCAAATTCAGTATTAACGAAAACCGGGATTGAATCTTCTATAATCGGGTTCTAGGCATTTTAGCTTCGGGTGTTTGAGTATAAAATGAGTTGAATTTTCAGAAACATGGAATATGGAAGCTACTTTTTACTTCCGGTACTGGCCGGAAGGACTTTTTCGATTTGAGTACACATTCGTAAGCTCATGTTATTCCTATGCGAGGGGTCTTTCAGATTTCTTGTTTAAATTTGAATATTTTAAAACTGGTTTAGCTCGCAGGCTATCAAAGTCTGAGAGGCTAATATGCCCGCAGGTTCTGTATGTACGTATGTATGTACGTAACGCCATAACTCTTGACAGAAATATCCGATTTGCTTCAATTTTTGTATATACAAGGGAAAGTCCTTAAGTAAATCACAAAATATAATGTTATTCAATGTTATGATATTCACTTCAAAACTATTTTTATTTCTCAGCATATTCTCCACCAATATTTATGCACTTTATATCACCGTTTTAATCAGTGCCCAAACACCAGCTGCATACAATTCTTTGGGTTGCTGTCTCAGCCACATTTAGGACTTCAAGTTGAACCTTTTCATCATCTTTTAACATCATCTTGCTTCCAAGATGGTTTTTAGTGGACTAAACAGATGAAAATCGCTTGGGGCTAAGTCGAAGCTGTATGATGGATGTTGAAGAAGTTGCAAGATGATGTTCACAGATGACGAAAAGGTTCAACTTGAAGTCCTAATGTGGCTGAGACAGCAACCCAAAGAATTGTATGCAGCTGGTGTTGGAGCACTGATAAAACTGTGATAGAGGTGCATAAATATTGGTGGAGAATATGTTGAGAAATAAAAATAGTTTTGAAATGAATATCATTGTAAATTATTATTTAATTATCTTTTGTGACTTACTTAATGACTTACCCTCGTAGGTTCATTCTGATAAGGGGCTTCCCTGATTAGTGTTGGGGGTTCATTGGTTGATTATAAAAGGGTTGAACTTTTTTTTTCTGCGTACTGTTCTTAAAGGATGTCTCTTCCATTTTTAGTTGTCAAAATATTTCTAAAACATGTACTTAATTTTATTTGAAATGTTGAAATCTTATTCTCAGCTAGTCATCTTTTAATTACATAAAATATTAAATTAAGCATATATTTAAGGAATATTTTATTAACTAAAAAAGAGAGACACGTTCTTTAAGAAGAATATACTGAAAAAAAGAACTATTAAATTTTTGAAGATATATGTTAAAAATACGAATACATTCCACGACACTAGGTTTAACATTAGAGAAGTGAATTTGAAAAATATTTTTCAATATTATTGTTTCACACGATTTTTTTTCCCTTCTAGCGAGAAACGAGGACTGGACTTCGGGTTATCCCGAGGATTTTCCGGCAGCGAAGCAGCTAAACATCTAATGGGCCTGTCGGCGGCAAGCTTTGCTAACGGGCCTGGCAGAAAAAGGAGATTCGTGGACGAGCAACCATGAATACGAAAGTGCAAGCGGCATCTGAAAATATCGGTGGAATGATAACTCCCCAACTGTGTTCTGTAATTATGTTCTAGAAGTTTGTTTTCGATTATTTGGACTTTTTAGCCGATAAATTCAGGCGTTCATCCATTTCACTTTGTAGACTGTATTATGCTGTAAGTTATATTTTTTAGATTAGAATAAAAATAAAATATTCTGCTATACCTGGTATTCTTACATTCTTTGTTATACATTTATAAAAACTTTTTTTTAAGGGAAACCGTGAGTCATCTTTTCCTAATTTCAAGAACGATTTATACCAGCCATCAGTGTTGAATTCAGACACTTTTCCCCGGGAGAGATTTTTGTGGATACTGGGGGGGGGGGGGCATTAAGGAATTCCGGGGGGGGAATTGCACTTTTTAACAATTAAAAGCATAAAATCTCAAATCTTCCGGGGGGGGGCATTTCAATGCTCCGGGAGGGATTCCCCCCCCACCGGTCTACCCCCTGAATTCAACACTGCCAGCCATATACTCAACTTCTTCTACATTTAGAGTTCTTACATTCTTTGTTATAAATTTATAATACTTTCGTTTTTAAACCGAAACCCTGAGTTAACCGTGTTTTCAAGGACGGTTCATACCAGCCAAAAGAAAACTTCTTTGTTTATATTAATTACCGTTAGATGGCGCCAAAATAATATTTAGAAACGAAGCGTAATAGATGTATGGAAGCCCTAAAATCCGAGCTCTAGAAGCCGATTAACTCCATGGCTTAATATTTTAAACGTTGACAACGAATGAATCTCTTATTTGTTTACTTTTATGTAGCGAGATATTGAGCTTCCAACCTAAATTCAACTGAAGTTATCTCAGAATATATACATAACTGAATGTAAGTCATCTCTCAAACATTAACTTATTTTGAACAATTTTCTAAAAATGTAACTGTTATGCAATTTTATCAGAAAAAATAATTTTGAATATAAATGGCCGCCTGGCATATGGAAAAGCGAAGCGGCCGTCCCGTAACTGTTGATGACAATCAAATGTTTTGCGCTTTTATTATATAGATGACTTATATCAGCCATACTCGGCCATAAGTTGAATATAGCCGGTTGTCAGCTAAAATTTCTTGTGGAACCCGAAACACACAATCATTAATCCATATTTATAAAAAAACAAGAAAGAAAAATCGTGTGTCAAGCATAGATTATGAAACTTTCCAACTGAGTCAGAATAATGTAACAAAATTTGATTGTTTAACAATGTGATAAATGACACCTAAATAAACAAGGTCAACGTCAAACCGGGCGGTGAGGTCTACTTTTTGGCTTAAGCTCAACTAGCTCCGCCCATGTCTAAATAAACAAAAGAAATCACCCTCTTCAGCCGTTAAGCATAGGAACTTTTCTCCTCGAGGGGAAATGTTTATTCAAAATTTATATTTTAGAATACAAATGTTGAATATTGCATTAGAGATTAAAATAAAATTAGTACAAAGTTAGTTTTTTCAATACCGGTTCAGATCAGAACATTTCTTACTATTAAAAAAAAAAAAAACATATAAGAAAAAGTATAAAAGAAAGTAATTAGAAAATTTATCAAAAGAATACTTAATCACAACACAACCATCAATCCTGCATGGTTCAAACAGTAAGCTGAAATAAGCACAGTATGAGTACAAAAATTTGATCAGTATGTGAACTATAATATACAAATTACAAAAACAAAATATATTCTATCAAAAAGTACTTTATAAATGTAGGAAAAAGAATCATAGATCATTTTAATAAAGGAGACATGTTTATTCAGAATGTTGTCATTTTCTTTTAGTTTATCCTAGTTTAAAGGATCAAACAGAGTTATATTCAGATTTTGTCGCACTGTGACACTTTTATTGAAATTGAAAGTATGTCTCATTAGAGGACAATTACCATATATGTAATGTAGAACCGTTCCTGAGCTTTTTTGGCATATACATGTTGGGGAGGAGCGTTTTCCTATTTTATTTTTAAATGATGGGAAGCTACCGTGTCCACTAATGTAGTAAGCTATGACTGGTGTTTTGCAAGTAAAGTTCAGATCCACTTTTCGTAAAATTTCATAAGTATCTCGGCCTTTTAAGGAATATGACAAATCTTGCTGCCAATCTGTGACTATTTTTAGTCTAAAAAAAAAAAAAAAATTAACTTTTGAAAATGAGAATAAGAGAGTTTTCTTCTCGTTGTAATGATCGTGATAGCACCTTTTGCCAGTAAATCTGCTCGTTCATTACAAATTTGGAAAACGTATAATACATTTCAAAACCTAATTTCAGCAATTACTATCTATAGTCGGAAAAAATATGCGAAATATTTTCTGCAGCCCTGTATATGTTTACTTGCGAATGGATAACATTCGGGTTAGTAATAACCTATTCCGAGTTGAGAAGACTAATTAATACACTAAAAAACTAATCGGAAATGTTTCTGAAAAACAGCGGCAGCAAAAGAAACTTTATTTTTATAAAATGCTTCTTTAAATCTCGAAAATATCTTGGATTATGAGGTTTCTGATGATAAAGAAAGTTTTTCGTAATCGTGGGTGACTACGAAGAGGTTATTGTATATTTTCGTTCGTGGTCATATTATATTTTACTAGATTAAAAAACATCTGGCTTTTTTCCTGTGCGCCTAGTAACATGGCTTTTCCGGCATGTTAGCTTTAAATGAGGATTATATAATAATTTAACAATGTAAAACAACTGATTAAATCTTTTTAAAACGATGAAGAGCAGCTGAGTTACAAGTTTGCTTTTAAATGTAATAATACTCCTTCCTAATACGTTAAATTTCAAGTCTTCACTGTAAAAAATTTCCAACCCTTTTCCGTTTTGTAAAAGATACATTTCCTTTACGATACGGAAAACAACCGATAAAATATTTTTTCCGAATCACAACAGAAAGTTTTCCTACAGTCATAAAAATAATCTTTTTATATCGTATTAGTTTCCGAAAGGATGGAAAACAGCATTCACCGGACTTACTGCGCAGTCTCGCTCTCTGCTGACGTATGAAAGGCTTGCGTCACGTGATTGATAACAGAACAGAATCGAGATTTTCGATGAAGATGTACGCCATGTTGTTAAATATTGGACAATTGTTCTACGTAGTTCTAACTTCGCAATGGTAAGTACTAAAATGTATGTGATTTTTAATATTTGGGATTTGATATGTCCATATATTTACAGTGCATGATTATCAAACCGAATAACATGTTTAAGGAGCTGCGTAGCCTGAAATAAAATGCATATTATCTTATTTTTGGCTCAGTTTATTTTTTATGAGAAAAATATCCCCAATCAAAAACATATTTTGATGTGCCAGAAATTTCTAACTTAGATATTATCTTAATGAAAACTCAATTTTTGTAGACCGCTTTTTAAATAGTTTTTAACTTATTCTAAATTCAGGTACTTGTTTATTTATTTAATTCTGTAAGGCATCCAGTGTTGAATTCAGGAGATAGTCGGGGAGAGGGGGGGGACATTCCTCTCTCCCGGAGCATTGAAATGGCCACCCCCTCTGAAGATTTCGGATTTTATGATTTAATGGTCAAAAAGTGCAATTCCCCCCCCCCTCGGAACTCTATAATATGCCCCCCCCGGTGCCACAGAAATCCCTCTCGGAGAAAAATGCCTGAATTCAACACTGAAGATATCAATAACATACCTATGATCTTAAGATAAATTCATGAGATTTTTCTGTGTTCGATGCCATATCAGAATCATATATTGTCTTTTTTTCAGGTACTACATTATTATAGAATCAATTTAACATTTTATTATTTGTAGTGTATTAAAATTCAATTAAAAAGGAATGTCCTTTAAATTCTATGATGTTTGTAAAGAATTTGAGCTTCGACATCCAGCTGCACTATGTGTCATTCTAGCATTTCCTGTGAGTGCTCTTAACTGCATACCTTCCCTCGCTATTTTTGCCTTGAAGACTAGCAGACGCCGAATTCTATTGTACTGTGAGCGGAAAGTTCGGACAGTGATGAAGTGGTAAGGCGTTACCCAAAAAGGGGTCTTATGCTTTGATCCTTGCCGAGTTCGTGGGAAAGAGTTCATCTGCGAGAGAAGCGATCTCTGCACACGATTTTTAGGTTTGCGCCCGAAACTTTGCCCTTTGTCTTAGAACGTCCAATGACGGACTTAGTGAAAACGAAACAGAGGGATCTCAAGGCTGCTAAGAGGCTGGAGAGTTTCGAGGGGCCCGCCTCGACAAAGCCCCCGCCCCCAGAAGAAGTTCTCCTGCGAGAATGAAAAAGTGAGAGAGGACAGTTTTTTGGAGAGATCGAAAAGGAGAGTGTTGACTCCCTGGAGAAGGGAAAAGGAAACGTCAGTTTCTAACTCAGCGTGGTGTAAGCGCTAGTGAGGTCCGACCTCTAGAATTGATACAGCAGGTATCCGGTGAAAATCCCAGCGAAGTGAAAAAGCACACCAAGTGCGAGAGTGAGAGTTCTTAGACTCAGAATTAACGAGTATTAGTAGATCTTCCGAAGAGAAGGAACGGACGAGCCTTGGTCCGAATGAACTTTGTTTTGTAGTCACGACTGTCTGTAATGTTTAGAGACTTTTGTTTGTTTCAGTTACACTTGGAGTCAAGAGGTCATTAATTTATAAGCGATTGACTCACGAAAAATAATTAAATGCTGTATTGACGTCTTGTATATATTTATCATTAGAATTAACATTGTTATACAATAAAATTCTATTTTCTAATTTATGCGAGAAATTCTCTGTGCCAACGATCCGATCTCGCTACCACTCACCATCTTTTATCGGGTCGGTATAGAGGAGTTACTACAACTGGTGGCTTGCGGTGATGGATTAATTAGCAAAAATTAATGACAATCTTCAAAGACAAAGAGTGGACTCTGAAATTTAAATCATCAAAGTGCTCCAAGAGAGAGTCTGCTTGTGACTTGTGACCTGAGTCTCCTTAGACGCCCCTGTGGATCAACACAGCATCAGAAAGAGTAATCTACCAAGAATTCTGGAGAGTGTTCCCCCATCAGAAAGAGAAATCTACCAAGAATTCTGGAGAGTGTTCCCCCATCCGGAAGAGTCCCCATCCGAAAAGTGTGACAGAGAACCCCGTCTGTGCTCCTGAGAATCTCTGAAGTCTGTGCTTCTGACGCCCTGCAAGACTCTTAGTAATGGAGGTAAGCTCTTTTTATACTCAGAGTGGCTTTAATTGTTATTAGTGTTTGTGTAGGTGTTGTAGGCTTAAAAAAAAAGTTGTATGTTTATTTTTGTGAGAGTAAATATTTTGAGAAATTTTTCCGGTAGAAAAAAAAAAGTATGATGAGATATTTCCGATATAACTGTAACTTATTTAATAGACAAATTTTGTAGTTAAAAATTAAATTATTGTTGAATTAATTTAATGCAAACTAAGAATTGTGCAGTGTTACAAAATTTTAACTGAATCTATAAATGAGAGTTCATTGAAAAAAAAAAAGTATTGAACGCATTTCATATTTTACGATAACAGAGTTGATTTTATATGTTTTTTGTGAATTATTCTAAATTTTTTAAGAGTGGATGCAGAGATTAAGACCACCATTGATTTAAAAAAAAAAAAAGGAATTGAATGAGACTTTTGCAATTTAAAATATTTTTACTGTGCTTTTTGAATTTGAAATTTTTGTTTTGTGTAGAATTTATCCCATATGTATTTTATAACCAAATACCAAGGTGAATGTAGACGTTAGGATAGAGTTGCTTATCTTTATATGTTGCATATTTCCTATACTATTGCTAAGCGTATTTTTTTTATGAGCGTATATTTTGGTAATATTTTGACGCACTTGGTAGGATTTGATTTAATCTTATTGTATTGTTTTATATTTGTGGGAAAGATAATTTCTAATTTTATACTTTAAAAATGTCGGAGCTTAAATATTTTAGGAAAGCTGATTTGCAAACGTTAGCTTACGAATTTGAGGTCATTTTAGAGGAAAATGATACTGTACCGAAAATTATAAAAAAAATAGAGTCGTCAGAGGGTTTTGAGAAAGAGCTAGCTTTAGCACAAATTAAACTGTTAGAAAAAGACAGGGAAAATAAGTTATTGGCGGAGAAGGCAGAGAATGATAGACTTCAGTTAGAGAAAGAAAGATTGTGGGAGAAAGCAGAAAAAGAAAAAGAACGCGAACATGAGTTAGCTAGATTGAAAGCGACACAAGAGTCAGATGACCGGAGTACCGCATCCAGTAGCATCTCAGTTAGAACGAATCATTTACCCCTAAAAACAATTATGCATCGCTTTGATGAAAAGAATTCGGATATTTCGTTGTTTTTGAATTTATTCGAGAGACAGGCAAAAAAATGTAATCTAAATTCGGATGAGTTGGTGACGAACTTACTATCATTATTACCTGTGGGAATGGCCGAGCTAATTTTGAGAGAACCCGAAGACAAAATTGATGATTTTCAATATGTGAAAGAAAAACTGTTAGAACGCTATCGTTTGAATGCAGAGACATATCGACAAAAATTTAGTCAACATCCACGAAATCCTAATTCAGTTTGGAAGGATCTGATTTTCGAACTTAATAGTTTTTTAGAAGGTTGGCTGTCATGCTTACAAGTTTCGGATTTTGAGGGTTTGAAAAATTTGCTTGTCACGGACCAAATCAAACGGAGAGCGTCTCCAGAAATGCGCGAACATTTTATAGATAACTGGGCAGAGATTAAAAACCCGGAAGAATTAGTAAGGCTTTTAGATGCGTACGAGGCAATCAAGCGCCCCTCTAAAAAGACGTGGAATCCGAAACTCCCTTTAGAGAAGAATTTTGAAAGACCCAGGACTTTTGAAAATGGGCGAAACGGTAACAGAAATCCAGAGATTAATTATAATTGGAGGGATCGCGATGATCATAAAGAAAGGGAAAGGGTTTACGAAAAAAGGCGAGAAGTTAAGTGTCATGCGTGTTTTCGAAGCGGGCACTACAAAGTAGATTGTCCGGAGATTAAAAAGAGAGATGTTGCGCGGGTCAGTCACTTAATAAGTAAGCCGACACTTTAAGAAACCTTCTCCCCTTATTTGAGCAAATTATTAGTGAATGGAATTCAGGCAACTGCCTTAACGGACAGTGGGAGCCCGATAGATTTGGTCCCGCACCATTTAGTCAGTCAAGATAATTTGAATGGAGATCATGTTTGGATTAAAACCCCGGTGGACAGGAAATTGTACTGCTTACCTATAGCAGAAGTCACTTTAGAAATTGAAGGTGTAGGAATCATTGAAACCAAGGCAGGAGTAAATAATAGCGATTCAGACATGGATTATTATTTGTTGGGTAATCAATCTCAAAAGTTATTAGAGCAGGCGAAGAAAAACCCCGAATTGATGAATGCAGTTTTGACACGAGCTCAAACGAGAGAAAAGGGTGGCCCAGCTCCGAATCCGGTAAATAAACAAATTATGATTTCCGAGGAAGAAAAAGAAGAGGATATTTCTAGCGGGAATGTGGAAGCGGAAACTTTGAATTCCGAGGAAGAAAAAGAAGGGGGAATTTTTCGCGAGTGCAGTGAAGCGGAAGCGTTGAATTCAAAACTAGAGGGTGAAAACCTAGAAAACCCTATTGAACTGGTCAGTGTGGATAAGGGATTATCGCCTTTGCCGATATGTGAGGAATCTTCGATCTTAGCAAACATTGAAAGAGGGGTTAGTAAAATGGAAAATGACAGGTATCCATCTCTCGAAGAGATTAGAGGGAAAGGGGAAATTGAAGAAATGCATTGTAATGCAGGAGATTCTTTAATAGTGGCAAAAGCCAGAGACAATCCCATGAGTGGGGGAATGCGGGTGCTTGTCCCATTGCATTATAGAGTGGATATATTTGGCGCGTGCCTAGAAAAAGTGTCATTACACTTAGGGAAAGGGAAAGTTAAAGGAAATGTGTCAAAATACTTGGACCTTGGGAAGAGATTGATAAGCGATTTAACTACCGCATTTCTAAAAAGGTTCGGTGTTAAATTGAAAAATCCGAGAGTGTGTCGCACAATAAGCGATAGTATTGCATGTTGGCATCGAAAAGTTAGAAAGCTTTTGAAAGCGTTAGTATTTGGAGAATGGATAAGAGAAACGGAGGAAAATAAATTCGTGAAGGGATGTGTGTTTAATCTCATGAACAGGTTAAAAAGAGGTCGAGTTTTAGCCGTTGAAAATGTGTCAGAAAAACGAGAAAAGAGGAAATTTTGGTTTGACAGAAAGGCGGTGAAACGGAAGCTTAATGTGAAAGATGAGGTTTTAGTTTTAACTACCAGAAAGCCAATTAAAATGTCAGATAGTCGGATAGGGCCGGGAAGAAAGGAGTCAATAATTACGGAAACAAATTATATTGTGAATGTTCCTGGGAGGCGACAGAAATCCCAGATTTCTCACTTGAGTTTAGTAAAGCCTTACAGAAAACGGGTGGAGTTAGCAGATATCTTAACGCGGGAAATAAACGCACTTGAGGAATTCTGTTTACCGTATCTAGATGATATGGCGATTTTTTCAGACAGTTGGGAGGACCATATGCGTTATCTAGAAATAGTATTAAAAAGGGTGAATGACGCGAAACTAAAAATCAAATTGGCGAAATGCAAGTTCGCTCAGAAAACCGTAAAATATCTTGGGCATATTGTAGGTGAGGGCAGACGGAGGCCAGCTGAGGCGAAAGTAAGGGCAATTAAGGAATTACCGGTTCCGAAATCGAAAACTGAAATTCGTAGATGTTTGGGAATGGCTGGATATTATTCCCGGTACATAAAAGATTATGCAGTGATTGTAGAACCATTAACGAGGGCGCTTAAAGGGAAAAATAAAAAAGAAAATATTGCATGGAGCGACGAAATGGGAAAAGCCTTTGAGACTTTGAAAATGAAGCTTACTGAAGAACCGGTGCTTTACGCTCCTGATTTTCAGAAAGAATTCATTGTACAAACTGATGCTAGTGACTTAGGTATTGGCGTGGTTTTGGCTCAAAGAGAGGGATCGGAAGAGCACCCCATAATATATTTAAGTCGAAAATTTACTGATAGTGAGAAAAGTTTCTGCGCCACTGAAAGAGAGTGTGCAGGGATTATTTTTGCGATAAAAAAGTTAAGGCATTATATTGATGGACAAAACTTTTCTATCGAAACCGATCACAATCCTTTGGTGTTTCTAAAAAGAAATTCTGGAAATAATCCCAGATTATTAAGGTGGTCCTTAGCTCTGCAACCTTATAATTATGCCATTTCTCATCGCGCAGGCAAAGACATTCCGCATGTTGATTGTCTGAGTCGAGTTTAAGGAGATTTCTTGATAAACTTTTGTATATAATTATTTTAAGATTTTTTATTTTTTATTTCACTGTGTTTTATTTCATTCTATGTTCATGATTTCTTATCAGAGCGCGAAAAAAAAAAAAGGAAGTTAGTATTATCTTATTCATGTATGTTTTATTTCTTGCCACTCTGATGTAATTTGAGCTTGCAATTCTTTATCCGACTCTTAGAGATTCTTAGTGTTTCACCCTTAAGAATCGTTTGAGGAGGAGGTGCTGTAAAGAATTTGAGCTTCGACATCCAGCTGCACTATGTGTCATTCTAGCATTTCCTGTGAGTGCACTTAACTGCATACCTTCCCTCGCTATTTTTGCCTTGAAGACTAGCAGACGCCGAATTCTATTGTACTGTGAGCGGAAAGTTCGGACAGTGATGAAGTGGTAAGGCGTTACCCAAAAAGGGGTCTTATGCTTTGATCCTTGCCGAGTTCGTGGGAAAGAGTTCATCTGCGAGAGAAGCGATCTCTGCACACGATTTTTAGGTTTGCGCCCGAAACTTTGCCCTTTGTCTTAGAACGTCCAATGACGGACTTAGTGAAAACGAAACAGAGGGATCTCAAGGCTGCTAAGAGGCTGGAGAGTTTCGAGGGGCCCGCCTCGACAAAGCCCCCGCCCCCAGAAGAAGTTCTCCTGCGAGAATGAAAAAGTGAGAGAGGACAGTTTTTTGGAGAGATCGAAAAGGAGAGTGTTGACTCCCTGGAGAAGGGAAAAGGAAACGTCAGTTTCTAACTCAGCGTGGTGTAAGCGCTAGTGAGGTCCGACCTCTAGAATTGATACAGCAGGTATCCGGTGAAAATCCCAGCGAAGTGAAAAAGCACACCAAGTGCGAGAGTGAGAGTTCTTAGACTCAGAATTAACGAGTATTAGTAGATCTTCCGAAGAGAAGGAACGGACGAGCCTTGGTCCGAATGAACTTTGTTTTGTAGTCACGACTGTCTGTAATGTTTAGAGACTTTTGTTTGTTTCAGTTACACTTGGAGTCAAGAGGTCATTAATTTATAAGCGATTGACTCACGAAAAATAATTAAATGCTGTATTGACGTCTTGTATATATTTATCATTAGAATTAACATTGTTATACAATAAAATTCTATTTTCTAATTTATGCGAGAAATTCTCTGTGCCAACGATCCGATCTCGCTACCACTCACCATCTTTTATCGGGTCGGTATAGAGGAGTTACTACATGTTGATAAAAAAATTGAGAAAGGTATGTCAGGGTGCTATAACGAAATTTATAATGGTATATGGTAAAATAAATTTCAATAGTCTTTTAATATCAGACAATATTTTAGTTGTGAAAAACGTAAAGTTGAATATGCTTAATACCTTGAGGTTGATTTTACCTATATTCATGCTGTAAAAGCTTGCATACAGAAGCTTTCAACTGCCCCACCCTGTATATTCAAATTTAATTGATAAAAAAAAAAAATTCTCACATTATTTTGAAAATAAAAAATGACTTTTAATCTTTTCTAATAATTTAAAATAAACAGAATAAAAAAAGCAAACAGGGAATTTTTGTCAGTAGAGGTGCGGGGGGGGGGGGATTTATTTTAAAAATATAAAGCTTCAATTCTTCATTTAAAAATAAAAAAAAGAAAGAAAGAAAGAAAAAGAAAACCTGTAATAGCTTTTGTTACATTTCTGTATTGTTTTTCATCCTAATTTATATAAAAATTATCTTGTATGTGGGTTTCTAACAAAAAAAAATATCTAATTCGATTTTATTTCATATTTGTGCTTTCATTTAACTAAATCTTGTCATGTATTTAAATGCACGTGTTAATACTGTGCAAATTTCAAGAAATAAAAAAATGTTCAAATGAGTCATAATGTCAACATATAAATCATAAATGTTCTGAAAATCCTGCTATTTTTGGAGTTCACAGAACACGAAATATCATTGTAATAGAATTTTTTTTTTAGCTCACAGGTTATCAATGCCGGACCCCCCCCCCCCCGCTTAATTTACATAGATAGGTTTTTCATGCAGATTTATCCGATTTTAAATTTTCAAATTTTATATATATATATGTTCATTCTGATAAGCCGATTCCTTGATTAGTTTTGGGGGTTAAATTGCTAAGTATAAAAGGGGGAGGGGGAACGGGGGCTGATGCCCACTTAATTTATATAAATGGGTTTTTCATGCAGAATTATCCGTTTTGTTTCAAATTTTATACATAGTTTCATTCTGATAAGGCACTTCCCTCATCAGTTTTGGGGGTTCATTTGTTAAGTTTACATGAGGGAACTGGGGGCTAATCCCCTCCCCCCTTAATTTAGATAATGTGTTTTTCATGCAGAAATATCCGATTTGTTTCAAATATTGTATATAGGTTCATTCTGATAAGGCGCTTCCCTGATTATCTTTGGGGGTTCATTGGTTAAGTATACAGGGTGGAACTGGGGGGGGGGGTGCTAATCCCCCCTTAATTTAGATAATGGGTTTTTCATGCAGAATTATCCGATTTGTTTCAAATATTCTATATAGGTTCATTCTGATAAGGCGCTTCCCTGATCAGTTTTGGGGGTTCATTTGTTAAGTTTACAGGAGGGAATTGGGGGCTAATTCTCCCCCCCCCCCCCCTTAATTTAGATAATGTGTTTTTTATGCAGAAATATCCGATTTGTTTCAAATATTGTATATAGGTTCATTCTGATAAGGCGCTTCCCTGATTATCTTTGGGGGTTCATTGGTTAAGTATACATGGTGGAACTGGGGGGCTAATCCCCCCTTAATTTAGATAATGGGTTTTTCATGCAGAAATATCCGATTTGTTTCAAATTTTGTATATAGGTTCATTCCGATAAGGCGCTTCCCTGATCAGTTCTGGGGGTTCAATGGTTAAATATAAAAGAGGAACAGGGGCTAATCTCCCCCTAAATTAAATAAATGGGTTTTTCATGCAAAATTTCCCAATTTTCTTCATATTTTTTATAGAGCTACATTGTGATAAGGCGCTTCCTTCATTAGTTTTGGGGGTTCATTGGTTAAGTATAAAGATGGGAACGGTGATTATTCCTCCCCCTTTAGATAAATAAGTTTTTTATGCAGAATTATCCGATTTGCTTCAAATTTTGTATATAGGTTCATCGTGATAAGGCGCTTCCCCGGATCAGTTTTGGGGGTTCATTGGTTAAATATAAGGGGGGAAAGGGGCTAATCCCCTCCCCTCTAAAATAAGGAAATGGGTTTTTCATGCAAATTTACCCAAATTGCTTCGTATTTTGTACATAAGTTCATTGTGATAAGTCGCTTCCCTGATTAATTTTAGGAGTTCAATGGTAAAGTATAAACGGGGGGAACGGGGGCCAATCCTACCTTAATTTAGATAAATGGGTTTTTCATGCAGAATTATCTAACTTGCTTCAAATTTTGTATGTAGTTACATTGGTGAAGTATAAAGGGGAGAACAGGGACTAATCCCTCCCCCCTCTCAATTGAGAAAAATGATTTTTTAAAGCAGAATTATCCAATTCTTTCAAATTTTTTTTATAAAAGGTTCATTCTGATAAGGTGCTTCCTTGATTAGTTTTGGGGGTTCAATGGTAAAGTATAAAGGGAGTGAAATGGGACTAATCCCCCCTTAATTTATGTAATGGGTTTTTCATGCAGAATTATCCGATTTGCTTAAAATTTTGTATATAGGTTGTTTCTGATAAGGCGCTTCCCTGATCAGTTTTGGGGGTTCAATGGTTAAATATAAAGGGGGAACAGGGGCTAGTCCCCCTAAATTAAATAAGTGGGTTTTACATGCAAAATTGCACAATTTGCTTCATATTTTGTACTTAAGTTCATTGTGATAAGTCGCTTCCCTGATTAGTTTTGGGAGTTCAATGGTAAAGGATAAAGAGGGGAACGGTGATTAATCCCCCCCTTAATTTACATAAATGGGTTTTTCATGCAGAATTATCCGATTTGCTTAAAATTTTGTATATAGGTTGTTTCTGGGCTAATCCACCTTAAGTTAAATAAATGGGTTTTTTATGCAGAATTATCTAGTTTGCTTCAAATTTTGTATATTGATTCATTGTGATAAGGCGCTTCCCGCATTAGTTTTGAGGGTTCATTCGTTAAGTATAAAGGAGGGGACGAATTCCCTCCCCTTAATTTAGATAAATGGGTTTTTCATGCAGAATTAACCGATTTGCTTCAAATTTTTTATATAGGTTAATTCTGATAAGATGCTTCCCTGATTCGTTTTTTTTTTGGGTGGGGGAGGGGTCTGTTGGTTAAGTATAAAGGGGGAACGGAGATTAATTGTCCATTTTAATTTAGATAAATAGTTTTTTCATGCCGAATTATCATCCAATTTGCTTCAAATGTTGTATACCGGTTTATTTTGATAAGGCGCTTCCCTGATTAGATTTGGACGTTTATTGGTTAAGTATAAAGGACGTAAATAGGGGAGCTAATGACCCCCCCCCTTTTAATTTATATAAATGTGTTTTTTCTTTGAAATAAGAGTATAATATGCAAATAGTGTGAATAGCCTGTGAGCTCAATGCCATCAGTTTGACTGAGCACTTTTCTTTTTATTATTTTATTTCCAATTTAATATATAATTTTTTTTTAATTAATGTACTTTTTAAAAAGTTAGTATCCAGCCGAATATTTGATAATCTGCTAAATCACTATTTGTTACATATCGTAAAATTATTGTTATGTTTTTCTACTATATTCCTGTGGCACCATTTTTTTTTCTTTTAATGCTGATTGTGAAATCCCATAGTGACCTATGTAAATTTTAAAGAAATGATAAATTCCGTTATACAATTATCAAAATATAGCTTTCACCAGCAGGTAACAGATGTCCAATGCTGGTAGAGTACATTTTAAAACATTTCCTTAATTTTTAAATTTTTAAAAAATTTTATGAATTTTGAATTTTTTATTCAAAGGAAAATTTTTAAATATTTTATTCTTAAAAATACTTATCGCTGAAGACGAAGTGTCCCCTTAATCATTCTTTGCTCTTGTGCTGTTTTTTATCTTTTTAAATATACATGGTCACTAGCAATTAGTACAATAAAAAAATTAATATTATTACTGTTATTATTATTACAGGATAATACTGCAGTGATCAATGTCGCCTTCCAGCTAGAACAGATCATTCTTGCCTAATAGAGAATGAGGATGTTAGAAAGGACGTCAAGGTGTTTTCGTATGTTGATGGTGTGACAGTTTTTTCGGAGAAATGTTCAACTGAGTCAATTTCGTTGCTGTAGCATCCTACTGGGTGTTTAATTAAGGCTGTTATCAGGCCGGAATCTAGGCAGGCTTTTTTTACTAACTTCATCAATTCTAAAGGAATAAAAACCAATAGCATACATAGCATAAATACAGTGCTGTAATTTGTTTTATTAAAACATTTTGATTTATAGTTTTGCTGAAAATAAATTTTATTTTTCAGTATAAATGTTTGTTTTATTTTTTCTGTCTTTTGTTGTTAGCCAGAAAAAATCGAGTAATTTATAAATTTTTTAAAAAATGGTATTTATTCAATACGTGCAATTTAATGTTTGTGTAAATTAAATGCACTTGATTTATTTTAATAAGTTTAAGTAAAAAAAAAAAAAAAAAAAAAGCACATACATATTTGCTAAGACCGATTTTTTATTGAATTCACTCTTATTTTATAGATATTTTTTCTGAATTATTTGCAATTTTTAATATTCTGCTATTAAGTGATCTGCCATTGAGGAATAAAAGACTCACAAACATTTATTTCTTTGTTATTAATCATGATAAAAAAAATTTGTAATCAATATACTTTTTAAAAAGTTAGTACTCAGCCGAATATTTGATAGTCTGCTAAATCTCTATTTGTTACATTTTGTAAAATTATCACGTTTTTCTACTATATTCCTGTGGCATCATTTTTTCCCCTTTAATGCTGATTGTGAAATCCCATGGTAACCTACGGAAATTTTAAAGATGTGATAAATTCCCTTATACAATTATCAAAATATAGCTTTCACCGGCAGGAAACAGATGTCCAATACTGGTAGTGTACATTTTTTAAAATTTCCTTAATTTTTAAATATTTTTTTAAAGTATCTTTACTTTAATTTATATTATTATTATATGCATTACATGTAATGCATTTTATGATAACAAAATACTTAAAATGTGTGTATCTATTCAAAAAAGTTCTTAATAATATTTAATTGAGATAAAAGGATATCAAAACAGTGTCCAAAAGCAATATTTTCATCTGTTAATGTTCCTACTCTTTAAAACAAAAGTTTTTTTACAATGCAGAAATTTTTCCGATCATAATGAAAAAAAATTCCGTAAAGCAAAGAAAAAGTTTCTATTCTACACAGGAATTTTTAATTTTTTCATGATTAGTTTACTGACTGATTCGGAAAAGTTTCCTTTTTAAAACGGAATACTTTCTGTCTATTCTACCGTTCTACCAAGACATTTCTTAGTGTGAATGGAAAGTTTTCCTTTTTAAAACGGAATACTTTCTGTCTATTCTACCGTTCTACCAAGACATTTCTTAGTGTGAATGGAAAGATTTCCGTAAGACCCAGGAATTTATCCGGTGTCTAAAGATTAGTTTCTGAATCAAACAGGAAAAGTTTCCTGACGGAAAGAAAAAAACTTTCGTTTTTTTTCGTTTTTTTTCCCGTGTTGGTTCGGAAAAGTTTCCTGTCCTATAAGGGCAACTGGAAATCCTATTCCTACCGGAAACTTTTCCGATTTTTTTTTTTTACAGTGTACACTAAATTCACAATGCCAATAACATTTATCTTTCTTTGAAACACAATCTTACTTAATGTTAAACTGGTTCTCAGCTGACCTGCTCAACAACCCGAAACTTTCTTACACAATTTCAGACTCATTTTTAAACGCAAAGACATAAAATAGGCACGCCTGACTATTGAAGTGATTTGGAATCGAAATGAGTTTTCCATTTTTTTTAATAAACAAATTACTTATGGAGTTATAAGCGATTCGTGTCGCGTGACAACCTGGTTATCCCCATGCTCGCTTCGCCTCTGCGGAACTTCGGTTCAAAACGTCGACTTTGATAGAATTTTCTGAAAGATCTTCTGCCTTTACCAAAAAAATTGAAAATGTCTTTCGATTACATATAGTTTCTGAAGAAGATCGTCGGCCAGTTTTATGCCTTTCCGAACAAAAATGAATTTAAATATGTGTCAGAAAGTAGCTCCTAAGGATTTGAGAATAGCCTTAAACATCTAAGTAGACTCCAAAAGCACTTATTAACACCTTTTTTTTTAAAAGTAGATGAAAACACTACCTCTTACCAGCACCCACAGCCTTGCAGTAAATCTACTGTCCACGTTCCAAGCATCGTCTTCAGTACTTCGATCTCTGACAAAACCTACACGACAGATTTTGTTAGCAGCTACAATACCTTATCAGCGAGATCAAATCCAAAGTTTCATACTAACACCTCACTATATATAGCCACTACGCAACCACAGTCACAGTCACCTAATTAACGTAACTTAACCAAACACTTCACAAAAGAACCGTGAGAACCAATGTCTGTACATCCATACGCACTTTGCGAAACTTAAAGAAAGGCAGAATTGATTTCTCATTCACGAACAAATGTTAGTGATTCAGGGCAACACGATCGCGCGCAACATCACACAAACTCACTCGTCCACTAGAGTACCCTTCGAAAAGAGTAACCAGACATCCTGCCAAAACCTCTTAAAGATGGTATGTGGAATACAGTGTATACACTCTGTATACCCGCATAAACTGTAATACACTCATCACCAAAATTTAAGGTTGAATCTGTTTTATGTGTCTAACTTATAAAAAAAAACTACAATAAAAATCTAAAATTCTACTAATTCTACTAGTTTCTATGTAGAATACCACTGTATACCAATATACACTGTTTATATTGGCCTCTAAAAATTAAGGTTGAATCTGTTATATGTGTCCAACTTATAAAAAAAACTACAATAAAAATCTGAAATTATACTAATTTTGATAAATTAAAAATATGACAAAAACACACTCGTTACTATATCAAGTTCCCTTATAAAAGAGTAGCAAGGAATCCTGCCAAAACCTTCTAAAGTTTCTATGTGGAATACACTGTATACCCACATACACTGTTTACACTGGCCTCTAAAAGTTAAAGTTGAATCTGTTGCATGTGTCCAAACTTATAAAAAACTAAAATAAAAATCTGAAATTCTCCTAATTTTGATAAAGTAAAAAGGTACTTCTCTATTATCCCGTCGACCACTTTTCATAACAAAAAACTATTGCCAAACTGTAAGATTAAACGCCAAAAATGCAGTCCCATTTACTTGATGTCAGAAGCATTATACGTGTTTGTTATGTCATCAAGTGGTTTTTAATTCGACATTTGTATGTATTTTTCATTATGTTTTACTGATTTATGAGTTATTTCATTAATTAAAATAACAATTGTATCCTTAAATTCTTATATTTTATTTATTTATTTATTTTGATATTCCAATGGCAACGTTCTCCCGTTTATTTGGCGACAGTTTGGCGATAGTTTTTTGTTATGAAAAGTGGTCGACGGGATAACAGAGAAGTACCAGTAAAAATATGACGAAGAAGCTCGTTATACAACTATTTATTGAATTTGTACAATCATGTATTGAAGTTCCCCATCATTTACAATTTACAAATTAATGGTTAAATCGTTTAATAAATATCAATTGTTATTATCATTATGGATATGTTTACCCTACAGAAAGTATAACAAAAACAGGTTTTGCAATAAATTACAGCAGAAATCTAGATATTCAAAACTTGCTAAATAATCCAGAAATTTTACAATACGTGAACATGAATATTTTTTGTAAAGCTTTACATTATAGAATTGACTTTCAAACAATTTAAACATTTAAATTCTACCCTAATAAAACAGAAGTTCCGTCCTCCCTCACAAAGAAAATAATTTTACTAGAATCAAAAAAATGTAAGAAGATCGAGTCGTTTATATACGTTAGAGAATTACGACAAACTTGTTTTACTAAAGTAATAAGATAAATCATTCCCTTATTGTTATAATTAAAGTAAAACAAATGAAATTATCTCTCATTTCCTTTAAATTCCAAACAAACAATTCCGTGGGATTGTCTTCATTCAAAATTTTCTCTTTATCGACATTTTAAACAATTAAAAGACTTGGCAAACACTCGAAATTTGTTTTAAGCACTTAAAAATTCAACTGTTTCGTGAAAATTTTAAGAAAATAATATTGGATAGCAAATATTTATTGTCTTTGATTTCATTGTGCCATTTAAACAGTTCAAAATAATAAAATTAAAATAAAGGAAATCTTATGTATAATGAGAATAATTTTATTTTCAAAAGAATTTTGTGAATTATAGTTTAAATTAAATTATTATTTTGAATAATTAAATCATTTAATTCATCCAATAGCCAAAAAAAAATCTTTAATTTAAAGCAAACCAATCATGGGGGGGGGGGGGGGGAATGTTATTCAAGCAATTAATGTGATTGTGGTTTACGCTTACGGAAATTAACACATTAATAATACCTTAAAATGTACGAAAGGCAGAATAGATTTGTCATTTACGCACAAATGTTCGCGATTCAGTATAACACGATCGCACGCAAAATCACAAAAACTCACTCTTCCACTAAAGTACCCTTATAAAAGAGTAGCCAGGGATCTTGCTAAAACTTCTTAGAGTTCATATGTGGAATACACGGTATACCCACATACACTGTTTACACTGGCCTCTAAAAGTTAAGGTTGAATCCGTTGTATGTGTCCAAACTTATAAAAAACTAAAATCTGAAATGCTACTAATTTTGATAAAGTAAAAACATGACGAAGATGCTCGTTAAGTTTATCTTACAGACAGTATAATAACAAACAGGTTTTGTAATAACTTACAGCAGAAATCTGAGTATTCAAAACTTGCTAAATGATCTAGAAATGTTACAATACGTAAACATGAATATTTTTTGTAAAGCTTTACATTATAGAATTGACTTTCAAACAATTTAAACATTTAAATTCTACCCTAATAAAACAGAAGTTCCGTCCTCCCTCACAAAGAAAAGAGTTTCACTAGAATCAGAAAAATGTAGGAAGATCAAGTCGTTATACGTTAGAGAATTGCGACAAACTTGTTTTACTAAAGTAATAAGATAAATCGTTCACTTCTTGTTATAATTAAAGAAAAACAAATGAAATTATCTCTCATTTCCTTTAAATTCCAAACAAACAACTCTGTGAGACTGTCTTCATTCAAAACTTTCTCTTTATCGACATTTTAAACAATTAAAGACTTGGCAAACACTCGAAATTTGTTTTATGCAATTAAAAATTCAACAGTTTCGTGAAATTTTTAAGAAGGTAATATTGGATAGCAAATGTTTATTTTCTTTGAATCCATTGTGCCATTTAAACAGTTTTTTTTTTATTAAATTCCTGCTATTAGCTCACTCTCTCTCTATATATATCTTTTTGGAAATTTCAATCGTTAATAAAATATTTTCTATTCATCCATTCAAGTTCAAATAATTTTTTTTTAACTTGTACTGTATGACAATTGATGTTAATACAGTTTTTTCAAATATTAATTAATTCATTAAATTTAATTAATTAATTTTAATTTTTGTATGGGAGAAAAAAAATTCTCCCATTTGAAATGAAAGATTTATCTCAAATGAGTGATGCCAACAAAAAATAAAATACCGCAACGATGATTATAAAATAATGTTCAATAAAGATAACGTGGGACATTAATGCTGCACGGGTTTATTTTATATATTTATGATTAAAAAGTAGGAATTGACTTTTAAAAAAATTATATTACTTGTTAATGGTAAAATTAAAATAAAGAAAATTGAAACAAATTTCTGAATGATAGTAAAAAATATTTTTTTGAGCAACAATTATTTTAGTTCATTCATAGCCTAAAAAAGACCTCTAATTTAAAGTGAACCAAAATAGTTAAAAAAAAAAAACAAAAAAAAAACGTTCTTTTATAAGCATTCAATGTTTATTCTGAAACTCACGTCTAATTTCATGGCTGCAATTCATGATTTTTCCGAAAATTTTCTATTGCAATATGTTAATTTGGCGTGGTCTCCGTACTGAATTATGGAAAATTTCTCACTTTTCTTTTACTTTTGGTATCAAACGGGATCTTGTGAATTTATTAATAATATATAATATAATTTTTGCTTTTGTATTTCTTTTTTAAGATATGGCAACAGAAAAAAAAGAGATTATTTAAACTATCTATTCAGGAGTTCTAAATTGTTTTCTTAACGTGTAATCATAATTTAACTAATGTAAAACTATTAAATGATAAAAAAGTATAAATTTTTTAAATGATTACACTGTTTGTTTTTTATTTTTATTTAATATTTTTTAGTATTTAAAAAAGTTACTTTAGTATTTATTGTTTCAGCTTCATAGCCAGTTTTTTTTTCTTCTTTTTTTTTTCATGCCCGTGGTTTGGAGCATCATTAAATCCATTGTTCATCTAACTCGTATAAATTGTAACCATAAATAATATTTGGCGATTTTTCACCTGTGGTGGGTTAACGGAAAAATGCCTTCAAATTAAGTTATTAATTTACAATTAAGTTTTAAAAATAATAAAATGTTGAATTGTTATCGGGAACAAACCCTTGAACATAATTCTAGCCAATCAGAAAATAAGTTAAAAATCGACTACAACATGTCATCTTTACATCCCCCCCCCCCTCTCCGAGTGAAATATGAACGAAAAATCATGCGCCAAACATAGATTATGAAACACTTTCCAACACATTCATTCAGAATACTGTAACGAAACTTCACTGTTTACTAAGTAAACAATTTAGAAAACGCACATGCACCATATTTGAATACACAGTTTCAGGAATTATTACCAACAGTCAAACAAAATATCCGATTTATTTTGTGCAGCCCTGTATATGATGTATAGATTTGTATGTAATACTACTCACTATGCTAAATTTACTTCAGTTAGGAAATGCATAGCACAATGTCTAGAAATTAAAACAAATTTCCGTAAAATGAAAAATATTATTGGTCAGATGTTGACAGCTTCAAAATGTCGTCAGCGTTATTCATTGCCATGTTTCTGTTTTATAATATTAGATATCAATTTACAAAAACTCCTTTCGTAGAAAATTTATTTTGAAAAATCGTCCATTTATTGTTGTTAAAAAATAATAATGATAATTTATCTTTCAAATCTCAAACAAACGAATTCACAATTAATTATCTCTTCGTTCAAATATTTCTCTTTTTCAACATTTTAAATATCTAGTCAAAATATTGGTAAACATTTGAAATCAATTGAGTTTGTTTTGCGTCTTTAAAAATTCAAAAGTTTTTGTAAACTATTTAACTGGTATTATAAAGCGAAGGTTTATCTTGTTTGATTCTACAACAATACCAGAGCAGTTCTTTATCTTTTGGTCACCATGGACCCCAAATGTGTTCTCAAATGTGTTCCTAAGTTTAGATTTAACAAATATCCTTATCAGAACACTTTCGGAACAATTTCTTTATAGCGGTGCATATTCGGAACACATTTCAGTTACACATTAAGGTAACTGAAACAACTTTTATTTAATCAAAGTGTTGCAAAATGTGTTCCCAATGTGTGAAGCTATGAAATCCGAGTCTAACAGCCATAACTCTGATAGTAATGAAGAAAACACTATCTCCTGGGATGTCGAGCCTACGTGATTTTGAATTAATTTCCTTTTTTTATTTCACGATTTAATTAGAATATTTTACATTTCCATATACATGTATTTATCTGTTTCTACTGTATACTTTCTTTGCCTTTTTAGCGTGTAATTTTATATTAATGTGATTTTTTATCTTCCTAGTTTTATAACGTTTATCTTTTTTTTCTTTGCGCAGCATATTCAAAGGTGGATATTGCGTCATTAATACCGATTCAACCTTCTAACCAATAGTAACATTAGATGTTATGATCTGCGTTGATTTGTCTAAACTATAATATGGAATGCTGATCAATGTCATTTGCCCCTCCTTAGTACTAGAAAATGCTGGTACGAGAAAATATGCTGTGCTGCAAAAAAATGGTACAAGTTATCGCTGATAAAATGAGCCTTAACCCCTTGGGGACGAGCGACACGTATACGTGACGCATAAGATGCTCAGAATCCTCGATTACTCCCACCAGTTATTTTTTATTGGAAGATTTGCCTTATCTAATCATAGCATTTTTGCGATTCAATTAGCTGAAAATTTCTCTTTTGAAAAACCGGTGGTAACAGATTAAAAATTCTGTAAAGGACAAGGGGTTAACTCTGCTACGATCTTAGCTTCTTCTGGAGCTGCAGCTTATTTTTAGCTGTAGCACCAGATTACCTGTTATTAGTGACGGTAAAATTCTACAATCAGCCTCGAAAGTGCAAGCTAATCTTAACATGTTTTCTCCATTGTGTGGTTCATCTATTTGATAAATCCAGCTCTCTGTGGAAAATGTGCAGTAGACCGGGAGGCGACAGCACAGACAACCACCTCATCGAGTTCAAGGCTGAAATTCCAGAATTAGTTAAAACTCGATTCGTATATTAAAACGCAATCGGTCTGCCAAGTCATATCTTGGTGGAAAACACGTGAAAACCCGATTATAGCGGTTAACTCGTAGGTTTACCATTGTGTTTTCCTGCACACAAAAGTATGAAAACATGGAGAACTGGGTGCAGGAAAATACAATGGTAAACCTACGAGTCAACCGCTAAAATCGGATTTTAAGGTGTTTTCCACCAAGATATGACTTGGCAGACCGATTGCGTTTTAATATGCGAATCGAGTTTTAACTAATTCTGGAATTTCAGTAGTGAACTCGATGAGGTGGTTGTCTGTGCTGCCGCCTCCCGGTCTACAGTTTTTCATTACTGGCGTTACGCCTTTTTGCCAAGAGCCCATTATAAATAAGTCACCATCCCAAAGTGGATTTTTTGTCTACCTTATTGGTGACATTCGGCAGCTTTTTGAAAAAAATAAAAATAAAACAAAAGCGTACCCGACGTCTGAAACTTTTAATTGTGTTTACTGAATGTGTTTTTCAATAAAAATTTTTAACTATCTGCAATCGTTTTCTGTTTGTCATTTTTAATGGGACATTCCAACACATAGCTGCAATAATTCGGTTTGACGGGAATACTAGTATAAATTTATTTGAATTGGTTAAAATTATATATTTTCTTCACATTTTTTTTTTAATTACCACACTCCAGGATTTTTATTTTTTTACCATGGTAATATGTAAAATGATTTAAAATCTCTATTCGATTCGTTGCTGAAATTTTTTGTGCAACAAAATTCAGACGCAATCAAGTATATTTTAATCGAAAATGCGTGTTATCTGTAACCATAATTGTGTAAATAATCTTTAATATCACAGAGTAAAGAGAAAGAATAGTGAGGCGGTGAACCGTAAAATCGGCTTGCAATATGAAGCCGGTTATTGCTCAAATCATTAGGCCCAAAGGTTGACTTCATTGGACGGAGAGAGGCTGCACGTGGAACAAGGACTGTATTTATCGGACGGGGAGAGATTTTCAAAGCAAGCAACCAGTTGTTTGAGCCGACTTTATGGTTGTATTTTTGGCGCCACGCCAAACGTAACCATTTCATCTCCAGTTCCTCTTTACTCTGTGTAAATATGCCATCTAATATTGCCTTTAAGTTGAGTTGTTTATTGCTGTAACATAAGCTGAAATTGGGATATCATATAGTGCAATATCTCATAAAACGTGCAAAACACCGATAATCATTTGCATAAGCGTCAACGTGAATTCAAATTTCTGTCAACATATAAAAATCGAAATCCATTTGCTAATTTTCATTTGGCTTATTGCTTTTGGTTTTATCGGTATATAACTGAAAAGCCTTTTTATCATACGTTAAACTTAGCCTTTTTTTATATACATAGATGTTAAAGAGTCTTATTATCTTTAGCTAAATTTAGTAGCCTCTCATCTGAACTATGTTTCCTTTGAACATTCGGACAAATAATAGGAATCAACCATGTACAAGTGCACAAGCGGACGTAAATGAAATTATCAGCGCAAGAAACGCTAAAAGAAAAGCTGAAGCTCAGCAACGAACTTCTGAAATGGTGTTAGAATCCCTGCAGAATTTGAGAGATGGCAAAGGAGCGTCGACCAAAGAAATTAGCAAGTATATAGGAGAAAACTACCAGGTCAACATAAAAAGTTACAATCCTTTGATCCACAAGTTCTTGATGAAAGGCGTAAAAGATGGACGCCTTCTAGAGATTAGCGAGACTAGCGCAGATGTTATATTTAAAATTAGGAAAGAAAAAAACGTTAAAGAAGACGAAGAAAAGAAGAGAAAGAAAGCGCAAGAAAAATTGAAAAAGATTCAGGATAAACTCGGAGGAACAATGCAGGAAAAGTTAAGAAACACAAAATGATAAAACTAACGAACTACCAAATAAAAATGTCATCAAATACTTTTCCAGGCATGAAAATTTATTATTACAATCATTGGAAGTTCAGCTTTTACAGTAAAGCTGCAAAACATTTACTAGTTTTAATTACTTGAAAATTCGACTTAACTTCTTCAAAAATTTCCATTAAAGTGTATTTTGATTATTAAATATCCTATTATTATTATTATTATTATTATTATTTAACTTATTTATTATTATTTTTATTAAATAATTTTCTCGATTTTACGTTTTGTAAGTCCAAAATTAGGTACAGATGTAGCAGACGCACCGGAGGTTTCCTTTTGGCGCCAAAATGGGGATTTTTTGCTTGTCGTGATAACCCAGCGATTTTTGCTTAGTATAGGAACCTGGTGTTTTATAATAAAATTAAATGTGTGTGTAAATAAAAATAATGTGTGAAAATAAAAAAAAATGTGTGTGTTAAATAAAGTTAAATGTCTGTAATAATCAAAATTCAATTGAGTGGGTATTATAATAAAATTATAATATATATTTGTAATAAAATAAAACGGTACTTTTCCATTATACGGACACCATTGTCGCCAAGCATACATTTACATACATTTAATACATACATTTGCATACATTTACATACATTATGCATTAGCATATATTTTGGCATGGTGTCCGTATAACGGAAAAGTACCAATAAAACTAACATCCTGTTTAGCACGCTAGGCCTATTCGAAACGAGGTTTACTCGCCAAAATAGCGCCCCCTAAAAATCACGCCAACCCCAGGGCGTCTGGGACATTTGTTCCTAAAAGTGTACCTGATAACTTTTCCTTAAGCACTTTCCCTTTTCAAACTCTCTAACTTTCGATAAAATCGAATTTGGCAACCTTTTTGGTGTCCAAAAAGGTCCCGAGTAAGGACTGTATTATATTTGTCTGCCTATAATTGATTTATACGTAAAATTTAGTTTTCCTTTTTCTTTTTTTTTTTTAGGATGGTGCTTAATTTTTTCTATTCCAACATCAAGTGTTGGCTGCAAATGTAAGCGATGCTGCCAACAATGGGATTTAAAGTGACTTATTAACCCCTTGAAGGGCGGTGGGATATATTTTATCCTACTTAATTTTAATCAAGATTTGTACCAGAATTTTTAATCAAAACTTTACCTTTAAAACTTTGGTGGAAAAAAAAAAAAAAAAAAAACAGCAAAATTGCATTTTCTTATTTTCAAATAATTTTTTTCGAAAATTCTGGTATGAATTGTACATTACAGAAGCACAATTAATACTTGCCCCCGAAAGAGTTAAATGATTACCACAAAAAGTACTCTGATGTGTCAAACCATACACTAAACTGCGGGATTGCCGTCGTAACTGATTACAAAAGATAAGCTGATAAGAGATAATTGTTTGCGCAGTTCTTTGATAAAGTGTTTTATGGAATCAAAAAATCATTTGATATTATTGATCAAGCTTCTGTAGTTGAGTCCACTTTCAAAGGTTGGCGTGAAATATGTGTAATGTCATGCCAAAAATGTGAATTAAATTTAATACGGCTACCATTATAAAGTATTGTCGTAAAATAATAGATAATAAAATTATTGCACACTTATTTATTTATTTTTTATTTATATTATAGTTTCGATTTTTTGGTGTTTATAATATTTCAATGTGGCAGTTTCGCAGCTAACTGACACATTTTAACGAGTGTGGTTTGACGGATAATTAACTTATCAATTGTTGTTGTAACTTGTATGCAGTTGTAACTATAAAGAATATTTGGTGATGTAAAACCTCCACATTTGGCGATTTATCCCTTTATAATTAGGTTCTAAAAATATTAAAATGTTGTATTGTCATCGGAAACACACCTGTATGCAACCCCCCCCCCTTCCCCTATAATTCTAGCCTATCAAGAAGTAAGTGAAAAATGTATTACAAAATTTCATCTTTACATACAAAACTAAGTCCGATATTCCAACCCCAAAACTTTCTTCTATCTCATACAAGTTAATACTTCAAAATTCGTTATTACAGCGCCAATAAAATTAATATTTTTCGTCATTCTGTTGTAAGTCAGCTGCTTGCGAATCGTCGGGTTACCTGGATGCGATCAGCCGATGTATTATACTAAACTACGGAAAGTCCTTCTAGCCTGAACCGGCAGGAAAAGATAGTCTCGCTATTGTTTGGTTTTAAGATTTTAGCTAATTTTACTGAAAAACACGAAGCTAAAAAAGGTACTTTTCCGTTATACGGACACCATTGTCGCCATGCATACATTTACATACATTTAATACATACATTTACATACATACATTTACATACATACATTACATACATACATCTACATACATACATATATTTACATACATTATGCATTAGCACACATTTTGGCATGGTGTCCGTATAACGGAAAAATAACGGCGTGAAAACCGATTTCAGAAGAGTCATTTCCAGTTCACGTGACCATTTTTCATAACAAAAAACTATCGCCAAACTGTAAGATTAAACGCCAAAAATGCAGTCCCATTGACTTGATGTCAGAAGCATTATACGTATTTGCTATGTCATCAAGTGGTTTTTAATTCGACATTTGCGTGTATGTTTCATTATATTTTACTGATTTATGAGTTATTTCATTCATTAAAATAACAATTGCGTCCTTAAATTCTTAATTTTATTTATTTATTTATTTTGATATTCCAATGGCAACGTTCTCCCGTTTATTTGGCGATAGTTTTTTGTTATGAAAAGTGGTCGACGGGATAATAGAGAAGTACCGTAAAAACGTAAAAATGGAAATACTGCATATACAGTGTGTATGGTGCATCGGAAAAATGTATACACAATTTGAATGATTATAAGTCCAGTTTTTATTCACATATATTTAATATTTAATTTGCAAAATAATCTACATAAAATGAATAACTTTTCCTCCTACCGCCGATGTTCAAAATGATGACCGTTCTGGTCATTTTGGACAACGGTGTGGGCCATTGATTCACAAACTTCAAGAAACGTTTCATTCGGTGTTTTGGCGCATTCTTGCTCAATTGCGGTTCCGGAACGCTCTCTTATGAACATCCATTCTTTTCAAACTTATCTTTTATACGATGAATTGTATAAGTCGTCTCATAGGTGGATCTGACAGAAACTCCCTGCGATATTGTTTCTGTACTTCTGCTACATTTTCATACTTGCAATAGTCCTTCTATATTGAAAAAAGGTAATCTGGAACTGAGCCAAAAACGAAATGGACCAATCAAATTCTGCGTAGATATTCCGGGTTATTCTCATCGCTTTTTTACTAGGGACTTTTTTGAGGAGCTATTACTTTTTTTCTAGCCATTCTACGGATTCGAAAATCATACCACCAGACGCGAAATATAACAAGCTTTCAGAAATTAAAAAAATGATCACGGTCGGACAGTAAAAACTCAAAAAAATCCTTAAAAATCGAGTAAAAAATCTTTTATTGAAAAAGTCATTTTTTTTTTATATTGTTGCCTATTTCTAAATAAGCGCAAAGGATTATGTTTTATCTCAAATAAAAAATGTATTTGCACGAGACTATTAAAAACAATAATGAAAGTTTAAAATAATAATTAAATGATCACGAGCAGGAAATAAAGAAAATTACGTCATAAAAATTGTGTTTACACATGAATATTAAAAATAAAAAAGATGAATTAAATGAAAAAGCATTATAACCATGCAGTTAAATGAAAAAGCATTATAACCTGATTACAGAAGAAATTCGCCGTTCGTGATATATCCCCATCATCATCTTTTTAAAACAGGATACATTACCAGGTTTTAAGAGGCTGTAAAATCAGAACGGGGGTTGGTGAGCGTAGCTAGCAGGGGGCAGAGCCCCCTAGTATTTTAAAATAAATTTTCTGTTTTCTCAAAAGTTAATCTCGGTCCACTCATTGTTTCCAATTTATTACGCTTTAAAAAGAATGAAAAATTAAGAAGTGTTGACCCATTAAACAGTGCAATATGTACATTTTTCTGACGCACACTTACAGTTTCTGAATAATAGCACCTGCCAATTTCATGCGTTTGTGAAGAAAAATGAATCGAACTAGTCGGATGTGACAATCCCAAAACTTTCTTGTATATCACACAGGTTTCTCATACCCTAAAAACGAATTAGCACCAATTTATATCAAGGTCTAACTGAAACTCAAGTTTCATTCAATTCCGTGCATTAGTTCTTGAGATATGGACTATTGCTAAAATCGTCTAAATCCTGAAAAATGTAGCATAGCAACGCTACCTGTTGGGAGATTTAGACCAAAAACTAATCAACAACTTATGTTCAACTTCAGATTCAGTTCAACTGAATCTGAAGTTTATTGAAAACCCCTGCATTAGTTCTTGAGATATAGTTATCGTGATAATAATGAAAAAAAATAGCATAGCAGTGCCACCTGTTAGGCTACTTACACCAAAACGTAAGCAGCATCTATTTATGTCAAGGTCTAACAGAATCTGAAATTTGATGATGTAGCGTGCATTAGTTCTTGAGATATAGCTATCGTAAAAATCATGAAAAAAATGGTATAGACGCGCCACCTGTTGAGATATTTACACCAAAACGTAATCAGCGGCAATTTATGTCAAGGTCAAACTGAATCTCAAGTTTAATGAAAATCAGTGCATTAGTTCTTGAAATAGAGCTATTGCGGAAATTGTTAAAAATGCAGCATAGCAGCGCCACCTGCTGGGCGATTTTCATCAAAAACTAATCAGCACTCATTCATATTAATGACTAATTGAATATAAAGTTTTATTAAATTTCGTGCATTAGTTCTTGAGATAGAGCGCCCACAAAATTGTTGTCACAGACAGACAGACTCAGACAGACATTTTCTAAAAACAGTCAAATCGTGTTCAGAACCTTCTAAAACGTATAAGTCCGTCAAAAACCAGAAGTGGAAAATTTTTAATAATCCAATACTTTTTTCTTGTAAAGATAGAAGAAGGTAAAATTATGTCAGACAATATAGAGAATTTTTATTTGAGAATGTCATTAAAGGGATTTCGTTTCTTGTCTTAAAACTAGCGTTATCGGGAAATCTATAATTTCAATTTGGGCAATAACGAGAAATATTTGTGACGTTGTTGACATGACATATCATAGAAGAATTATTCTGCGCTGATAAATTTCTCGGCATTTTGGAACTTGGCGAACGAAAGAGCTGAAAATGTCATATTCCCTATAACCTTCGCCGTGAGAATGTTTTAAATTGAAACACGTGCTTGCATTCGGGTTTTAATTCATTTATGATGAAGAGAACTTGTTAATCGATAAACTAATTTTCCTGGATTTTAACATTTTTAGGCGCGTTCGTAATTATATAAATACGTAGCATCTATATTCGTTTCTGGGCCGTCCATCTGTCCGGATATAATAGCGCAAAAACTACCCAACCGAATGGTTTGAAATGCAATATATATATAATCGTTCCAGAATTTTGTGGAGTCATTTCAAATTTTATGAAAATCGAATCAAAACTTAAACAAGAACGAAAAATCATGCGTCAAGCATAGATTATGTAGCACTTTCCAACGCTTCTAAAATAATTTTACAAATCATTACCGTTTAATAAGCTGAAAGATGACATCTAAGTAATCAATTTGGAAAACGCATAACATATTTAAAAACGTAATTTCAGGAATTTTCAATATATACAATATTCGGAAAAATATCCAAATACTTTTATGTAGCCCTGTATAGATCTATAGATTTGTATATATACATAGGATGCTAAATTTTAGTTTAGTTAGGAAACGAGTAGCACAGTTTAAATTCTCCTTCTGGAGTTTCTGTCAATAAACGGAAATGCGTTCGCGAACTTTTGTGCTGCCCTGTATAGGATCTACAGAATTTATACACACCACGTAATAGACAAAAAGCTAGTTAAGATTAAAATCGCGTTCAGTAACTTAAAACGCACTTCCAGGAATTATTGTTAACAGACAGTAGATAATTCTTTTGTGTGTCCCTGTAAATGAACGATGACTGCTATACACACACTATTCTGTAGTAAGCCTCTTGTAATGCACCTTAGTAATATATATAAACTTCAATGCGTTTAAAATAGTGGAACATTATTTAAATAAGCCGCAGACGATTTTTCTCCATAGCCGTAATGTAACGGAATTATTTTGACTGTCCCTGTAAAGTAACTCTAAGTGCTATACACCTACTATTCCATATTAAGCTTCTTCTAATGCATCTTAGTGATCTATATAAATTTCAATGCGTTTACAATAGTGAAACATTTTTAAAATAAACCGCAAATGATTTTTCCCCATAGACCGCAATGTAACGGAATTCTTTTGAGCGTCCCTGTAAGAAAACTATAAGTGCTACACACTTCAGTTCAAATAGGGAACGTGCCATAGATAACGACAATAACATATAAAAATTGCAGAGCAATCCGAGCATATTTACGGGAGTTAGAGCACGGCCAGACGGCCAGACGACCAGACAAACCGAAGTCATATAAGCACTTTTCAACTAGGTTGGAAAGTGCTAAAAAGATGTTTTTAAAAATTTTCTTAGTAAATCCTTCAATGATATATTAATTCAATGTATGTAATTCCGTAATTAATTCAATGATACCCATGATAGGTAATAATTCTAGGTTGCCATGGTGATTACGTCCTATTTAAGATGGAGTCCTATTTTTTCCGTTATTACTGAATTTAAAAACTGAATTTGTATACTAAAATTGTTTAATTTTAGCAATTCTATAATCTACCGATGGTTTGTTGGACATGTTTCCGGAGAAATAGATATTTAATGGAAAAAGAGCATAAATATAGATTTCAAGCTCTGAAATTTTCAAAGCTTGGCTTTAGTTTCCGAATAGAATTTTCAGTCAATGTCAACAAAAGATAAAATGTTGCCAACTTAAACTGTACTTATTTTATTACAGAAATGATTCCTATTACAATAACAGACGACAAAATTCATTTTTTCAGTGAAATAGTAGCGATGATTTTTAGGGTTTCGTTCATCTCACGAAACCCTATTGCTCCCGCTGCGTTGTCTGTCTGCCACAGAGCCATTCTCGAAAACTATGTAACTTACAGAGTTGAAACTTTGTGTATAAATCAGAATATCAGCTGCGAAGAGCTGAAAATATTAAAACTTGAAAAATTCGTATTATTTTAATAAATAGAGATAAAAAACCAAAATTCTAACAGCCTTTTCCTATTAAATTGAAACATTTTTCGTTATAGCAGATGCCAAAGATTTAAAATCCACAATGAAAATCTTTCTACAATAATTATTTTTCTATCAGACGATTTCCACGTGAAAAATGAAATAAAAAGTTTCACCAATTGAAAAAAAAGATTAATATGAAATAAAATTGATTGACGTCATAGTGGTAATAAAACATAAAACGGAAAGATTTCTCAATAATACAAGGAGTATGAGTATGTGTATGTGCACAAAACAGATTAATATCACGTCATCAGAGAATTAAAAAGAAAATCTGACGTCCTATTGGAAGTTTTATTTTTTCAGATGTTTGAGAATAATACAAAGCGAGTATCAGTATGAGTAATAGAGAATAGTAAATATATGAGTTTGAGGAAGGTATTGAATCATGATAAAAATCCGATTATGGAAATATTCGCATATTTTAACATTTTGAAGGTGTACAACATGTTTAATTTTGAATTTTTTTTTTTTTTAAATATCGCATTTAGTCCGCATGACAGATATTACAGTGAGAGAAAATAATAGCGGGCTTAGACCGCTATCTGAATGGTTTAGATATTCGAAAAAAAGAAAAAATAGACCGGTAAATTTTTACTTTATAAAAAACATGACTTTTTTTTTTTTTTTTTTTTTTGCTAAATGAAATTTGTTTGAATTTATTAAAGAAAGGATAAAGTGTTTTGAAAGGAATATTAAACGAAACCCTTTGAGCGATCTTCGATCACACTTACCCACTTGTTTAGGGTTTCGTTCACCACACGAAACCCTATTGCTCCCGCACCGTTGTCTGTCTGTCACAGAGCCATTCTCGAAAACTATGTAACTTACAGAGTTGAAACTTCGTGTATAAATCAGAATAGCAGCTGTGAAGAGCTGAAAATATTAAAATTTGAAAAATTCGTATTATTTTAATAAATAGAGATAAAACCAAAATTGTAATAGCCTTTTTCTATTAAATTTAAATATTTTTCGTTATAGCAGATGCCAAAAATTTTAAATCCACAATGAAATTCTTTCTAGAATAATTAATTTTCTATCAGACGATTTTCACGTGAAAAATGAAAATGAAATAAAAAGTTTCACCCATTGAAAAAAAGATAAATATGAAATAAAATTCATTGACGTCATAGTGGTAAATAAAACGGAAAATGTCTAAGATTTCTCAATAATACAAGGAGTATGAGTATGTGGATGTACACAAAGCAGATTAATATCACGTCATTAGAGAATTAAAAAGAAAATCTTATTGGAAGTTTAACGAATTTTTCAAATGTTTGAGAATAATACAAAGCGAGTATCAATAGGATTAATAGAGAATAGTAAATATATGAGTTTGAGAAACATATTGAATCGTGATAAAAATCCGATTATGGAAATATTCGCATATTTTAACATTTTGAAGGTGTACAACAGGTTTAATTTTGAAATTATTTTTTTAAATATCGCATTTATTCCGCATGACAGATATTATTATGACAGAATATAATAGTGGGCTTCGCCCGTTTTCTGGCCGTCTTAGATATTCGAAAAAACGAAAAAAAAGGCCGGTAAATTTTTACTTTATAAAAAACGTGACCTTTTTTTTTTTTTGGTTGCTAAATGAAATTTATTTGGATTTATTAAAGAAAGGATAAAATGTTTTGAAAGGAATATTAAACGAAACCCTTTGAGCGATCTTCGATCACACTTACCTACTTGTTAAAATTGTTTTTGTATAGTTAGAAATAAATCAGTTTATTAAAAAAAATTTTTTTAGTCAACAATAATTTAGACATTGCGTTACGGTTCGTGGATTTTCCATTTCGAGCGCTGGTATCCTTCTGACAACCCCTTGAGTGTATCAGTGTGAGTCTTCGAATCATTGGTTAATATATTTGAAAATTTCACGCATGCATGAATGAGGAGGATTTTGCAACTGCGTCAGAAAAATCCAGGAGAATAAATATTTCAGATCACTCACAAATAATCGACTTATGTTCTGCTTTGTTATAACTTTGTTGCTGCTTTTCGTTGTTTACTCTAACAAGTATGTTTTTATTGCGGGGGGGGAAAAAAGAAAAAAAAAATCAGAAAATTGTAAGTCTAATAATTTACGTCATCAAAAATGGGAAAGAGTACAGAATTTCTTCAAACAGAAAATTTGAAACATTCGAACACTCAAAACTTTTTTTCTCGAACGAAAAATGTTGCTTGGAAAGAACTATATAAAAATATTCTTGTGTGTTTCCATTTATGTGTGAAAATAGATTTTCCAACCAATTTATTTGAACATTCTATTTCCGTATGTAAGTTTTTGAAAACATGGCGTATCTTGAGGTAAAATATTTTATATACTTTAATAACTTATTTATGTTACTTCTTTTAAGGTTGTTCTTAAATTCAAAGAGGCTACTTTTAGACACATTTTTAAATTAATCTTTGTTCGGAAACGCGTGAAATTTGCAGGTGTTCAACTATGTAATCGAAACACGTATTTCATTTTTTGATAAACGCAAAAGTTTTTTTAAGAAAATATTGGCAAAGTTGACTCTTTGAACCGAATATCCGGACTTGACAGCGACAGGAAGGAGAAAAAGAGCTTTTTTACGGAACACGAATTGCTTGTAACTCGATGGGTAATTTATTTAACAAATGGAAAACTCATTTCGATTCTTTGTAATCGAAATACGTTTTCCATTTTTTTTGGTAAGAACACAAGATCTTTCAGAAAATACTGTCAAAGTTGGTGTTTTGAACTGAATTTCCGACGCCGCAGCAGCAGAAGCAAGAAAGATGTTGTCATGTGACTCCAATTGCTTATAACTCGATAAGTAATTTATTTATTAAAAAAAAATGGAAAATTCTTCGATTCCAAATCGCTTCAATAGCCAGGCCTGCCAATTTCATTTAAAAATGTGTCAGAAAGTTTCGCGTTGTTGAGCAGATCATTTGAGAAACATCTTAACAGTTTCCAACATAGTTCAAAAGTGGTTTATGAATTCCGTTTGTATGTCGGTATGCCGTCTGTCTCTCCGTGCTCTAATTCTCGTATAAATATACTCGGATTGTCCTGAAATTTTTGTTTGTTATTGAGATTTACTATAGAAAGTTCAGTATCCAAAATGACATTTACAGTTCGCTTAGAGACTAACAAAAGAATACCGTTACAATATGGTATGTGGGGATAAAAATCTTTTGTGGTTAATTTTATTGATGTTATACGTTATGGTTTACTATAGAATATTTGGCATTGAAAATCAATTGGTGTAGCCTTTATTGTTTGTTTACAGAGACACACAAAAGAATACGGTTTACAATATGGCCTACACTGGGAAAAATGACACTTTCAAATCTGAGTAAATCGATGTTTTCGTTTTATTATGAAACTTTTTGTTTCAAATTAGGACGACCCAAAACTTTCAATTCTGCATGAAATACCAGAAATACTCAGAATATTCAAACATAGACATACTCAAAACGGAGCACACAGAGGTCACTTCATACTCATTTTAGAAACATGGACATACTCAAAAATGATTAGAATCAGTTCAAACTCATTTTTGAAACATGGACATACTCAAAAATGATTCGAATCAGTTCAAACTCATTTTTGAAACACTGAAATACTCAAAACGGAGCACATATAGAGGTCATTTCATACTCATTTTTGAAACACGGACATACTCAAAAATGATTAGAATCAGTTCAAACTTATTTTTTAAACATGGACATACACAAAAATGAGCACCTAGAAGTCAGTTCATACTCAATTTTGAAACGTGGACATACTCAAATAGGAGCACATAGGATGTTTTATTTTTGAGTGTATGCATGTTTTCAGAAATTAGTCTATAACATGTTTCAAACTTAAGTCATTTTGATTCGGATCCATTTTGACTATCCGACATACTCAGAATTGAGCATATTTTAGCTCAGCTTTAAAAATGTAGTTTTCAGAGTGTATGTCGAAAAATCGTTTGCGGTGCATTTTATGAATGTTACGATATTTCAGAAATAATAAGATTGATATGTGTATCGCTGAGATGGACTACAATGCATTTTCTAAGATAACTGTACTTTGTTTATTATGATTTTTGTGGGTAAATCGTTTTCCATGTATTACTTAACCATCATATACGTAATATAGGGTAAGTCTTAATCGTTTTAAAAATCGAAAAAAAAAAAAATTGACGGATTTACACGTTTCAGACACCGGAGATTCCGAAAAACATATTTTTAGAAAGAAAAAAAAATTGCCGTCCGTCTGTCTATCTGTATGTCTGTGTGTCTGTAAACGCTCTATCTCCCGAACAAATTGAGATAGAGACTTGAAATTTGGTATGTACTTAGTATGTAATAATGGGAAGAAGCTTATTGAATTGCAGTAACCTCGATGATCCGGAACTATTTTTTTCGGACTCTCGAAATCTTCGTTCTGATAAAAGGTGTATAAAATTTTTCGAAATTGTTTATTTTAAGAAGGGAATGTAAAAGACAATAAAAAAACATAAATTTTGCATAAAGAATGAAGTTGATCGGATAATGAGTTGCCGAGATATTTGTAATCCTATTTCCCCACTCTTCGATTTTTCATGACCCTGTATATCATCCAAATTTCAATTCAAAGATATATTTTAATTGGAAATGAGACACTTAATCCGACGCAATAAACGGTTAGTTAATAGGATTATCATTTTTGGAGTTATAAGGATGTTCCTTTTACGCAATTCAGTCATAGAGCATTTAAAGTTTAGGACGTCATCAAGCCACGGTTTTATTCGAATTGCAATGCATTTTATAAGTAAGCTTCCACATGTTTTATTTTCATATTTTATTTTATGCATATCCATGATGGGGTAAGTATTACGGTGGCCTCCAACGACTAGTTTTAATGATGTTATGATATTACAAACATGATGGAATTTAAAAGTAAAAACGTGCGCTACAAGATGTTTTATAGATTATGAAGTAAATACCATTTATCGTTCATTTACAAGGACACACAAAATAATTCGGTTAAAAGACTGACCAAGATTGATAATAATTGATGGAAGAACGTTTTTCGCTGTTGTGTGCATTTTTTCACTTATCTAACTTTCAGTGTATTAGGTTGTGTGTACAAATTCTATCGATCCCATACAGGGTGACACGGAGTAATTCACAGGCATTACCGGATATGGTCAACAATTGCTGAAAGTCGATTTTTACTGAGTTGTATATGTTGTTTAAATTGCTTATTTATATATCTCATTCCATTATGTGAAAAAAAAAAAAATGAAACTGCTTACTAATATTCTACCAATATTGGAAAGTGTTACATAATTTTTGCCTGATGCATGATTTTAAGTATAGATTTCGTAAGAAATACTACCTATATTACATTCTCCCCTAAGTAGGAATTTCCGGAAAAATTTTTGCCGATCTACGCCGATCATGACTCCCAGAATCCAAAACCAACCCCAGTTCAAAACTTTATCTATCTATCTATATCACTTTTTTATGGACACGATAACTTCAATAATTCTGCACAAATCGCTTCCAAACTGATACATAAAATCAAGGGGCATAAAATCTAGGTCAAGTTCGTGAATGGGCAAAATCGAATCAAGGGGTGGGGGGTGGGGGGGGGGAATGTGGGAGCTTTTTGTGAAAATAGAAAAAAACAAAAAACCCATAACTTCTTAATTATGATACGTATCGAATCCGTTTAAAGTTATTATTACTTCTAGGAAAAGGACCGAAAATTTATGCATGACATATTTTTAATATCATTAAAAATGACCCAAAGGGGGGGGGGGGAGGGAGGTTTCAGAAGAAAAGAATTCATAACTTCGTCAATTGACAAGATATGAAATCCTCTTACATTTATTATAAATCCTCTTAATATTATCTAATAATTTTTATATTGAAAAGTTTTTTATAAGACCAACTCTTATAAAAAAAAAAAAAAAAAAAAAAAAAAAAAAAAAAAAAAACATTTTTTTGAACACAGATTATAAGGAGAATATTGTAACCATGTGTGTGTGTGTGGGAACACGAGGACACCGAAACGGTACTTCCGATTGAATCCTGATTTGGCGAGCATGTTATAAACCCCTGTCGCAAGAACGGTATAGATTTTCGTACAAATCGGCGGACGAATTACGCATTTAATCCATAAACCATTTTCAAACCACTTTGCAACCGATTCCATAGAGAAAATCCCCAAAGTAATGTGACAGAGTAGAAGTGATAAATATTGCGGCAATGTATTTAAGCATTAGTAGCGCAGAGGTAACGTCTCTAGTTTCAAAATGGGAAGTCCAGTGTTCGAATCAAACCAATTCCATCGTATCCGAAACTTTTTATCGCTTCTCGTCCTTTTGGCTAAGACCAAAGTGCCCGAAACTTTTTTTAGCAGTTTTCAACAAAGTTGTAAAGTGTTTATGAATTCCTTCTGTCTCTATGTCTGCCGTCTGTCTATCCGTGCTTTTATTCACCTAAATATACCTGGATTGCGATGCAATTGATGTATGTTATTGAAGTTTACTATGAATTAATCGGTATTGAAAATGAAGTGTATTACAGGGACACTCAAAAGAATTCCAATGCATTACGGTCTATGGGGGAAAATCGTTTACGGTGTATTTTAATAATGCAACTCTACTTCAAACATATTGAAAATGATGTAGGTCACTGATATTCATTTCAAGATGCTTACTATAGAATATGGCGTGTATAGCATGTATCGTTCATTTACAGGGTCAAACAAAAGAATTCGGTTACTGTACTGTTTATCAACAATAATTGCTGGAAGTCGTTTTCAATTGTGGTACGCGCTTTTATATTTAATTCATTATTTGGTACGCATAATTTCTATAGATCATATACAGGACTGCACAAAAGAATTCGAGTACATTGCCGTACGGAAATTGCCGAAGGGGAATTTTAAACTATGTTATACGTTTCCTAACTGGGCCGAATTTTGGCATACTATATAGTATATATACAAATTTGTAGATCATGTATACAGATCTTCACAAAAGAATTTGATTTCTTTTCCGGCTATAGATGGTAATTGCTGAAATGTGGTTTTCAAATGTGTTATGCGTTTTCCATATTGTTCCCTTACAAGGAAAGGTCTCCTTACAGCGCATACTCAGAATATTTTGAAAATAATGCTAATGGAACTACTCATGTACGTAATAAAGGATCAGTCAAATTTAACTGTGGAATCCCAGTAGAAAATCTGTATTAAAAAAAAAAAAAAAATCGAGTATTTGGCGCAAAAAGGCGCGATTTGGCAAGCAGCAATTCAGACACTAAATTCTAAAACAGTCACCAGGAGGGAATTCTGTAGCTCCGGGGGGACATTGCAGAGCTCCGGGGGATGAATGTTCCTCCCGGGCCACCCCCTGAATTCAACATTGGTCCTGACAATTTGATGCCTTTGCATTTAAAAATGAGTCAGAATGTTTCGCGTTGTTCAGTAAATCATTCGAGAACCTCCGGCAGCACTATAAATACGTATGCGGTAGAATGTTGGCCAATTGGTAAATTCTTTCTGTTTATTTTAAAGTATCTATTACACTTTTTTTAATTGCTTAAAGGCGTAAAATAAAAATATTATAAACAGTAAAATAGGTTTTATTAGACTGTTTTAGAATTAAAAGAAGTATACAGTTACAAGGTGTTAATGATATGTTGTATCTTTTACAGTTTTCAAATAGAAATCTTCGCTTTATTTAATTACCGAAGGTCTGTCATGAAATAAGACGAATCTATATGGAAAAAGTTGTAGAAATTTGAATAAAAAATACGCTAAATTGACAACACTGTCTGGATAAACGTGTATGTTTACTTAAATGCATAAAAGATGGCAGCACCATAAATTCCAATTAGAACTTCATCATTACCATTTTATAGATTTTAAGTTATTTAATCTCGCAACAATTACTTTATTCTTTCCTTTCTTTTTCTTTCTTTTTTTTTTTTTTTTTTTTTTTTTTTTACAAAAATTGATTTAAGGAACGAACGTAAACAGCACTTTTCCTCTCTCCCAATACACTTAGGAACTATATTCAAACAAAACATATTTTTAACTTTTATTTTTAATTTGGCAAATATAAATTCAACGAATTCAAATTTTAACATAATAAAACCAAAATAATTTGACTATTTTAACATAATAAACACAAATAATTTGACTAACTTCATCAGGAAATTAGGCAAAAAATATTTTCCTATGCTTCACTATTTTATCGATGTTCCCTCATCAGAAGTATATTTTGTAGCACTCAACAATACGGACACTTGAACCAATCAGCATTTTCTGAACCTGTCCTTCAGTCTGTATCGTATTTCTCAGTGCCGAAACTAGGGGGGGGGGGGGGGGGGGGAGCAAAGGGGGCGTATGCCTCGGGCGTCAGTGTAGAAGGGGGCGCCAAACTAGGATTTGATTCTTCTTACAAAAAATAAAAAATAAAAAAATAACGAAATTTGAACAAAAAAAGACTTGTAATCGGGCAACCTAAAATAAAAACGTATTCGTTCATTTTATTCGCTTTGCTTTCAACAGGGCTGGTTTTTTTTTTTCATTAAGTGACCACATAGGGGCAACAAACAATACTTGATTAACGAATTCTTTCAAGATACTTGCAAGAAGAATACACTGTCCTAATTCGGTTTAAATTTGCTCAGTATATTTCGTATGTTGTCGTAATGATAAGCTTTGAATGTTTTTTTTTTTTTTTTGCTTTTGTGTGTTCCTGTAAACGAACTATAACAGCTACATACTTGATTAACGAGCTCATCGAAGATACTGGCAGATCAATTTACTGTCCCAATTAGGTTCGAATTGGTTCAGTATTTCAGGCTTTATCGTGATGACAAGATGAAATGATCCCAACGAAATGATTTCAATAGGTTCGATTTATAAAGAAACCAACCCAAACCTAATAAGATTGATATACTTTCTAGCAATTATGTCAGATTTGAAATAAAAAAATAAAAGCAATGAATCGAAAACTTCTGTTTATAAATTTATTTTGGAATGAAGGGGGGGGGGCGGCAAAATTACAGAATATTTCTGTTAAAATAACAGTTTATCTCTGTAAATGCAACGGCATTTAACAGTTAAAAAAAAACCAGATATTTCTCGTAAAATTTACAGGTTTTCTCTGTAAAAATCACAGAATATTTCGGTTAAAATAACAGTTTATCTCTGTAAATATAACAGCATTTAACTGTTAAAAATACAGGAAGTTTGTTCAAATTTACAGATTTTACAGAGAAAAAATTACTTTTCGAAAAACTGCTACTTCTATTTTGTACACAACATACAAACAGCAAACGATTACTTTCCCCGTTCCATTTTTCCAAGAGATCAGGAAGGACAGAGTTAGAGGTCATTTTCTTTCAACTGGGGGGGAGGGCGATATCAACAGTCACTGAATAAATAACGTTGGTTCTGGAAAAAATGGGGGAACGAAGGTTTTGATAACAACTAAGGGGTCAGTCCAAAGGACAACAGAGGTGCTTGTAGGGGAATAGTTAAATCCTTCTCAACCATTGAAAACTATTCCTGTTCCTGATATCACGTGATCTCTATTTGAATTTTGAAGTGTTTTGCCAAGGCCAAGAGAAGAGAACTTTACGTTTGGTTTGGCATAGTGGTGTTTCAGTTTCCTGTTTTATCCCAGTTGAATTCATTTGCAACTGAGCAGCGTCAAACTTACACACATTTTGACATTTTGAGTGCTTCTAGTATAGTCGTGCCTACTGCCGTCAATTGTTTTTCTCTTCTATACAAAAAATAATTTTTGCCTGGCATTTTAGGATCTCCCACGTGTATTTTATTGTTGGATATCACACAACGAAGGAGTACTGTGAAACTGTTTGAGGTAAGTTTTCCTCTATTGTACTTTGAAATAAGCACGGGACTGTCCAGACTTTTTTCTCAGGGTCCTGTTTTTGTGAAATTGTGAACAGCTTTTTATATTTGCAAAAAATCTAATCATAATTTTGTGCATTTGAAATGGTCGTTATATTCAGGTTCTTGTTTATGCATTTTTAAGAAGATATATGGATATAAAACACATATATTTTCTTTATATATGTAAAAGTGACAGGTCAGATAGTCAGATTTTACTTTTAAATGATTAATTCGTGAAATATTCGGTTTAAAGGTGGAAAAATTTTGTGAAAAATCTTTTTTTAAGACAAAGAATTTTGTGAAAGGTCCTGTTTAGGGAAAATAATTTTGTAAAGGGTCCTTTTTTGAAATGAAAAATTTTGTGAAGAGTCCTATAAAGGACCCAATTTTTTCCTAAACAGATGCCTAATTACAAAGATAGTTTGATGATAAAAATGCGAAAACTATTATTATACTCATTAAGAAACTCTTTAATCTTTAAATTTTGCTGTTTAAAGAACGTCTGAGCAATGTATTCAAAACATTTCTTTTTACATACAATCAAAATTAAAAGATTCTTTCTGATGACAACACTAAATATTCCCATTGCAATCAGGATTTACCGTTATGAAAAGCAACTGAAAAGTAATTTATAATTTAAGGGAAGAAAAGATATATTTAATATCGAAACTTTGCGAAAAAAAGTGGAAAAATTCGTATACTAAGTCTAAAAGTGTAAAAGATATCCAAAATGTGTAAATTTTATACTCTTAAAGTGTAACGTTGACAAGTATAAAATAGTCATGCAACATACTTATTTAAAAAATATATAACATAATTATGTTATTACAAATTATAGTATCTTGCAATAATATACTTATTTTAATTGCTAAAAAGCGTAAAGTAAAAACATAATAAACAGTAAAATAAGTTTTATTAGCCTGTTGACATTGTTCGGCTCTATTCGAGCCATTATCAAAACAAATAAGAATAGTCTATAATTGCACGGTCTGTGAAGCTGTTATTTGAAACGCTGTAATTTAATTTTTAACGTCCCTTTTAAAAATTACGCGCGTTGTTTATTTTCATATTTGTAACCATGGAGAAATGAAGCTGTTAATTTACTTTGAAGTAAATTAATATCTTCATTTAATAACTTTATGTTATATAATCATGCTCATTTAATAACTTTATGTTAACTTCATTAACATAAAGTAAGTTAATATATTAATTTACTTTATGTTGTATTTTCTCTATCCAGTGTCAGATTTACGGCAGGGCATTCGGGGCATAGGCCCAGGGGCACCCAAATGCTACTGAATATTTTTCAATTATTGGCCAAAATCTGATGAAGTTAGTTTTAACTGTTAAAATAGAAACTTAATATGGAAAAAAATCTGTTTATCATTTTTTTTTTTTTTCATTTCAAAGTAACTTTTTAACTATATTGCACTCACTCGAAAACACCCGCTCGCTAAATGTTAATCCTATTAAAGAATTTAAAAAAAATATCTCGTTTGCATTTCAATATTTTTAAATGATTTTTTTTTCATCGGATAGTTGATGTTTATCTCTACAAAGACCATTTGGTTTTTACGTTTTCGATTTTGCTTACAGGTTTTTTTTTTTTCTTTTTTTCTTAAATTAGGATGCTTTTACTTAGGAACCAATTTAGAAAGATAGAAAAATCGTCGACGAAGTAGAATATAGAATACCAAAGATTGATTATAAGATGTTATAAAAACTTTTACTGCTAAAAAATTGAGAAGAACGTTTATAATTTTGATAAAATCATATATTTTGTCCAAAACATGTATTGTTAATTACTTTATTACAGTGAAGTATATTCTTTTATCTTTATAATTTAAAAAATATATTGTATTTTTAATTCTTATTTAACACTATAATTTTTCAGATTATTATGTTATGCCACAAAGACAAATTTAATTCTTTGTAACCATTTTACTTTTAATTATTAGTGCTAAATGTTTCCCAACTATGCTATATGGATATATCCTGAAAAATTAGGTTTCATTTAAGAATTGAATTTCCTTTTTTTTTTTTTTTTTTTTTTCTGTGTTTGATAATTGAAGGTATGCCTGTAGCATCAAAACTGATTCGTTGTTACTGAGTTGATATGGAATTTAATTTTATTCAATAAATGTTTTTAACTCATTGATAATAAATACAAGACTAAATAGTGAATTCAATTATGCAGTAATTTCATCTTTTCCAACATATACATTCTCTTTGCCTCTATATATCTTTTTTACCTATACTAATATAATAAAGAGAGAACGCCTGCCTGACTGACTGACTCATCAACGCCCAGCTGTAACGACTAAAGTCAGGATCACGAAATTTGGACCAGGGGTCGATGCAGATTTTTTTTTTTTTTTTCTTGGGTAAAAAGTAAAAGTTATTTTTGTGAAATTTATTATATTTTTGTGAAAAAAAAAGAAACATTTTGTAACGAAAGTTAACTTTAAAAAATCTTTTTGCTGAAGTTTTCCTCGCTGGTGAACTTGTTTGTTTACAAATTACACATTTTAAAACATCACAAAATAATAAATGGTAAGTTTTTATGGAATAGAATTTTGAGCAAGGGCTTATTTTATTAAAAGGAATTTTGGGAAAGGGCCTGTTTTATTATAAAGAATTTTGTGAAGGGTCCCATTTTACCAAATTTATTTTTGTGAAGGACACCATTTTATAAAATTTATTTATGTGAAAGGCCCTTTTTATTAAATTTATTTTTGTGGAGGGCCCTAAATATGCCCTAAATTTTGCCTGGATCGACCGTTGTGGACAGTAGATTGCTGTTATGTTCTAGCTTCTAGGCAAGCAAAAAGAAAGCATTTTTGAAAATTCCCCCCGGGAGTTAAACGCAGTGGCTAATCGCACCACCGGTGCCTTCTACTGGCTATTCGCACCACCACCCGTTGCGCATGCGCTATCTTGTCTGATACTTTAAAATTTTGTTCTTTTTCTTGTCTAAAGCCATTTCAGAATGAGTGCATATAGCTCTGTGGTATGTCTCTTTCGTTCTGTGGTCTTGAGTTCGAATCCCAGCGGCGGAAAGTTTTATTTTTCAGTATTTATTTGAGTTATAAAAAATAATTTGAATAAAAAAAATGTGAAGTTTCCATTTTTCAACATATAAGCGATGGAAAGTTTGAAACAAAATGGAAATAAATATGAAATTTGGTTATAAATGAATTTCGTACATTCTAGAGAATGCTGTACAGCGAGTTTCATGCTTCCAGTGATTTTTTTTTTTTTTTAGGTTAATGTACGCGAAGCGTACATACACAAGTTATTGACCGCGGATGGAATGATTTTCGTGCATTCTAGAGATTGCTGCAAAGCGAGTTTCGAGTGTGCAGTGATGTTTTTTTTAATGCTAAAAATTGTTTTTGGATGTTCAAAATTCGCTTTAAAATGCTATAAAATCGTTAAAAAATCCTTAAAAATTTAAAAATCAGGAGGAAAAAAAATGTATTTTAGTAAAAGTCTGAAATTGAATTTCTTTAAGAATGTTAAAAAAAAAAAAAAAAAAAAAAAAAAAAACTAAAAATAATTAAAATTGTGAAAGAAAATATTTAGTTATATTACGCTAAATATTTTAAATCAAAATCTTTTTACGAATTTAAAAAAACTGCCGCGGAATGGAATAAAATTAATGTGGTTCTCGTTGAAACTGTCTAGAGCAATGCGCATGCGCGCAGCAAAGTGATCCATTTTTTGAAATCTTAGCCAAAAGCAAAAGTGCAGGGGCTAGACGCTTGTTACGCATGCGCAACAGGTGGTGGTGCGAATAGCCTGTAGAGCAGTGGTTCCCAACCTTTTTTGCCCGTGCCCCACCAAAGCATCTCTTAAATGATGATGCCCCCCTCCTCCTAAAAAATATAATTCTTATAAAAATTTAAATGAATGAACTGATAGAGTAAAAAACATTTAACATTGATCCTGAAACATACCGAAGGTAATGGATGAATCAAATAATTTTTATAATCATCTGATACTACTCGTAGTTTAAAGTATCGTTGGCACATAAAGGGTCACTTTTAATCTCCTCGCAACGGTCGCCACGTATGCGTGATGTATAAAGTGCTCAGAATCCTTGATTAGACCAATCAATAATTTTGAATAAAACATTTTTGTCTTATTTAATCACAGAATTTCTGAGATTAAATTATACAACAATTTCTAATCAGAATAAAACGTGATAAAAGATTCTGTAAAGGAAGGTCGTCAGGTAATTGTTGTTAAATATACACTTTAATAGTTTCATGTGTAAAATGGATTTCCATGTGACATATTGCAGTGGGACTCATTCAATAAATAGTCGAAAAAGTTGTTTAAAATTCTATAATACTTATAAAACAGAAAAATTAAAAAGAATTTTTAAATATATAAAAGTATCTAAATATCTTAAATTATTTTTGCTATAATTATTCTGGTACCCTTGTATTTAAAACTTTTGAATGGAGACTTTTTAAAAAGTGAATAAAAAACTTGTTTTTTTTTCATTTTTTTTTTTTATTATTTGAATGTGTTACTTTTATTTTCAGTCTACAGCATTACTATTACAAAAACAATTCAGAGGGTATGAGTTCAGAAAAATCTGGAATTGCCCCCCTGAAAAGTCAAATTGCCCCCCTGTGGGGCGTACGCCCCCCGTTGGGAACCACTGCTGTAGAGGCTAATGGTACCGGTGGTGCGATTAGCATCGGCCGGAGTTAAAAGGGGGGGGGGGGGCGGAATCAAAAGGTTTAGGTCATTTTGCTATATCTCAGCAGTAAAGGGCAAAACTGGGATATTTCATTAGTGACCAGTGACCAATACTAGCAGTTTTATAAGTAGCCACTTTCTTTAAACTAGTGGCCAATTTTTTATTTAAAAGTTCTAAACAGTAAACTTTTATTAAAATTTAAATTAGTATTCATCTAAAAATAAATAGCCCAAATAAATATGTTAATACAAACGGGCCATTTTCAAAATTCGTTACATATGCTGTCCCAGAAGAAAATTCAAACATACATTAATATTTAATGTTTATTTTGAGCTATGCATTATATAAAGAAGACTAAATTAAATATTTATAGCATTAAAAATTTAAAAAAAAAAAAACAATAAAAATTGTTGAGATATAAATCAATATAAACGGATTAGTGTCAAATCTGTTACCAAGTGTCAAGTCCGTTACCGCGCATTTTTTTAAATGTATTTTTATATTAACAGGGGTCTGTCCAGAATTTTTTCACAGGGTCCTGTTTTTGTGAATTTGTGAAAAATCTAATCATAATTTTGTGAATTTGAAATGGACGTTATATTCAGGTTCTTGTTTATGCATTTTTAAGAAGATATATGGATACAAAATACATATATTTTCTTTATATGTAAAAGTGACAGGTCAGATTTTACTTTTAAATGATTAATTTGTGAAATATTTGGTTTAAAGATGGAAAAATTTTGTGAAAAACCTATTTTTAAGACAAATAATTTTGTGAAGGGTCCTTTTTTGAAATGAAAAATTTTGTGAAGAGTCCTCTAATGGACCCAATTTTTTCCTAAACAGATCCCTGATTAATATCATTTTTTTCACCTTTCTATTGTTATTTTTCTTTCAACTAAGAAATAGAGATATAATTTTCTTAAAATTCAATAATTTACATGAATATATATTGTTATTAGAAAAAGTTTTGTATAAATTTCTATGTGGTCAAAATTTGTGACTATAAATGTCTTTCATTTCAATTTAATTTAAGTATTATTGTTAAGTATCATGTTCTGAAATTTAGGGACATAAGTCACTTCAAAGTAAGTTGATTTTTGAAACTTTGAAAAAATTAAAAGGTGACTATTTTCACATTTTCAGTAATTTTGTATGGTAACGGACTTGACATCTGGTAACGGATTTAACACTAATCCATTTATACCAATTTATATCTCAACAATGTTTATTGATTTTTTTTTAATGCTAGAAATATTTAATATAATATAGTCTTCTTTATATAATCATAGCTCAAATTAAACATTAAATATTAATGTATGTTTGAATTTTCTTCTTTGTCCACTGGGACAACATATGTTAAGCGAATTTTGAAAATGACCCTTTTTACTCATTGGTAATAAGTATACAAGACTAAATAATGAATTCAATTATGTAGTATTTTTATCTTTTCCAACATATACAATCTCTTTGCCCCTCTACATCTTTTTTACCTATATTAATACAGTCAACTCTGTGAAATCCGCACACTTAGGGACCAAAGGTTTTGCGGATTATAGATTTTTGCAGATAATAGATCATTCCTTTGCTTATATTTTATTTTTTAAAGTCTGATTATAAATTAAGAACAATTACATAAATATTGCAATAGAAAAGGAAAATATGATGCAAAATTGGTTTAATATATTTAATAACTAAGTTAATATAAAGAAAAATTAAATTATATACAATACAAATTCTACTAATTAATTCATTTTTTTTAAAAAAACAGTGACACAATGTTAAGTTAAGTTTTGATATGTTGCCAATCTTTTTTTTTTTTTTTTTTTTTTTTTTTTTCTGTAGTCTATGACCACTCATTAGTACTTCATCCTCTAAGAAAAAATGTTGCTGCTCAAAGAAATTTAAATATTCATATTCCAGCAAATTTATTATATTCTTATTTATTAAAACCTGTACACAAGTTATCTTAGTGTTTTCAATTTCTTTTTCAGTATCCCCTTTACTCAGCTCAAATTATTATCTTTTGAATGCAGAGTACAAAATATATGAATTTTCTTTAATCGCCATTTATTTCATTGGAAAATTGATGTATATGAGCTTATGTATGAGCTTAACCATTAACTGCAATTTTCATTGTTTACATTCCAACATGTAGTGTGGATAATACACATTTGCGGATTATACATCGGCGGATTTCACAGAGTTGACTGTATAATGAAGGGAGAACTCCTGGCTTATTGGTTGACTCATCAACGCCCAGCTGAAACGACTAAAGTCAGGATCACGAAATTTGGACAGTAGATTGCTGTTATGACCTAGGCAAGCAATAAGAAAGGATTTTTGAAATAAATATGTTAATATAAAAATATTTCAACCAACAAAAAGAGAATCCTTGATGAAATGCAAAAAATTTTACTCTTTCCTTGTAGGAAAGTGGACATAAGGTGGCCGCTAACAGACAATTTTTTAATAGCCACTTTTTCTCATTTGGTGGCCCTGTGGCCGGTGACTAGTGCTAATTTAGCCCTTCATAAAAATAATTATCACCCTTCTTGTCCCCTCAGTAAAATAATTAGCACCCTTCTTGTCTATCAGTAAAAAAAGTGCCCTTTCTCCTTTTTACATTGAAAAAATTTGCTTTCATAGTAAAAATTGACTCAATGTTGTCTTGAAAAGAGTGCCCTGACTTTTAATTGTCAAAAGTGGCTTTTTGGGAGTGGACTCAGCAGAAATTTTAGGTTGGAGCATGAAATTCAGCATAACAATTCTACTAAAAAATAGTTAAACACGGATTTCAGCAATTTTAGAAATTCGGTGTTAAATAAGGTGCTAAACCTTTTAGGTCATTTTGCCATATCTCAGCTGCAGTTATGTGTAGGAGCGTAAAATACAGTTAAATCAATCTTCCAAAAAATAGTCAAACACGTATTTCAGAGATTTTATAATTATTTTAGCGATTTTGTTGTTAGTATCCAAAGTTTACCCCAGGTCTAAAAAAGGGCACGGTGCTACTGGTGAGAAAAGGGTACTTTTTTTATTCTTAAGGGAACTTTTTGGATTCTTAAGGGCACTTTTTTATTCTTAAGGGAACTTTTTGGATTCTTAAGGGCACTTTTTGGATTCTTAAGGGTACCTTTTTTTTAATTGTTAAAGGTATTCTTTTGGTTTTTAAAGCCACTTTTGACAATTAAAAATCAGGGCATTCTTTTCAAGACAACATTGAGTCAATTTTTACTATGAAAGCAAATTTTTTTAATGTAAAAAGGAGAAAGGGCACTTTTTTTACTGATAGACAAGAAGGGTGCTAATTATTTTACTGAGGGGACAAGAAGGGTGCTAATTATTTTATGAGGGGCAAGAAGGATTCTATTTTGTAAACCAAAGGGCAGGCAGGGTGCAGTATCGGCTATGAACCCAATTATGGAAGATTAGATGAATAAGACAGTTATTGCTGTTTTTTGATTATATATTTAGCGCAAGACATTAATTACATTATATATATAGATGCCATACAAAATAGTTTCGCTAAATGCTACACCATTTGGTTTATTTTTCTTCGTATTGTCCGGGAAATCGTGCATTCTCATAAAGGCAAGGATTTTTACTATGATTGTGTTAGTAATTTCCTTTTTTCCTGATTGTCTTTTAACGATTTATGTGCGAGAAGTACAGAACCGTTATTGGGATCGCCATATGATTGCATTTTTAGTTATTTTACCTAAGTCCTCCTGGTTAACATAGGCAAAGCCAGGTGGTTCTGCTAAGACTTGTATTTATTTAGTTATATTTTTTCCATGAAGTTTGTATTTGAAAGAAAAAGTTATTTGATTAAGGCTGTTCTCAAATCCAAAGAACACTTTCAGACACATTTTTTAGTTCATTTTTGTTCGGAAACGCATGTAATTGGCAGATGTTGTTATTCAGAAACTTTGCAATCGAAACACGTTTTCCATTTTTTTGGTAAAGGCAGTAATTCTTTTAGAAAATGCTGTCAAAGTCGGCGTTTCAATTTTGAACCGAATTCCCGATGCTTCATCGCCAGAAAGGAGAAAAACGGGTTGTTACGTGTCACGAATATAGCTTATAGCTCGATAAGTAATTTATTGAAAAAAAAAATGGAAAACTCATTTCGATTCCAAATCGCCGATAGTCAGATCTGCCAATCTTATGCCTTTGCGTTTAAAAATGAGTCGGAAATTGTGTTAGAAAGTTTTGCGTTGTTCAGCAGAACATTTGAGAACCACCTTAATAGGATATGCTAATATTTTAAATAATTATAGCTTGTTGCTGCGGAAAATTTATTCTTAGGTGCTACATACTTTATCATTCCAGATATATATGGACTTGCACCTCACAACTTATTATAAAACATCTATTCATTAATATTTATTTAAAAATAAATTAATGATTATCAAATAAAAATTTTTAATTTATATTTTACAGAAATTTATAAAGTTAATAATGGTTATCTTAAGAAATATTGTGCTGTCCTCTAAAAAAAAAAAACCCGAATGTTTAAATGTTTCCTAAAAAAGACCCACCCTACTACTTCATCAAATATTTTACTGAAGTCAGTTTTTGGTTTTGCCCTGTTTCTATACACCATTTACAACAGTAAAAACATTTGATAATACCTAAGGAGTGTTTATTTAGTTTTAAAAGAATTTAATCTAATATTGCAGAATTTTGGCAAAACATCCATCCAAAATCTAATAATGCAGAATTTTGGCATCTCCATTAATAAACTCTCGAAGATTTTACAAATGCTATTTAATCATTTTCTTCTTCAATTTACTGAAGATGTATGCAAAGAAATGTGAAAAGTATGGAGCAAATTTACTAATAATTATATTTTGCATTTTGCATTTGAAATTCTTTCAATTTACAAAAATAATGAAACATTAAATATTTTTTTGCAGAATTGTGGTTTAAAAATAAATAATAATGAAAAAAAAAAATATTTTGCTTCAAATCTTTTCTTTTCTTTCTTTTTTTTTATTTTATTTATTTCTTTTTTTTTTTTGTTCATGTTTAATTGGCTGTCATTTTGTAACATATTGATAGAATGAAAAATGCTTAGCATTAAAATCTTGGTCAGAACAAACTGTGAAAATATAGCTATGTTTAATTTTTTTGTACTCTTTATTAGACTTTAAATAAAGATAAATTCGAAAAATGGATTTTTTTTAGAGAACTGCACAATACCGCTTTCAATAATATATATATATATATATATATATATATATATATATATATATATATATATATATATTATTCAAAGCCGCTGTAAGCATCGGTGCAAGGGGGGCCCCCGATAAGCATCTATACCCAGAGCCCCCAAATTTGTATATCGGTTCCTGTCTATATCTATAATAATAAGGAAAGAAATTAGTGAGTGAGTATGCCCACCGTGTTTTGAAGAGACTATTGCACGCAGAGCTCCAAGATTTGGCAGGAAGGCCAAGGGTCGATCCAGGAAAAAATTTGGGGCCTATTTAGGGCCCCTTCGCAAAAATCCATTTAACAAAACACGTTCCTTCACAAAATTCATTTTAATAAAACAGGCTCCTTCACAAAAATCATTTTAATAAAACAGGCTCACCAGGAATTCTGGTTTAGCCTAATATAGTAAATTTTGTCCTCTGAGGTTTTTTAATTACATTTTTGGCGAATTTTCACATTTCGTGGTGATTTTTTCACACTCTTAAAAGAAATTCAATTTTAAACTTTTAGCTCAAATAGCAAATTTTGTCCACCACGATTTTTGAATTTTTAGCGATTTTTAACGCGCTTTTTCGTGTTCCGCGGCAATTTTTTAACATTCATAAAATAATTTCTGTTTCAAATTTTTAGCCTAATATATTAAATTCTATCCTCTGAGATTTTGGAATTTTTAGCGATTTAAAGCGTTTTTTCGCGATCCGCGCCGATTTTTTGACATTCAGGAAATAATTCTGGTTTCAATGTTTTAGCTCACTGTAGTAAATTTTGTTCCCTGCTATTTTTGAATTTTCAACAATTTTTCGCGTTTCGTTGCGATTTTTTTGACATTCGCAAAGGATTTAGGTTTCAAACTTTTACCCTATTATAGTAAATTTTGTCCTCCGCGATTTTTGAATTTTTAATGCGATTCAATCTTTTTTAATGCGATTTTTAGCGTTTTTTCGCGTTCCGCGTCGATTTCCTACTCGTACGCTTCAAGCAGTGATCTTCTTCTCTTGTACTTTTAATGAACAAAACAAGTTTAAAAGGCATCTTCCATCTCAAACATAGGAAAAGCCACTCATTTTCGCTCTAGCCATCTAGCAAGTCTTGTGATTAGATTGTGAGGGGGAGGGGGATGTTCAATAAAACGATAATGAAGAGTGTCAATCTAGTCTCTGTGGCATGTAAAATTGAATACAATACTAAACAATGCTGATTTCGACAGGAAAATAGGCAAAAAAAATTGTAGCACTCAACTATTCTAACATTTGAAGCATTCTACAATCAGAATTTCTGGAATATGCTAGTTAATTCAACCTTTACACTATATTTCTTTTTTTTTTCTTTTTTTTTAGAGAGATACGTAATTTTGATAAGTTTCATTAGAAAACTTAGTTTATATTATCTTTCAAAATTATATGCTATTCTAAACTCTGCTTGTTACTATATTTTCTTAACACATTGACGGACAGTAGGGACAAGTGAAGTTCGAAAATTGACACTATATGTTTTTGTAATTTTTAGAATATTAGAAGTATAGTTTTACTCTTTCTGCTTAAATAAACTTAATTTTGATTAATTCAGCACCTTTAATTAGGTTGCACTACTCCCTTCACAACCACGTCAGAGTGACTAGTGGTCAGGAAAAAAATACAGTCAAAAAGTCCTTCCGGCCTGTACCGGGAGGAAAAGGTAGCTTTCCTATATCTTCGTTTTAAAATTTTAGCTAATGTTACACGAAAACAGCAAGTTAAAATGCAAAGAAACGTTTACAAAACATTCGTTAATACTGAATTTGAATAAGAAATTCGCCAAATTATTGAGCAATAACCAAATTGGCTTTATTTATGAAGACTTATTTTGGTCGCCAAATTTGGCGATGTTTCGCCAAATGTCGCCAATTTTGGCGGTAACGGATATGAATATATAGTTTTATGCGTATGATTGGGAAAATTATTACAACAATGAAAGAAAATAATTTGCGAGTAATCGCGTTAATGTGCTGTTTTGTTTCAAAATGTCAGCCACCCTAGAATTTCAAACTGCTGTATCTCAGCCATTTTTTAAGATAGAGGTAAACCAAAAAATGCTCTGGAATCCTTGCATCAAGGCCTAAAACGTAATTAAAAAATAAATTTAAATTTTTAATATTTTTGTATATTTATTTTAGTTTTAAATTTTTAAATGGCCGCCATCTTGAAACAAAATGGCGGACCAAGCTGGCCAACGAACTCGGTCGAGACATTGGTTAGCTTAATACACACAATTAGTTTCATCAAAATTGATTTATAAATACGAGCGTTATCGTATGATATAGGTCAGATATATATATATATAATATATATATATATATAAATCAACATTTGAACGGAGGGTGGTTTTGGGGTCTGGGGGTCATGATCCGTGAAAATATATCGAAATTTTCCGGAACTGCTTTCCTCCGAACGGCTGCATTAGGTAGCTTTATACTTTTTTGTATTGAAAGCTACCTAAAAAAGTGATAAACACCAGTATATTCTTATGAGTAAAGATTATGTTGATTATTCGATCAAATAATCAATTTGAATTTTTCTATAAGAATATACTCGTAATTATCATTTTTTTTACTGTATTTTTCCCTGACCACTAGCCACCCTGCACGTGTATACTGAAGCTGCAACTCGTATAACAGGTGGAAAACGAACTTCAACCTAAAAAATTGTTTCCAAAACATGACACTGGGGCTTCTACTTGTACGCCGGTAAATGCACACTTGTGCTCCTATAGCCGTAGCGTCTAGAAACGACCATTTCGTTTTGGGCAGCTACAGGCGTCATGGCACATTGTGAACTTAGCTTTGGCGGCTAAACCCGCAAGTGTCCCTCAACGTGTTAATTAATTCCTAAAAACTTTTATGCTTTTTTTTTAAATTAATGATGATTATTTTTTAATGATTTAATGATTTTTAATGATTATTTTTTATTGGCGACTAGATTTTTTTGCTGGCTAGAAGATTTTACCAGTTAGTTTTCAAAATATATTAAAAAAATTAGTGCATTGGGATGTATAGGGGAGAGTGGGGCTAATAATGGGACAATTTTAAATAACATCAATATATTTTTTTTTCATGCATAGAAAGAAAAGTATTCGCTTTATAAAAATAATAATTTGAAGAGATAGCATTTGTTGTTTTTTTTTTTTTTTAAATACAATGATTTTTATACACTATTGTACCTGTCCTATAGTCCCCTAGGTTGGGGTCTGTTGGGACACCCTCTGTGTCAAAATCAACACAAAAACTAGAGTTGCAGTATCTATTTTAACCCCTTAGAGACGAGCGACACGTATACGTGATGCATAAGATGCTCAGAATCTTTGATTATTCCCACCAGTTATTTTTTATTGTAAGCTTTGCCTTATGTAATCCTAGCATTTCTGCGATTCAATTAGGCGAAAATTTCTGTTTTGAAAAACCGGTGGTAAAAGATTAAAAATTCTGTAAAGGACGCTCGTCGTGAAGGGGTTAAAGACAGCACATTTTACTTCAAAATACAATGTACATAAACAGTATAGTATTAATTATTACATATTAAAATCAAAAAGACTTTAAAGTTGATGAACGAATAGTTTTCTAATCGATTGTAGGCTGACGTAATTTCAGTCCAGTATTTTTCTTCTTTTTCACGATAGACAAACTTTTGTGAATCGCACCTTTTTGTGAGGTAACTCAGAAAAGTTCTTGAATTCCACGGTTTATTTCAATAACAACTGCCACATAAGGAGATACAGAACGTTTCCCTTCAAATTTTACTAAGACAAAATCATTTTCGGATATTTGCTCTAAAAGAACATTTTCTTCGAAATTAATTCTTTCAGGTAAGTCTTCATTACTTGAAGAATCATGTAGTAGAAAACTACTTTCAGAACTTTCTGAAAAAGAAATACGTTTCTTATTTTCTATATTAATTTAGGCATTTTTGAGATTTTTTTCTGAGTTATTTTAGTATTATCCACTACTTTTTCAGGTGTTTTTTAAAACCTTTTAATAAGACAATCTTTTAAATAATTCATGCATACCTACCACTAACAATAAATACCTATGCATCATCAATCTTGCCGCCCCATTAGTCCCCATATGCTGAGTCCCATTAGGCCCCACACGCTGATATTTTATATTTTTCTAATCTACAAGCACTTGTTTATCCAAAGATAATTTGACTAAATTTAATATAAAATTGAATATTAGTGTTATATTAATTATTAGCCTCGTAAACAATTTCAGGCAATAATGAATTATGAAGGTCATTTAAGTAAAAAAAATCAAACTTACTTTTTAGAGTTGAAAACAAACTTTCTTCATGCACTCTTTCAAACAATTGCAAATAGCTGACTTGTTGTTGAAGTTAGCTACTTTGGTGTTGCCATTTAGGTGTAGCATAATGTTTTCTTAAAAATAATATTTTCAATAAAATTTGGACACGATCCCATTGTCCCACATAACCCTTGTCCCACTAGCCCCCACGCTCCCCTATGTCCCGACCGCAGTAAATCAGTCAAGCCCGCAGTGAAAACAAGTTGGAAATTGTACATCAAGCGTGACAAATGAGGTGCGTTTGTACTATAGCTAGTTATATAAATATTCGGATCTTGATGATTTTTTATTCTGTGAAATGGAATATATCGTCTGCAGATTAATTTCTGTAATAAAATAAGTATCTCGATCGCTTGATGATTAAATCTCGGAAGCTCCTATAAAAAGAAAGTGTCGATTTCTTTTTACAATAATTCAAATTTCTTAATTAATATTTTTATTAATATTTTCTAAAGTTTTGATTCGATTTTTATAAAATTTGGAATGTTTCGAAAAAATTCTGCAAAGATAATATATCTTAAATTTCAAACCATTCGGTGGGGTAGTTTTTGCGTTGTTATATGCGGACGGACGAACGGACAGACAGACAGGCGGACGGACCAGACGACGACAATAGGTGCTACGTATTTATACAATTACGAATGCACCTAAAAAGCAGCCTGAACCCGGTTTGATCCGTACCGGGGAACGGATTGCGTCGTTTTCGTGTAAAATTCGTTTGCCTGATCCATGCAGTATTTTACCTGAGACTAAGGATTTTGCAGATTTTGGAATTGTATGGAATTTAGATCATAGTATGAAGATGAAGGCAGAAAATGATTAAGGAAAATTTTTATTGACAGAAAATCATTAATGAAAATTGTCTTATTCCCATGGATCACAAAATTTGTAAATTTCGTGGCATATTGGTGACGTTTGTGGTGCTGATTACGTCATGACCAGTTGAATTTCACGGATTTTTTTTCCGCGACCATTTGACGAAATACGCGATTTTTTTTTCCATGATCGTTTCGTGGAAATCATTTGTTTTTCTTGATCATTTTCCGAAATTCGTGATTTTTTCTGCAGCCGATTGAGGAAATTGATTATTACCTGTGACCATTTGTCGAAATTAAAGATATTTTTTTGCCACCTATTTACGAAATTCGCTATTTGTTTTCTGCTATCTTAAGACGAAATTCGTGATTCTTTTCTAAGATTGTTTGTTGAAATTCGGGATTTATTTTTTCGAAACTGACTGAGAAATTTTGCGTTTCTTCTGTGCGATCATTTAATGCAATTCTGGAATTTTTTTTTTTTTTTTTTTTTTTTTTTTTGTGATTAAATTTGCGATTTGTTGTGGAACCTTTGGACGAAATTCACGATTTTTTTCCGTGATAGTTATACAAAATTCACGATTTTTTTCCGTGATAGTTATACAAAATTCACGATTTTTTTCCGTGATAGTTATACAAAATTCACGATTTTTTGAAAAATCTTTTGAAAAGATTTACTCTTTTTTTCCGATGAGATGGACAAATTTGACTTTTTTCTGCAAATGAATGCTGTAATCTGCGATTTTTTTCGCGACCGTTTGACAAAAATCGCTATTTGTTTCCGCGATCTTCGGCGAAATTCGCCATATTTTTCCACAGCAGGGTTTCCAGCGACATGGAAAATCTGGAAAGTCAGTGAATTTCAAAGTAGTCAGGGAAAGACATGGAACTTAAAAAAATATAGGAAAAGTCAGGGAATTTACAAATATTTCCTAAAAAGTCATGGAAAGGTCTGCGGGGAGGGATATGAATTTGAAATCATTTCTTTTTTAGAAAATTGTTACTATATTTCTTGCTACATCGCACTCCGAAAAATCTCTAGACTACTGTTGGTTTAAAAATCGAGAAATTCCTCCAAATACAATGCAGAAAAGCCATAATATGGACAAAAGTTTTCTACCTTTTTCATGACATTTCACATTCTAGACTTTATTGTATGGCATTCATTTGAAAACTGGCAAAGCTGAAGTTTTTTTGCATTATAGTATATTTTATAGAATTTCATTTTGCAATTTTCTAGAAAGGTGCTGGAATTTTCTCCTGGAAAAGTGTATGAAAGTTTTATTACGATACAAATTTCTGATTTTTTTTTTTTTTTTTTTTTTTTTTTTTTTTTTTTTTTTATGCCTGCTTGTTATTTTATGTATGCTTGTTTGGTCATGGAAATATTTTGGATTCGGTCAGTGAAAATCATGGAAAGTCAGGGAAATTGCTAGACATGTTTTGCTGAGAACCCTGCACAGCTGTTTGAGAAAATTGGCGATTTTTGTAGCTAACACTTGAGAAAATTTGCTATTTGTTTCCGTGATCATTTGACAAATTTGCTAATTTTGCGTAATTCCGAGGAAGGAAAAAAAAAATGCGGACTTTTACGAAAATTAAAAAATATTTTGTGAAGGACTCTGTATTGAAATGAAAAAAACCCTGTGAAGGTCCTTTAAAGCAACCAATTTCTTCCTAAACAGTTCCCTGTATAGTTACTTTTATTATTATTATTTCAGCCATTTTCTTCGGGGTAAATAATCAGTGATAGTTTTGTAATTAGGAACATCGATCATAATGTTTTTCAAATAAGTATGAAGTATGCTTAAACATATATACCAACAAAACAGTTTATTAATTGATCAAAATAAAATTTATAATTTCCTATCAATAGTATTGTGGCCTGTAAAATGCGATTATATAAGGTGTTATTATTTAAACAAGACTAAAAACGCTTTGTAAGATGACGTCATCTCATTTCAGTCGATTTTTCTTGTCTTCTCGTTTTATAAAGCAACGGTATAAATAAAGCAACAAGATTTTCTATGGGGATGGATACCGGTACTTTCCTGTTACTGCGGACCCCGAGGTTGAATCGCTAAGCGGCCCAGACTTATTGCCAAATTATAAAGCAGATATGACATTATAATAATATATGATGTATATAACATTTCATGACGCATATTGCTTAGTTATATTCATATATGACATGTTTATAAGATGTATATGACGTATATATGGCATATAATACGTAAATAACATTTATACGATGACGTATATGGCACATATATGAGCATTAGACATATATATATGCGGCATATATAAGCTTTGCTATGATCTTGGCGAAATCGTAACTTCAATCTTGCCACAATCGTAATTGCGAGGGCCGCTATAACACAACGGAACCAAAATACCTAGGTTATAGGCAAATATATGAGTGAAGATAAGCAGCTTTTTGTAATAATCACGTCACGTGTATCACCAAATCCTTGAAATAGTGCCAAATTTGGCGGTATCTCGTCAAATATCTCCAAACTTGGCAAAAATTTGGTATTGAAGTGGACGTGTGTTGAGTTCCTGCGTGTGTGCGTATGGCTAAATTTAAACTGAATCATTTTTTATATTATAAATATGATATGAATATCCTGTTTTATACTAATTTAAGGTGGTTCTCAAATGATCTGCTGAACAACACGAAACTTTCTGGCACAATTACTGACTCATATTTAAACGCAAAAGAATGAAATTGGCAGGTCTGACTATGGAAGAGATTTGAAATCGAAATGAGTTTTCCATTTGTTGATAAATATATTATTTATCAAGTTATAAGCAATTCGTGTCATGTGACAACACATTTTTCTCCTTTCTGGCGCTGAAGTATCGGGAATTTCGTTCAAAACGCCGACTTTGACAGTGTTTTCTGAAGGATCTTTGGCATTTACCAAAAAATGGAAAACGTGTTTTGATTACATAGTTTCTGAATAAGAGCTGCCCATTGCTTGCGTTTCTGAACAAAAATGAATTTAAAAATATGTCATATATTAGTCAGTTTAGATTTAAGAAAAACCTTAAATATATAAGTTTCGCATATTTTCACATGAATATTTGTTCACATTTAAATTACGCATAACTAAATTACGATTTTATATTATATCCAGTCGTAATTATTTATCTGTTCTTTTTTGCAGAAATTGAAGATTTGGCTTAATATTTTCCAAGGAAAAAAAAAGACGTTATTCGATCTCCCATCATCAGCGATTATCTTGTTTAAAGACTCGATAACAAGGAGTCAGTAACTGCTACAGATTCAAAATACTAAAATTAATAAACGGAAGCAGCTACCCTTCCTCAAATGGATATGGCGAGAAGATTATTATACCCTGCCATAGAACCCATCAATCCCGATGTACAAGACACGAAAGAAAATATAAAATATTGGCGATTACGAGGAATTCCATTGAGTATATTTTCCTCGGCTGAGCGTATTTCTTCCTCGCCATCGTGTATCTTTCGTTCAGATTTCGAACTGCAAAATAATAAATGGTACTTAGAAGGTGATTATATTGACCCTGAATTTTGTCGCACCTCATTTTCAATAAAAGTGTCCTGTGCAAGCTTAACTGTTGCCTGTGATCAGTTCGACGTACTGGTAGGCATCGTTGGAGAATCCGGAGAAGTTGCTGTAGAAAAAGCCAAGCCATTAGATAAACGCCATTTTGAGGTTTTTAGACTGATTTGCGACGCAGAACTTAACTCAATTTTGGAGTCCAATGAACCTTATTTCCTGTTCGTGGAGATAGAAAGGAAAGAACAGAAAGAAAAGGAAACAAAAGCTTGTAAGTAATTGTATTCGGTACTTCTCTATTATCCCGTTCACCACTTTTCCTAACAAAAAACTATCGCCAAATAAACGGGAGAATGTTTCCATTGGAATATCAAAATAAATAAAATATAAGAATTTAAGGACACAATTGTTATTTTAATTAATAAATAACTAATAAATCAGTAAAACATAATGAAAAATACACGCAAATGTCGAATTAAAAACCACTTGATGACATAACAAACACGTATAATGCTTCTGACATCAAGTAAATGGGACTGCAATTTTGGCGTTTCATCTTACAGTTTGGCGATAGTTTTTTGTTATGAAACGTGGTCGACGGGATAATAGAGAAGTACCTTTTATTCTTTAAATCAAAACATGCAAATATTTTCATAGGTGTACATTTTACAGTAAATAGGTTTTGCACGTGACGTCACAGCCTGGAACCGGAGGTATTTTCATCTGCCAAAATAGCACAGTTAGCCCTGAGTATGCAGTCTTTGTCTCAACACCAAAATACACTCTCGCGGCTGACATCACGTGACCATGCTTAGTTAGATTCCTACCTTCAGATCACAGATTTACCTACTTATTTTAATGTTTTGCTTCTGAACGGTTATGTGCTTGGTGGTTGATTGGTTAGAGCGAAGCATTTGAGTCTAGATACCTTGAGTTTGAATATCACGTCTTCTTTTTATTTCCGACTTTACTTCTGGATCTTTACATATACAGTGAAACTTCCATTTAACGAAGTCTAATCGTTACACTTAAACACTTCGTTATGAAGAAAATTCGTTAAATAGAAATCAACTTAAATTTATGGAACTTGTATGCACGTAATACACATAAAATTAAACGTACACATAAAATGGAAATATTTGAAAAATATATTTTAATTCGGACAGTTAGTTTTTTAAACAATGTAGACATATGAGAAAAATTTTATTAGAATAATGTCTAAAAAACACATAATAAAGAGAAGTAAACAAAAGCTGACGCGTATATTTTCTTTTTGGATTAAAATGGGATTAAATGTGTGTGTTTTGATTAGATGATTGAAATGTGTTAATTTCCGTACAGTCCGCTGAAATAAATTCATATATTCATAGCAACAGCAACCTATCCGTTTAAATGCTGTACACGCACGGAAGTGGAATAAACTTCGTTATACAGAATATGTTTTTCGTAATATGGAGCTTAATTTACATGTTAATGGTGTTCAAAGTCAAGGTTCTGCAGAAAATTTCGTTAAGTAGAAAACTTCGTTAAATAGGGACTTCGTTAAAGGGAAGTTCTACTGTATATATGTTTTATTGGTTAAAGTATTCTATTTGAAGTTTTATTTTTATTTTATTTTTTATTTGTTTTTAAACTTTTTTGTTTATAAATGTTTTATCGGTGAAATATTCTATTCCTGTTTTATTTTCAATATCTTTATTTTAAAATATTTTATCGGTTGTTTTATATTTTTCATGATAAATGGAATATTTTTTTAAATAAAACTAAATTTCGATGTTAATTAAAATTGAAGGTTTATTTTTAAAATAAAATACTTAAATACTTTATTACAAAAAATTGTTTTCTACTTTTTGATTTTAAAATGTTAAGCATGGAATATTTCAATAAAAGTTAATTCTGAGATTAATAACAATTAGATTTATTTTTATTAATAAAACAAAATACTTATTTAAAAACCACTAAATGTGCTTAAAATTCTATATTAATGTACCTTTTAATACTTAAAGTTCTTTCCAGTACATTATTATTAAAACGTTTTTTTCCCCTTTATAATCAAAGCATATTTAAAGATGAAAATAGTAGAAGGGAATCTATGTGTGGTCACGTGACACACTTGTCGCAAATATCGTCAGCAGACGAATTTTTGCCACGGCAAAGGTTGCTTCCATACATTTATACCGAATTTTTTGAAAATTTAGCGAATCCGAATGTTTTTTAATACAAAAAAAATTTTTGAATTTATATAACCATATACAGGGTGTCCGAAAAGTCTGGAAGCGGTCAAATAACTCAAGAAATATACATCGGATTGAAAAACGGCAACATGCATGTTCAATATTTTTGAAAAATCTATTTAGGGATATGAAAGTTGCCCCTCCCCCAACTTTGCACCCCCGGGGGGGAAAGAAAATCACTTTGAAATCTTAAATGATGACCCCCCCCCCTTTTTTTATTGCAGATTCGGATTATATGGGGAAAAATACGTAACTTTTGTATTGAACATTTTCTTCAAAATATTGTAGATGGCGCTGTAATCGAGTGCAATACTGTGAGAATCGTTACCATTGCAATGTCTGGAAACGCTTCAATAACTCGAGAAATATACATCAGATTGAAAAATACGTGTTTAATATTTTAGGAAAAGGGCAACTTTGATATCCTTAAATAGATTTTTCAAAACTATTGAACATGCATTTTTCCGTTTTTCAATACGATGTATATTTCTCGAGTTATTCGAGCGTTTCCAGACATTGCAATAGTAACGATTCTCACAGCATTGCACTCGATTACAGCGCCATCTACAATATTTCGAAGAAAACGTTCAATACAAAAGTTACGTATTTTTTCCCGTAGAATTCGAATCTGCAATAAAAAATGGAGGTCATCATTTAAGATTTCAAAGTTGCCCCCTTTTCCCCCGGGGGGGGGGCAAAGTTGGGGGAGGCAACTTTCATATCCCTTAATAGATTTTTCAAAACTATTGAACATGCATTTTGCCGTTTTTCAATCCGATGTATATTTCTCGAGTTATTTGACCGTTTCCAGACTTTTCGGATACCCTGTATATTATGTACCATATATAAATATATATATACTGCTGCAACAATAAATTTCTTCGCGCTTTTTTTTTTTTTTTTTTTTTTTTTTTTAACAAATAAAGATTAACTTTCTGACCGCTCGATTTTGTTTTTTCAAAATCCGTTTGTCCAATATTTAATCGTTCGGTATCTTTTCTATTATTGCACATTTCAAATCATCATGTAATTTGAAATATGTAGTAAATGCATCGTTTGCATTTTCCACCTTTGACTGTAGAGTTTTTAAAACAAAATTGCTTCAAAAATATTGCGTATCATATAATTTTTCTACAAATCTCTTCCCCGTGAAAATCGCGGGCTACGGTCAGAGGGTTAATAACACTATTACTCCATAGAGTGCTATGGTAATATCCAAATCAAATACCTCCAGCCAACAAATTCCTCTACCCCCGGTCGCATGCATAATGTCCATTCTAGAAAAGAAAAAAAAAAAAAAACCTCAACATTGCATGCTGTTTTATCACTAAATAGTCGCAGAGAGATGTGAGAGGTACGATTTGGCCTGAAATTGTCTCTAAATTCCGAATATGAATACTAATTCTGAAATAGACTCGTCTATACATATTAAAAATTCTACTAACTTTGGATTTTTCAAATAGTACAGTAATACGAAGTAGGTTAAGGGTGTTCTCGGGCTACTTTCAGACACATTTTTGAATTCATTTTTGTTGAAAAAGACATACAATGGGTAGGTTCTTTTTTTTTTTTTTTTTTTTTTTTTTTTTTTTTTTCAAAAACTATGTAATCGAAACATTTTGTCCATTTTTACTTACCCATCATACATAGTATAGGGTAAGTCTTGTAATCGTTTTGAAAATCGAAAAAAAAAATTTGACGGATTTACACGTTTCAGACACTGGAGATTCCGAAAAACATATTTTTAGAAAGAAAAAAAAATTGCCGTCCGTCTGTGTGTCTGTGTGTGTGTCTGTAAACGCTCTATCTCCCGAAAAAATTGAGACAGAGACTTGCAATTTGGTATGTACTTAGTATGTAATAATGGGAAGAAGCCTATTTCATTTCAATAACCTCGATTAACCGGAACTATTTTTTTCGGACTTTCGAAATATTCGTTCTGTTAAAAGGTATATAAAATTTTTCGAAATTGTTTATTTTAAGAAATGAATATAAAAGACAATAAAAAAACATAAATTTTGCATAAAGCATGAAGTCGATCGGATAATTAGTTGCCGAGATATTTGGAATCCTATTTTCCGCACTCTTCGATTTTTCATGACCCTGTATTTCATCCAAATTTCACTTTAAAGATATATTTTAATTGGAAATTTGACGCTTAATCAGATGCAATAAACCGTTAGTTAATAGGATTATTATTTTTGGAGTTATAAGGAAAAACCTCTTTCAAGCAATTCAGCATTCGAGCCTTGAAAGTTTATGACGTCATCAAGCCACGATTTTATTTGAATTGCAATGCATTTTATAAGTAGTTTACACATTTTTATTTTAATATTTTACATTATGCATATCCATGATGGGTAAGTATTACGGTGGTCCCCAACGACTAGTTTCGTAAAGGCAGGAGATATTTCAGAAAACACTGTCAAAATCGTTTTTTTTAAAAAATCAAATTTCCCAATCGTCAGTGCGAGAAAGGAGAAAATCGTGCTGTCACGTGACACGGATCGCATATACATCAATAAGTAATTTATTTAGCCAAAAAAAAAAAAAAAAAAGAAAGAAAACTTATTTTGATTCCAAATAGCTTGAATAGTCAGGTCTGCCAATGTAAGATAAAGATTTTTATAAATTAATATTATGATCTTTTGTATTAAGTTAAGTAAATCTTTCGATTATTTATTGAAATCAGGGATTTGAATCGGAACCAAACCGAAGACCGAAAAATAAATGTTATTTTTGATGGAACGAAAATTGGAACTGAGTCGAATCCCGTTATTTTTAAGGGAACTAAAACCGCAAAATAATCAAAATATTTAACTGAATAGGAGCGATCAATAATAATAACAATAATAAAACACTACATTTAGATTTTCAATCCGGGGTTAATGTAATTTTTTTTTAAATGTGGTTCTGAAATGATCTGCTGAACAACGCGAAACTTTCTGACACAATTTCAATTCATTTTTAAACGAAAATGCATAAAACTGGCAGTTCTGACTATTGTAGCAATTTGCAATCAAAATGAGTTTTTCATTTAGTGATAAATAAATTGCTTATCGTGTTATAAGCAATTCGTTTCACATGACAACGCGTTTTTCTCCTTTCTGGCGCTGAAGGATCGGGAATTTCGTTCAAAACGCCGACATAGACAGTGTTTTATGAAAGATCTTCTGCCTTTACTAAAAAATGGAAAATGTGTTTCGATTACAAAGTTTCTGAATAGCAACACCTGCCCATTTCATGCGTTTCTCAACAAAAATGAATTAAAAAATGGTGTCTGAAATTAGCTCCTTTGGATTTGAGAACAGCCTTAAAAAATTATATTTTTATGAAAAATAGAAATTTATAACGAAATATCTAATACTGTTAATCAAATCCAAACTAATAATTTATTAATATTAGCTTTTTTAAATCCCCCCCCCCTTCCACCCGGTTCTTTTTTCGTGAATTTTGTATACATACAGAATCCTTAATAAATGGAATTTTGTGAATATGCCCCAAGTTTTGCACTCAGAAAAAGAAACTGGTTAAAACTACAAAACATTTTTGTTGAGTACATTTTGGTTGTTTTAGCAAAATTGGAGTAAAATTGAACCATTTTACTTCAATTAACAAAACATTTTTGCTGACGATACAAAATTTTTTTTTTTTTTGGAATTGCAAAAAAAAAAATTTTTTTGTTGATTCAAACAAAATTTTTATTGACCCATATTTAAACAAAAATTTTGTTTAAATATAGGTCAATGGAAATTTTGTTTGAATCAACAAAAAAAATTTTTTTGTTAAAAACCACTTTTTTTTGCAATTCCAAAAAAATTTTTTGTATCGTCAGCAAAAATGTTTTGTTAATTGAAGTAAAATGGTTCAATTTTACTCCAATTTTGCTAAAACAACCAAAATGTACTCAACAAAAATGTTTTGTAGTTTTTATCAATTCCTTTTTCTGAGTGTGCCTGGATTAATCCCTGCCCGCGAAATTACACAGACTCCCCCCCCCCCCCCCTTACCGCTCCTTTTTTTTCACTTTTACCAATGACATGTTGGCAATAAGCATGTTGGAAGTAGTCACTGGATATTTTCATGTCAACGTCATTTTCCAGTAATGTTTACAGTATCCTCTTTACAGGTATTTCTGAACGTTTTATGAATGCAATTAGGATTTGTAATGGAAAGTTTCCTGATACAGCATCCAGCAATTCTCCTCTGCCATCAAAGACAACTTCTGGATTGTTTCCTTCTATCCCAACGTCTTCTGCCACTAAAGAAACTTCTAGATACGTAATTCCTCCGTATTCGAAATCGACCCCATCTTCACCTGCCAGACTACTTAGTCCTATGTTTTCAACAAGTAATATTTCAAATGCTTTATTACATTTCATTTGCAGTTTTATTTTCAAAATTAACATATATACAATAGAAGAACTTTATTATGAAATTCTTTATTACTTACTCGATATAACTAACAACATCTCAGATATAAACAACGAATTTTGCAGTTAAGCACCCTGTTTAAGCAAATTTTAACAATGTGTGAAACAATCTATATTATGTTAATGATCTAAATGTTTCTGCATTAATTGTTATTTTGAAGTGAAAATTAATATTTTAACTAATAAATCATTTCAAATCTCCCCAACTTTCATCCTAAAATGTCCACTCCACATCTCCCTGTGACTAAAGTTGGACTTATAGTGGGTTTGTGATAGTTTCTGAAGTAAACTATGGTTCAATGCAAAACTATTTTATTGTATTTATTTATATTTTAGTTTGGAGAAAAGTTTATTTGAAAACTTTTTTATTTTGCAAATTTCTAACTATCATACATTATTAAGGAAAGCAATTTACAGTTTTTAAGGCTGTTCTCAAATCCAAAGAGGCTACTTTCAGACACATTTTTTAATTCATTTTTGTTCGGAAACGCGTGAAATTGGCAGGTGTTTTGAACCGAATTTCCTTACTTGAATTGCTTTAACAGACAGAACTGCCAATTTTATCCCTTTGAGTTTAAAAATGAGTCGGATAGGTGGGGCATAAGTGAAATGTTCAATCAATATTATCTATTTATTATCTGTAGTTGGAAAATTTTAGTATTTTCGAGTGATGCAATATTTATTTTACACTGTAAAATAATTGTAAATTCACGGGCATTCTCCATGAATTGCTGGCATAAATTTATGGAAAATGCCCCTTGTTCAACGTAAACACTCATTTTCCATAAATTTCATGTTTTAACGGGCAAAAACCGTTTATGTAAGAACAAATCTCGTTTATCTAGGGACAAAACCCGTTTTCTTATAGATATTACCTGGAATCTCTGCTGCAGTAATTTTAATGCAGCAAGTTTTTACAGTGTAGTGCACATTACACCATTACACTGAATTTTTCTTAAAAATACACCTGGAAAAGTCATTGAATTTCATTCTCCTTTATCAGTAGCAACCCTGTTACAAGATAAAAATGTTATCTATGTAAAGCAAAATTCTATAGCACGCACATCCTCTCTTCTCAAAGTGTGCATTGTAAAGATCTTCTACTGTATTTTTAAAAAAAAATTGTAAATGTGCCTTTTTTTTGTATAAAAAATTACAATTCTAGTTATTCAGGCATCTGATTTGTAAGTAGACCATTGCATCTTGGCCTCGAGTAGAAAACCTGTCATACTGATATGGTCTGAACACTTACATATGTTTTTTAACTTTGGCACTGACGTTGGAGATTTAGAATCTCCGAAACAGGTGTACGCCAATTTCACATATTCTTCATTTGTGCTATTTTTGCGTTGTTCATTTATTTTTCATATAACGGCAGAAACTTCAATCCTCAAATTTTAAATATTCAGTGATGTTGTTTGCAGATATTATCCTTAATTTTTCTCTAGAAGTTTAAACCTAAGTAGTAGGATAGTGGGGGTTGACAGGCCACAGGAGCAATGAGCAGGTGCAGCTGCACATCAGATGTGCAGCAGACACTTGCCTCATAATATCTTTACAAGGTTCATATTTTCTGATTAACAAACTCTCTTCATATCAATAGTTTTTGCTCCATTTTGTTACTATGTCTAACATTTTCTTAAATAGTTTGGTTCACATGTGTATGTATATGTGTATGTATGTCTGTTTGTCTGTTTATAACTGTGTTTATATGTATTTGCGTGTGTTTATGCATAAAATTTACAAGTTTTTATAAAAAAAATATAATTAAAAAAAATTGCAACCTAATGTTATTAAAAATTTAAAACTTATAAAAAAAAGTTTAAACAATTGAAACTTAAAAAAAAAATTTAAAAAAAAAAGTAAAAATTAAAAATTAAAAAGTTTAAAAAAAATTAAAATTTAAGTTACAAATAAAATAAAAAATAAAAAGTTAAAAAATAAAAATCTTTAGAAAAAGTTTTACGATATTAAAAAAAAAAAAAAAAAAAGATAATAAAATGAAATAAAAATGTTTTTAAATCATTCTCGATCTAACTGAAAAGAAAAAAAAAAACGCTTTAAGAAAGTTACAAGCTAACAAAAATGTTATAAACCTTTTAAAATGATCACTTTAACATATTTCATAACTTATAACAATTTTTTACTAACCTTGGCACGTGGTTAACGCTTTAGATGGATTCAAAAATCATTTTATAATATTTTTAATCATGATAAACCGTTTTGGACCATATAAACCTCATTAGATGGTGTATGTGCGCATGCATGCGTGCGTGCGTGTATGTACATATAGATAATGTTTTATCAGATAGGTATGTATAAAAGTTTTAAATAAGTACACAAAAATATAATTAACGCTTTTATTAAAACAAAATAATTTACAGAAAAGGTTTATATACAGAAAGATATTTACAAATCAGCATTTTTAATCTTCATTACAATCTTGTTTAATGTCATAATGTCCATACGCTAAGCTGGATATTCCATTTTCTAAAATGTATCTCTTATCATCAAAAGGACTTAAACTAATTTTATTTTGGGTTAGTGTATATAAATTATGCGAATCCTGGGCGATCCTTATCTGTTTCTCCATGCTTGTTTTTTGTTGTTGGAGACACTCTAAGTAGTCTTCATGCTTGATTTTCTGTCGAACAATCTGTGTAGACACGCCTTTTGCGCGCTTTTTCTCATCTTTAAAGGATTTCAGTGAGTACATTTTTGATTTCAGTCCGACAAACTCAAGAGCTAATTCACCATTAAGTTCATCCTTGAACTTGCCGAGAACTTTCTTATTATCCTCAGAGTATAGATCATGTGATTTCGGATACTCGGAGAAGTCAAACAAATTACGGTATTGTTCCATATCCTTATAAATATTGTTTGTTTGAATATGGTAAGTTAAGGAATCAGTATCAGTGAATAATAGGGTTGCCCGATCTTTATATGTTTTCTTTATGAAGTTATAATGAAAATCATACATAACTAATTTAGAGAGTTCTAAAATAGCGAACCCAACATAAATAGGCCGATTCATTAAAATACTAGTTTTCAGTCGTTCTATCGCGGTCAAGTCTTCATCAAAGGTTTTAAATGATTTAAAAGTAGGCAAAGCTACTAATTTTTTTGCTCTTTTTTCACCATTACAAAGCACAATGTTTCTCCTTTTTCGAAGATTCTCCATTGTCTTCCCAAAAACAGAATTATTCAATAATTTAAAAAAGTCCCTTTCAAAGGAGGACTTAGCCTCTTTACGTTTCTCAGTATTAAAATTAATATATTTCTGAAGCCAGGGTGCCTGTTTAAATTTTAAGGCTTTATGTACAGCTGTAATTTTTAAACCAAGTTCTAAATAAAATTTAAGATTACGATAATGGGTTATATAATTTCGTTTATTATTTAAATTAGGTATAAGTTTAGGGGTACCCACAAATTTTCTATTGTTAAGTAAGTTTCTTGCGTGAGAAGACAACATAGATTCTTTTACAGTGATCCTCTCGGGAGCAACAGGATATTCATTGTGCAGAGGGTGTAAATGTTTCGGGTATTCCAAGTCTACCTCGAAAAGGTACCCAATTTCAGAGCTATCAGATAGCGATAGAACCCACTCTTCTGTGATATGACTTGTTTCAGACCATTCAAAACCACCACATGGTAAAAACTGACTCATAGCCCACCCGTATAGGTTGTTAGCATCCCAGTACATGATGTAGCTGGGTGCCTCATTTTTCCTATAATTGGGTGTATCAGGTATGTTTGCTCGAGCGTATCTTTCACTAATCATACTGATACCGCCTCGTATACCATTTTCAACCATAAGCAGCATATCTATGTCACTGAGTAACTCTGAAGATGTTTCAGACATCTTCAAACAAGCTTGCCACGCGAGTGAAGGTGCAGTGAACAGGTGAGCAGGATCAATTTCATAATACTGCTGACATAATTTCCTAAAGTTTTGAAATACGTCAGCAAGTAGTAGAACATCTGTCTTAACATAAAGGTTGTGGTAATCACCGAGAGTCTTGATGTCAAATGTTTCCCATACATTTTGGGCGTGCTGATAGTCTTTTTCATCTATTGGGTTATTGGTCAAACTATTATAAAATACAGAAGGCGGGGGAAGCTGCTTTTCATTAAATTTTTCAAAAGAAGTGAAATAATCATAGGGGTAAACCCCTTTACGTATGAGTAAAGATAAATTATTATTTTGTGGGAAATTTTCTTCAAGTATGGTGAATTGTTCAGGTTGAAGGTTTTTAACAAGTTTTTCCAATGACGTGGGCAAAAATTGAAAAGAATCGATAAAAACCATCTGAATAGAAGATGTAGGCTTTCTGATTTTAAAGGTGATATAGTTTTCCATAGAAGTAGCAATAACATCGATTTCATGATCTTTAAACTTTCCAAGCTTTGTCATAATATGATGACCATCATAGTTTTTCAAGTTATGGAATATAACAGGAATTGTTTTACACTGCTTATAATTCAAGTTACATTCCACGTGTGCAGCTCCTCTGTACGCACCTGACAGGTGATCATGGTCACGTGTGCGTTTCTCATCTAAAGTTTTCTTGCAGATATGACAAAACTCTGCTTCTTGAAATGCCTTTTCTTCCTCGGTAGAAAGCTTCATAGGTTTAATATTTAATAACTTTTGTCCTAAAATTTCCTTCTCTTGCATCATTCGGTTTAAAAAATGCTCAACACAGTTTCTACCACGATATACCTGTGCTTTCTTCACACATGTGCCATCAGGCCCGATAACCACATAGGCATATCCACAAGGTAAGTGATAGGTTGTTTTTTCAGTATAAGATGCTTTAGAAGAGGGTGGGGCTGATGAAATAGGTATAAGTAAACTCTCAAAGTCCGCATAAATCGTATAGGCAACAGGATGTTGCAGATGAATACCAGAAAACTTTAATATGTTATCATTTTCACTAGGCATCCTTATAGCTTGCGCAACATGTCGAGAACAATATTCACTATGCTTATCCAATAGATCTTGTCTTGAGAATCGATGTAAACATCGATAACAATAGTAGCCAGCGGCTTTATGCTTGGTAAGATCACCTAAAAGTCTTGAAAAGCTTCTAATCAAACAATAGTGTTGCTTTTCACCATCACCAACCAATAACAAATTAATCACATCGTGATCCCTCTTTTCAGATATATACAGGGGGAAAACTTCCTCCTCTTCATATCCAAACACATTAACCCGTAAATTGTTGAGTTGTTCAATAACAGGTATCTTCTGAAGGGGTACAGGACATTCTATACTACCTAATTTAATATCATACTCATAGGGTCGATAATGTGAAACACGTTCAGGCTTTTTTGTAAAATCCAAATTCAGTTTAAAAGCCAAAAGGCACCACACTAAGCATTTATTGTCTTCGTTTTTTATATTCAACACTGCTTTTTTATCATCCAGTTTTTTACATAAAGGAATGTAGGAACTCGCAGCGAGGGGATGATATTTTGCAATCTTGAGTTCTAAATGATGAATTTTTCTAAGTTTCCATCCAGAGCCTCTTTGTACAAATTCTTCAAAGGATTTAATAATCTTCGAAAATCCTTCTTCTATATGTTGCGAGATAGTATCTTCTACAAGTTCGATCATACACGAACATCGGAAATAAGATTGAATTTCCTCAAACTCCTCATTATCAGTCAAACGTTCAAGTGCTACTTTTTCTACCATATACCATTTAATTGAACCTTTTTCATGAATTTCGCTTGTTAAACGTTCCTGTATTTCTGTTCGTAAATGCCTATGAAATACCTCTAAATCACTTTCCTCACGTTCATCTGGATGCAAAATCACTGTTTTAAACACATTAAGTGCATCAGAATGCTTTATGTTTTTCGACTTCGCATTAGATAAACCCATTTTACGTTTTACACTCACAAGAGGTGTTCGAGAGTGTTGGGTGCGTACATGTTGTCTCAATTCAAATTTTCTCCCAAACACCTTATCACAATCATGACAAGAAAATGTTGAATTCTGATGTGACTTTAAATGATATTTCAAATTATCCTTTCGCGTAAAAACTTGATCGCACGTATTACATTTTAATGTAGACTGTCCATTGGCATTATGTATTTCTGAATGTCTTAACAAGTTTGATTTCCGTCCAAATACCTTCTGACATATATTGCAAGCATAGAGCTTCTCTTGTGAATGTATCTTCATATGTCGCTTCAAGCTGAAAATGGTTGTTAAGACTTTGCTACAAGTGGGGCAAACATGCTTCTTCTCAGCATTCATGTGGGTTGCAGTCTTTAGAGAAAAATCTTCTTTTTCAGCATGTTGATCAAAATTCAAAGGGATTTGAGATATAGTGTATTTTTCTATAAGAATTTCAGGGAATCCATCATGCTGTAACAATCCAACACTATCATGTGCCTTTAAATGCCTTTGCAGACTTGATTTCCGTCCAAAAGACTTCTGACATTTTGCACAAGTATATAATTTCTCATCAGAATGAGTTTTCATATGTTGACTCAAATTAAAAGGAGTTGAGAATGTCTTATTACAGGTAAAACAGGGAAACATCTTAACAGGTACAGAATCTTCCACAGACATGGCTTCATCAATAGGCATGAAAACATCCATAATATAGAAACAATTAAAAACTTTAACTCTTAAAAGCAAACAACAATCTTCTCAAACGAATCACGCTGATAAAAAGCGGGGGGGGCACTTTAAAACACGTCTAATCACTAGCGCTATGTATCATCAAATGATGAAAATCATAATTTCCCCCCTCTATTTATACCAAACCATACACCCCCACGACTCGAAGTCAAAGTTGTAGTATTGTTTGATACGGCTGTTATCAAAACCTAACATATTATGTCACGCTCTACATGCTTTCTTCTAATTTTTGAAATATAAAATAATTATTGCATAATCTCCAATGTATAAAAATTTAAATTATTTAAATTAAAATTATTTAATTTCACATAAACAGAAAAGACTTAATGTATAGTTCTGGGTCTTTTAAGGTCACTCCTTATCAACACTAACTAAACGAACCCACACTTCACTGACGTCACGTCTTGTATTAAATCGCATCAGAATAAGATTAACTGATAAGCATTCGTTCTAATCAGCCATTGCTCTTCAAGACATCGCATGATACGGTTGTGTGTTCAAGAAGCTGCTGTGTAAGGTAGGAACAGTTTATTTATTATAATATGATTTTAAATTTCTTTGATAAATGTTAGAATTTGAGTATCTTAAAATGTTCATACTAAACGATGCGATTATGATATAATTATACTCATGTTTGTGGTAAATGCAAGTGTGATAACTTGTTTATACTACTAAATCTATAAGAATGGTTAATCCAAAATAGTAATACTGCAACTTACAAAAACCATAATCTAAAATGAATTGACGAGAATTTATATAATTTTAATATTAAACTATAAAAATTTCTAAAGTGATTCAATAAAATACAAGTGAATTATCGAGGAAAAGTGCAAAGTTTATCAATTTACATGGGTGTTAAATACGTTTTCAAGCCTTATCATAAGTAACAGTTTAATTCATGTGGCCTATTTGATTTGTTATATGTTTAACTGATCAAGCTGATTACACAAGATTTAAGATATTTATGAAAGGAATCATGTGATTTTTAATTTTGTCTGCTCAGTTTCAATCATATTGAAAAAGATAATGTTAACTTTTTGTGATTATCGTGTAATAGATAGCTTTCATTAAAAGGGATTTTCGATAATTTTAGAATTTTAATCTGTCAGGACACAAAGTCTATGTTGGAATTTTTCTGAGAACATGTCTGTGTTTGTATTTTTATGCCATTTTGAACTATACGAGCTTTTGCTAAGTATGTGTTTCAATTTCAATGAAGAAATAAGTGATCAATCGACTTTTTTAAGGGTGTGTTAATACAATCATGTGACTTTTTAAGTCAATAAATGTTAATATTTTAAGACTAGTGCCCCCTTATCATTAAATATTCGCTATCGTTGTGAAAGGTTATATTTTTCGGTTAAGTTAGCTTACATTTAACTAATTATGGAACAAACCATACACTCTCATGCCTTAAGTGTTGGTGATGAAACCAGCTTAACGTGTCAAACTATAAAATAAACATATTCTTAATATTATTTTTATTCAAAATTAATATAATCTATCATTCTTATACAAAATATCTTGTATTCTTAATACTATTTTCATTTTTAAAAAATCCATACTTCTATTCAAAAATAATATAATCGATCATTCTTATACAAAATATATTGAATAATATCACTTATTAAAAAGTTAAATGCGCACACGCTTTTGTAAAATATAAACATAATTTTTTATCCCAAAAAATATCTTTATATTTCTTCATTTAGCAATCAGATAAAAAAATATAGCTAATCCACATAATTAAACCAAATATGGTATAACAAAAGAATCTTACAGAAATTTTTATATTTCTTCATTTAGCAATCAGATAAAAAAATATAGCTAATCCACATAATTAAACCAAATATGGTATAACAAAAGAATCTTACAGAAATTCCAAAAAATTCTATATACTTCTACATTAGAAAATCGTCAATATTCAAATCTTAATACTATAAAACATACAAAAATCCTTATCGGAGAGTATTTCCGGTAAAAATATCATATCAGGAAGACTCAAGTTAGAAACTTTACATCTGAGATCATTACCAACTGCCGACCGCAGAATGATGAAACTAAGAATTTTAATTTAAAATGTTACTTCTAAAACATCTCATAGATGGCGCTGATGAAAAAAATTAATACAAAACTTGTTTAAAACACTTTAACAATTTTAATCAAACTTCGAACTAACACCAACTAGTAGAACATTCACTTACAAATATTTTAAGATATTGGTTACTTCTAAAAAAATCTCATAGATGGCGCTGCTAAATAATATTTTAAAACCTTTTTTAAAACACTTTAAAAAATTTAAATCTAACTTTAAATTAAATCCGAGTACTAAAACAATCACCTACAGTTATAAATAATTTAATATATTAGATAGTTCTAAAAAAATCTCATAGATGGCGCTGTTGAAAAATTTATTCAAAAAACTTTCTAAAACAGTTTATTAAATTTAAATCTAACTTCAAACTATTACCAAGTACTAAAACAATCATTTACAGTTATGAGTAATTTAATATATTTTTTACTTCTAAAACAGCTCACAGATGGCGCTACGGAGAAAAAAATTAATCGAAACTTATAAAAAATTAATTTAAAACTTGTTTAATACACTTGTACAAAAAAATCGAGTCAAAATACCAACTAACACGTAGTAGAGGGAAAAGGAGAGTTCAGTCGGACTCACTCCCTCCACCTCCACCACCTCATTGCTCCTTACTGGTGCTGAACTCTCCTTTTCCCTCTACTACGTGTTAGTTGGTATTTTGACTCAATTTTTTTGTACAAGTGTATTAAACAAGTTTTAAATTAATTTTTTATAAGTTTCGATTAATTTTTTTCTCCGTAGCGCCATCTGTGAGCTGTTTTAGAAGTAAAAAATATATTAAATTACTCATAACTGTAAATGATTGTTTTAGTACTTGGTAATAGTTTGAAGTTAGATTTAAATTTTATAAACTGTTTTAGAAAATTTTTTGAATAAATTTTTCAACAGCGCCATCTATGAGATTTTTTTAGAACTATCTAATATATTAAATTATTTATAACTGTAGGTGATTGTTTTAGTACTCGGATTTAATTTAAAGTTAGATTTAAATTTTTTAAAGTGTTTTAAAAAAGGTTTTAAAATATTATTTAGCAGCGCCATCTATGAGATTTTTTTAGAAGTAACCAATATCTTAAAATATTTGTAAGTGAATGTTCTACTAGTTGGTGTTAGTTCGAAGTTTGATTAAAATTGTTAAAGTGTTTTAAACAAGTTTTGTATTAATTTTTTTTCATCAGCGCCATCTATGAGATATTTTAGAAGTAACTTTTTAAATTAAAATTCTTAGTTTCATCATTCTGCGGTCGGCAGTTGGTAATGATCTCAGATGTAAAGTTTCTAACTTGAGTCTTCCTGATATGATATTTTTACCGGAAATACTCTCCGATAAGGATTTTTGTATGTTTTATAGTATTAAGATTTGAATATTGACGATTTTCTAATGTAGAAGTATATAGAATTTTCTGGAATTTCTGTAAGATTCTTTTGTTATACCATATTTGGTTTAATTATGTGGATTAGCTATATTTTTTTATCTGATTGCTAAATGAAGAAATATAAAAATTTCTGTTTGTTATACCATATTTGGTTTAATTATGTGGATTAGCTATATTTTTTTATCTGATTGCTAAATGAAGAAATATAAAGATATTTACTTGGGATAAAAAATTGTGTTTATATTTTACAAAAGCGTGTGCGCATTTAACTTTTTAATAAGTGATATTATTCAATATATTTTGTATAAGAATGATCGATTATATTATTTTTGAATAGAAGTATGGATTTTTTAAAAATGAAAATAGTATTAAGAATACAAGATATTTTGTATAAGAATGATAGATTATATTAATTTTGAATAAAAATAATATTAAGAATATGTTTATTTTATAGTTTGACACGTTAAGCTGGTTTCATCACCAACACTTAAGGCATGAGAGTGTATGGTTTGTTCCATAATTAGTTAAATGTAAGCTAACTTAACCGAAAAATATAACCTTTCACAACGATAGCGAATATTTAATGATAAGGGGGCACTAGTCTTAAAATATTAACATTTATTGACTTAAAAAGTCACATGATTGTATTAACACACCCTTAAAAAAGTCGATTGATCACTTATTTCTTCATTGAAATTGAAACACATACTTAGCAAAAGCTCGTATAGTTCAAAATGGCATAAAAATACAAACACAGACATGTTCTCAGAAAAATTCCAACATAGACTTTGTGTCCTGACAGATTAAAATTCTAAAATTATCGAAAATCCCTTTTAATGAAAGCTGTCTATTACACGATAATCACAAAAAGTTAACATTATCTTTTTCAATATGATTGAAACTGAGCAGACAAAATTAAAAATCACATGATTCCTTTCATAAATATCTTAAATCTTGTGTAATCAGCTTGATCAGTTAAACATATAACAAATCAAATAGGCCACATGAATTAAACTGTTACTTATGATAAGGCTTGAAAACGTATTTAACACCCATGTAAATTGATAAACTTTGCACTTTTCCTCGATAATTCACTTGTATTTTATTGAATCACTTTAGAAATTTTTATAGTTTAATATTAAAATTATATAAATTCTCGTCAATTCATTTTAGATTATGGTTTTTGTAAGTTGCAGTATTACTATTTTGGATTAACCATTCTTATAGATTTAGTAGTATAAACAAGTTATCACACTTGCATTTACCACAAACATGAGTATAATTATATCATAATCGCATCGTTTAGTATGAACATTTTAAGATACTCAAATTCTAACATTTATCAAAGAAATTTAAAATCATATTATAATAAATAAACTGTTCCTACCTTACACAGCAGCTTCTTGAACACACAACCGTATCATGCGATGTCTTGAAGAGCAATGGCTGATTAGAACGAATGCTTATCAGTTAATCTTATTCTGATGCGATTTAATACAAGACGTGACGTCAGTGAAGTGTGGGTTCGTTTAGTTAGTGTTGATAAGGAGTGACCTTAAAAGACCCAGAACTATACATTAAGTCTTTTCTGTTTATGTGAAATTAAATAATTTTAATTTAAATAATTTAAATTTTTATACATTGGAGATTATGCAATAATTATGTTATATTTCAAAAATTAGAAGAAAGCATGTAGAGCGTGACATAATATGTTAGGTTTTGATAACAGCCGTATCAAACAATACTACAACTTTGACTTCGAGTCGTGGGGGTGTATGGTTTGGTATAAATAGAGGGGGGAAATTATGATTTTCATCATTTGATGATACATAGCGCTAGTGATTAGACGTGTTTTAAAGTGCCCCCCCGCTTTTTATCAGCGTGATTCGTTTGAGAAGATTGTTGTTTGCTTTTAAGAGTTAAAGTTTTTAATTGTTTCTATATTATGGATGTTTTCATGCCTATTGATGAAGCCATGTCTGTGGAAGATTCTGTACCTGTTAAGATGTTTCCCTGTTTTACCTGTAATAAGACATTCTCAACTCCTTTTAATTTGAGTCAACATATGAAAACTCATTCTGATGAGAAATTATATACTTGTGCAAAATGTCAGAAGTCTTTTGGACGGAAATCAAGTCTGCAAAGGCATTTAAAGGCACATGATAGTGTTGGATTGTTACAGCATGATGGATTCCCTGAAATTCTTATAGAAAAATACACTATATCTCAAATCCCTTTGAATTTTGATCAACATGCTGAAAAAGAAGATTTTTCTCTAAAGACTGCAACCCACATGAATGCTGAGAAGAAGCATGTTTGCCCCACTTGTAGCAAAGTCTTAACAACCATTTTCAGCTTGAAGCGACATATGAAGATACATTCACAAGAGAAGCTCTATGCTTGCAATATATGTCAGAAGGTATTTGGACGGAAATCAAACTTGTTAAGACATTCAGAAATACATAATGCCAATGGACAGTCTACATTAAAATGTAATACGTGCGATCAAGTTTTTACGCGAAAGGATAATTTGAAATATTATTTAAAGTCACATCAGAATTCAACATTTTCTTGTCATGATTGTGATAAGGTGTTTGGGAGAAAATTTGAATTGAGACAACATGTACGCACCCAACACTCTCGAACACCTCTTGTGAGTGTAAAACGTAAAATGGGTTTATCTAATGCGAAGTCGAAAAACATAAAGCATTCTGATGCACTTAATGTGTTTAAAACAGTGATTTTGCATCCAGATGAACGTGAGGAAAGTGATTTAGAGGTATTTCATAGGCATTTACGAACAGAAATACAGGAACGTTTAACAAGCGAAATTCATGAAAAAGGTTCAATTAAATGGTATATGGTAGAAAAAGTAGCACTTGAACGTTTGACTGATAATGAGGAGTTTGAGGAAATTCAATCTTATTTCCGATGTTCGTGTATGATCGAACTTGTAGAAGATACTATCTCGCAACATATAGAAGAAGGATTTTCGAAGATTATTAAATCCTTTGAAGAATTTGTACAAAGAGGCTCTGGATGGAAACTTAGAAAAATTCATCATTTAGAACTCAAGATTGCAAAATATCATCCCCTCGCTGCGAGTTCCTACATTCCTTTATGTAAAAAACTGGATGATAAAAAAGCAGTGTTGAATATAAAAAACGAAGACAATAAATGCTTAGTGTGGTGCCTTTTGGCTTTTAAACTGAATTTGGATTTTACAAAAAAGCCTGAACGTGTTTCACATTATCGACCCTATGAGTATGATATTAAATTAGGTAGTATAGAATGTCCTGTACCCCTTCAGAAGATACCTGTTATTGAACAACTCAACAATTTACGGGTTAATGTGTTTGGATATGAAGAGGAGGAAGTTTTCCCCCTGTATATATCTGAAAAGAGGGATCACGATGTGATTAATTTGTTATTGGTTGGTGATGGTGAAAAGCAACACTATTGTTTGATTAGAAGCTTTTCAAGACTTTTAGGTGATCTTACCAAGCATAAAGCCGCTGGCTACTATTGTTATCGATGTTTACATCGATTCTCAAGACAAGATCTATTGGATAAGCATAGTGAATATTGTTCTCGACATGTTGCGCAAGCTATAAGGATGCCTAGTGAAAATGATAACATATTAAAGTTTTCTGGTATTCATCTGCAACATCCTGTTGCCTATACGATTTATGCGGACTTTGAGAGTTTACTTATACCTATTTCATCAGCCCCACCCTCTTCTAAAGCATCCTATACTGAAAAAACAACCTATCACTTACCTTGTGGATATGCCTATGTGGTTATCGGGCCTGATGGCACATGTGTGAAGAAAGCACAGGTATATCGTGGTAGAAACTGTGTTGAGCATTTTTTAAACCGAATGATGCAAGAGAAGGAAATTTTAGGACAAAAGTTATTAAATATTAAACCTATGAAGCTTTCTACCGAGGAAGAAAAGGCATTTCAAGAAGCAGAGTTTTGTCATATCTGCAAGAAAACTTTAGATGAGAAACGCACACGTGACCATGATCACCTGTCAGGTGCGTACAGAGGAGCTGCACACGTGGAATGTAACTTGAATTATAAGCAGTGTAAAACAATTCCTGTTATATTCCATAACTTGAAAAACTATGATGGTCATCATACTATGACAAAGCTTGGAAAGTTTAAAGATCATGAAATCGATGTTATTGCTACTTCTATGGAAAACTATATCACCTTCAAAATCAGAAAGCCTACATCTTCTATTCAGATGGTTTTTATCGATTCTTTTCAATTTTTGCCCACGTCATTGGAAAAACTTGTTAAAAACCTTCAACCTGAGCAATTCACCATACTTGAAGAAAATTTCCCACAAAATAATAATTTATCTTTACTCATACGTAAAGGGGTTTACCCCTATGATTATTTCACTTCTTTTGAAAAATTTAATGAAAAGCAGCTTCCCCGCCTTCTGTATTTTATAATACAGTGGAACTCCAGATATACGTTACCTGAGTTGTACGTTTCCCTCACTTATACGTTTCAACACAGCAGTCCCGTCCACTTGCCATTAAAAATTAGCTGAGTTATACGTTTTGAATTACACATTTCCCTCAGTTATACGTTACGTTTTTGCGTCCCCGGACGAATTTTTTTTTTCATTTATCCATTTTGAAACCGGAAACACTGACGATGCGGCCGAGAAGTCTGATTTGAAAGATCCCACTCAAACTTCAGAGCTGATGTGAAAGTTTTTGACGTAGTAAAGCGGTTCGTTAGTAGTAAAAGCAATAACCATAAGGCGTCTGCATTATTAACAGAAATGCAAAGTTTGCTGTTCAGTGCCAGCTCTGCCGAAAACAAACAACCGAAGATTAGTGATTATTTCAACAAGATTCAGTAAACTACTGAAATGTCTTTTGATAAAGGATTTATATGCCAAGGCGATTCCAACGATTTCTTTTAAGTACTCTATGTGTATTAAAAATAATTTTAAAAAACTTTTATGATAAAATAACTTCATATGTACTTCTCTTATATACTTTTTTCTTCTCATTTCCATTTCCAAAAATTTATGTCATGAGTGCAGTACTACTTAGGAAACTTCTGTTTTCAATATAAAAGGTAGCAAACTCCTCAGCGGATCAAAGTTTTCACGATATATTTAAAAAATTGTTCCGGTAAACCATTAATTGAGTTGTACGTTTTACTGAGTTATACGTTTCGTTTGTCCGGTCCCGGGCAAAACGTATAACTGGAGTTCCACTGTAGTTTGACCAATAACACAATAGATGAAAAAGACTATCAGCACGCCCAAAATGTATGGGAAACATTTGACATCAAGACTCTCGGTGATTACCACAACCTTTATGTTAAGACAGATGTTCTACTACTTGCTGACGTATTTCAAAACTTTAGGAAATTATGTCAGCAGTATTATGAAATTGATCCTGCTCACCTGTTCACTGCACCTTCACTCGCGTGGCAAGCTTGTTTGAAGATGTCTGAAACATCTTCAGAGTTACTCAGTGACATAGATATGCTGCTTATGGTTGAAAATGGTATACGAGGCGGTATCAGTATGATTAGTCAAAGATACGCTCGAGCAAACATACCTGATACACCCAATTATAGGAAAAATGAGGCACCCAGCTACATCATGTACTGGGATGCTAACAACCTATACGGGTGGGCTATGAGTCAGTTTTTACCATGTGGTGGTTTTGAATGGTCTGAAACAAGTCATATCACAGAAGAGTGGGTTCTATCGCTATCTGATAGCTCTGAAATTGGGTACCTTTTCGAGGTAGACTTGGAATACCCGAAACATTTACACCCTCTGCACAATGAATATCCTGTTGCTCCCGAGAGGATCACTGTAAAAGAATCTATGTTGTCTTCTCACGCAAGAAACTTACTTAACAATAGAAAATTTGTGGGTACCCCTAAACTTATACCTAATTTAAATAATAAACGAAATTATATAACCCATTATCGTAATCTTAAATTTTATTTAGAACTTGGTTTAAAAATTACAGCTGTACATAAAGCCTTAAAATTTAAACAGGCACCCTGGCTTCAGAAATATATTAATTTTAATACTGAGAAACGTAAAGAGGCTAAGTCCTCCTTTGAAAGGGACTTTTTTAAATTATTGAATAATTCTGTTTTTGGGAAGACAATGGAGAATCTTCGAAAAAGGAGAAACATTGTGCTTTGTAATGGTGAAAAAAGAGCAAAAAAATTAGTAGCTTTGCCTACTTTTAAATCATTTAAAACCTTTGATGAAGACTTGACCGCGATAGAACGACTGAAAACTAGTATTTTAATGAATCGGCCTATTTATGTTGGGTTCGCTATTTTAGAACTCTCTAAATTAGTTATGTATGATTTTCATTATAACTTCATAAAGAAAACATATAAAGATCGGGCAGCCCTATTATTCACTGATACAGATTCCTTAACTTACCATATTCAAACAAACAATATTTATAAGGATATGGAACAATACCGTAATTTGTTTGACTTCTCCGAGTATCCGAAATCACATGATTTATACTCTGAGGATAATAAGAAAGTTCTCGGCAAGTTCAAGGATGAACTTAATGGTGAATTAGCTCTTGAGTTTGTCGGACTGAAATCAAAAATGTACTCACTGAAATCCTTTAAAGATGAGAAAAAGCGCGCAAAAGGCGTGTCTACACAGATTGTTCGACAGAAAATCAAGCATGAAGACTACTTAGAGTGTCTACAAAAACAAAAAACAAGCATGAAGAAACAGATAAGGATCGCCCAGGATTCGCATAATTTATATACACTAACCCAAAATAAAATTAGTTTAAGTCCTTTTGATGATAAGAGATACATTTTAGAAAATGGAATATCCAGCTTAGCGTATGGACATTATGACATTAAACAAGATTGTAATGAAGATTAAAAATGCTGATTTGTAAATATCTTTCTGTATATAAACCTTTTCTGTAAATTATTTTGTTTTAATAAAAGCGTTAATTATATTTTTGTGTACTTATTTAAAACTTTTATACATACCTATCTGATAAAACATTATCTATATGTACATACACGCACGCACGCATGCATGCGCACATACACCATCTAATGAGGTTTACATGGTCCAAAACGGTTTATCATGATTAAAAATATTATAAAATGATTTTTGAATCCATCTAAAGCGTTAACCACGTGCCAAGGTTAGTAAAAAATTGTTATAAGTTATGAAATATGTTAAAGTGATCATTTTAAAAGGTTTATAACATTTTTGTTAGCTTGTAACTTTCTTAAAGCGTTTTTTTTTTTCTTTTCAGTTAGATCGAGAATGATTTAAAAACATTTTTATTTCATTTTATTATCTTTTTTTTTTTTTTTTTTTTTTTTTTTTTTTATATCGTAAAACTTTTTCTAAAGATTTTTATTTTTTATTTTATTTGTAACTTAAATTTTAATTTTTTTTTTAAACTTTTTAATTTTTAATTTTTAATTTTTTTTAAAATTTTTTTTTTAAGTTTCAATTGTTTAAACTTTTTTTTTATAAGTTTTAAATTTTTAATAACATTAGGTTGCAATTTTTTTTATTATAATTTTTTTATAAAAACTTGTAAATTTTATGCATAAACACACGCAAATACATATAAACACAGTTATAAACAGACATACATACACATATACATACACATGTGAACCAAACTATTTAAGAAAATGTTAGACATAGTAACAAAATGGAGCAAAAACTATTGATATGAAGAGAGTTTGTTAATCAGAAAATATGAACCTTGTAAAGATATTATGAGGCAAGTGTCTGCTGCACATCTGATGTGCAGCTGCACCTGCTCATTGCTCCTGTGGCCGGTCAACCCCCACTATCCTACTACTAACCTACATCTAGAAATTATTACATGTTGCTAAAAAGAAAATATTAGACTGAAGTGCGAATTCTTTGCACACGTTGGTTTTATTTAGTTGCGGCAATTTTTTGTTTAGTTGCTATGTGGCGAATAGTCATCGGATATTTCCATCTCTACCTCATTTTCTATAGCAATGTTTATACAGAATTCGTTTTACAGATCATTCTCATCTTTTGTAATATGAAAAATTCAATCCTGTTGCAGACATAGAATATTACCGAAGAAGGTAACCTTGTCTTTCACAATTAGTTGCAAAAATTGAACCTTATCTTGATGCAATAGGATTTCCTAAACCTTCTGCTTCTGAAGAAACTTCTCCATTTTTGCATCCAAGTTCGAAATCACATCCATCTTTACCTGCTGGAGGACCTACTCCTTCACTTCGAACAAGTAATATTTCACATAGTTTATTGCATTCCATTTGTAATTTTGTTTAACACAATATAATTTCTGTGTGTGTGAAAAGAATCCCTCATCTCGTTTCATTCGTTCACACTTTTAAGGTTTCAGATTCACGTGGGTGCTTCGATGTTGCATTGAAATGTGTAATCGTGGGTGGAATAATATACAATAGTTTTAGTTTTGACCTGACTATTTCCTTTTTGATTACATCATCTTTTTTTTTTTTTCAAGTCAGGCACAGTAGATTGAGAGCATGTACGTTAACGTCCCATTACGGAGAAAGAAACGCCAGAGCGCCGAGAATTGTTGTAGCGGAGTTTAGTCAGAAAAAGTCCAGTAGGGTGACAGCAGCTTTATTTGGCAAGTAATTGACAAAAACAGCCACGCATAAAATCACTATCCATCTTTAAATATGAATTATTTCCGACACAGCGCGACACTAAGGAAATGTTCAATAATCCCTCAGTATATCGGGCATTCGGCTATTTCGCTGTTTTTTAATTGTTTACCAATAATTTCAGATTTTCAGCAACTTTTCGTGGTTTGTTAAATGATTAAGTTAAACTACGAAATTTTTACAAGCCGTGAGTGAAACACCCAAGTTAAAGAGAAAAAGAACGAGAGTCATTGATAAAGAAGAAATTGACGAAGCTTTGTTTTTGTGGTTTATGGAGCCAAGAGCTATTGGAGCTCCTTTATCTGAACCTATCATAAAAACTAAAGCTAAACTTTTGGCTAAAATGAGATAAAAGTTGATCCAAACTACAAATTCACAGGAAGTGATTGGTTGTTTTCGGAGATGGCAGAAACGACATGGAATAGGAACTTTCAATACTCAGAGAACAACAATCTGCTAGTTATGATTCCGTAGGAAAATTTTCTGTCGATTTGGAAAGCCTTATAAATAAAGTAAAGAAGGCTTTGTAGATGAACAGATTTATAATGCTGATGAAGCAGCTTTATTTTGGAAATGTTAGCCAAAGAAAACACAGGAAGTGAAAAGTGTACCGGGCAATTCAGGTTATAAAGAAGTAGAGGAAAGATTTACTGCAAATAAGACTGGAACTCACAAACTAAAATTGCTTTTAATTGGCAAAAGTAAGACACCGAGGATTTTTAAAAATGTGAATCTGTAGACTTTGCCAGTTTTGTATCATTTTTCAAAAAATCGTTGGATGATGCAAAAAATGTTTAAGTGATTGGTGGTTCAATAATATGTTTGTACTTTCAGATCGGCTACTTCTTAGAAACAAAGGCTTTGCAGAAAAAGCTTTGCTCCTTATGAACAATTACAAAACCCATCCTAACGAAACAGATCTCATTTCCAGGGATAAAAAAATCCGCGCTATTTTCTTACCAGTAAACACAACAAGCTTTTTTGAACAAGCATTAAATCGAAGCCTCGTAGCTTAATTTAGGGCTCTTTCTTTTATTTATAAACACTCTTCTCGTCGCCCCTCCCCGCCTCATTATATCGTTCTGCTCGGTATATCGGCTTTTTTCTTATCTCCCAAGTAGCGCGATATATCGAAGTGTTACTGTACTTACATTTAATTGGTTAATACATCAAAGCATCTGGCGTTTTATGTGCTTGACATAATCTAGCCTCAAAGTGTTAAGCCACAAAACTCAGAATGGTGCAAAGTCAGCACTTTATATATATATATATATATATATTGAACAATTTTGAAGTTTCAGAGTAATAAATGCTAAACGGCAAAGAAAAGATATCAGGGGCAATTTAAATTTAAGTACAGGTTCTCAAAATTTCAGAAAAATTTGAGAATTTTAAATTTTAAACAGGGATTTTTTTTTATCGTTATTTTTTTTTCTAGAAGTTTAAACCTTCATTTAAAAATTATTTGATGTTGCTAAAAAATATTAAACTGAAATGCAAAATCCTCGCACGGATCCACTGGTTTTATTTAGTCACCGCAATTTTTTGTTCAGTTGCTACGTGGCGAGTAGTCGCAGGATATTTCCATCATTATCTCATTTTCTATAGTAATGTTTATACAGGCTTCTCTTTACAGATTTTGCTCAACGTAGTCGTGGAGACTTTGAGTGTGGAGCCGTCGATCCTGCCGAAAGTTTACGCAGAGCGATAGAAATCAGTCTTCAACCAGAAATGACAAGAATTGAAAATTACCAAAAAAATTATCTTCCTCCAGCAGGATTTCCTATGCCTTCTGCTTCTAATGAAACTTCTCCACCTTTGCATCCAAGCCTTTCGAAATCTTCTCCATCTTCTGCCGAAGTACCTACGCCTTCACTTCGAACAAGTAATATTTTACATATTTTATTGCATTTTTTTGCAATATAATATAATATATATGTGCGTATGTGTGTGTATAAAGAATCCCTGGGCACGTTTCATTTGTGTACAATTTTAGGTTTTTCATTAACGCGGGTGCTTCAATGTAATATTGAAAGGTGTAATTGTGATTGGAATAATAAACAACAGTTTTAATTTTGACCAGAATATTTCCTTATCGATTACATGTTCTCTTCTTTTCAAGTCAGGCCCTGTAGTAGATTGAGATCTTGTGCGTTAACGTCCCATTACGCGAAACAAACGCCGGAGGGCCGATAATTATAATAGCAGAGTTTAGTCAGAAAACAGCCAATGGGGTGACCGCAACATCATTTGGCAAATTATTGACAAAAAAAAAAAAAAAAAAAAAAAAAAAAAAAACACGCATAAAATCACTCTGTTTTTAAATATGAATTATTTACTACTATTTCCGACAGATCGCGACACTAAGGAAATGTAATGTACAGTAACCTCTCGGTATATTGCGCACTCGGCTATTTTGCTGTTTTTTAATTGTTCCCCGATAAATTTTCGGTTTTCAGCAACTGTTCACATGGTTAAAAGGTGAAGTAAAACTGCAAAATTTTTTTAGAAGCAGTGAATGAAACGCCGAAGTTAAAGAGAAAAAGAACGAGAGTCACTGAGGAAGAAGTAATTGACGATGTTTTTGTGGTTTATGTAAAAAAGAGCCACTGGAACTCCTTTATCTGGATCTATCATAAAAGCTAAAGCTAAACATTTGACTAAAATGAGATTAAAAATGATCCAAACTACAAATTAGTAAGTGATGGGTGGTTTTGGAGATAGTAGAAACGACATGGAATAGGAACTTTTAATACTCAGAGAACAACAATCTGCTGGTTATGATTCCGTAGAAAATTTTTCTGTCGATTTGGAAAGCATTATAAATAAAGAAAAGAAGGCTATGTAGATGAACAGATTTATAATGCTGATGAATCTGCTTTAATTTGGAAATGTTAGCCAAAGAAAACACAGGAAGTTAAAAGTGTACATGGTACTTCAGGTTATAAAGAAGAAGAGGAAAGATTTACTCTCTTATTTGCTGAAAATAAGACTGGAACTCACAAACCAAAATTGCTTTTAATTGGCAAAAGTAAGACACCGAGGATTTTGTAAAACGTGAATCGGAAGACTTTTCCAGTTTTGTGTGATTTCTCACAAAAGTGTTGGATGACGCAAAAAATGTTTAAGTGGTTCGTGGTTCGATAGTGTGTTTGTACTTTCAGTTCGGTTACACCTTAGGCTTAGCAGAAAAACCTTTGCTCCTTCTGGACAACAAAACCCATGAAACGGACGGAAAACCCATCCTAACGAAACAGATCTCATTTCTAGGGATAAAAAAATCCGCGCTATTTCCTTACCAGTGAACACAACAAGTTTTTTGAACAATCGAAACCTCGTAGCTTAATTTTGGGCTCTTTCTTTTATTTATAAACTCTTTTCTCGCCCCCCCCCCCCTCGTTATATCGTTCTTCTCGGTGTATCGCGCTTTTTTCTTATCTCCCAAGTAGGGCGGTATATCGAGGGGTTACTGCACTTACATTTAATTGGTTAACACATATCAAGGCATCTGGCGTCTTGTGTGCTTGACATAATCTAGGCTCAAAATGTTAAGCAACAAAACTCAGAATGGAGAAAACTCAGCACTTTTTTTTAAAAGTATTGAACAATTTTGAAGTCTCAGAGCATAATAAATGCTAGTCAGGAAAGAAAATATATCAGTGGCAATTTAGATTTAAATACGGGTTTTTAAAGTTACAGAAAAATTTGAGAATTTTGAATTTTAAATAGGATTTATTTATTTTTCATTATTCTTTTTTCTAGAAGTTTAAACCTTCATTAAAAAAATATTTGATGTAGCTAAAAAATTTTAAACTGAAGTGCAAAATCCTCGCCCGGGTCCACTGGTTTTATTTAGGCACCGCAATTTTTTGTTTAGTTGCTATGTGGAAAGTAATCACCGGATATTTCCATCACTATCCATTTTCTATAGAAATGTTTATACAGAATTATCTTTACAGATTATGCTCAACGTTTTGAGTGTGAAGAATCCGATCCTGCTAAACGTTTACGCAAAGCGCTGGAATTCAGTCTTCAAGCAAAAATCACAGAAATTGACAACTACATGAAAGATTATCTACCTCCAGCAGGATGTCCTATGCCTTCTGCTTCTAAAGAAACTTCTCCATCTTTGCATCCAAGCCTTTCGAAATCATCTCCATCTTTATCTGCGAAAGCACCTTCTCCTTCTCTTCGAACAAGTAATATTTTACATAGTTTATTGCATTTCATTTGCAATGTAATATAATATAATATATATGTGCGTATGTGTGTGTGTATAAAGAATCCCTCGTCACGTTTCATTCGTGTACTATTTTCACGTTTTTTAGTAACGCGGGTGCTTCGATGTAATATTGAAAGCTGTAATCGTGGGTGGAATAATAAACAACAGTTTTAGTTTGGACCAGACCTTTCCTTTTCGTTTACATCTTCTCTTTTTTACTTGCCCATCATATGTAGTATAGGGTAAGTCTTGTAATCGTCTTGAAAATCGAAATATCTCCGGTCTGTCTCTGCGTGTGTCTGTACACGCTCTATCTCCCGAACAAATTGAGGTAGAGACTTGAAATTTAGTATGTAATAATAGGAAGAAGCTTATTGAATTTCAGTAATCTCGATGATCCGGAACTATTTTTTTCGGGCCCTCGAAATAGTCGTTCTAATAAAAGGTAGATAAATATTTTCGAAATTGTTTATTTTAAGGAGTGAATTTAAAAGACAATAAAAAAAAAAAAGAAATTTTTCATAAAGAATGAAGTCGATCGGATAATGAGTTGCCGAGATATTTGTAATTATATTTTCTACACTCTTCGATTTTTCATGACCCTGTATTTCATCCAAATTTCAATACAAAGATATATTTTAATTGGAAGTGAAACGTTTAATGCGACGCAGTAAACCGTTAGTTAATACGATTATAAATTTTGGAGTTATAAGGATGTTTCTTTTACGCGATTAGAGTATTTAAAGTTTAGGACGTCATCAAGCCACGATTTTATTTGAATTGCAATGCATTTTATAAACAGTTTACACATGTTTTATTTTCATATTTTATATTATGCATATCCATGATGGTTAAGTATTACGGTTGCCCCCAACGACTAGTTTCAATTCAGGCCCAGTTAGTAGATTGAGAGCTGGTGCGTTAACATCCCATTACGCAAAAACAAACGCCGGAGCGTCGAGAATTATAGTAGCAGAGTTTAGCCAGAAAAAAGCCAATAGGGTGTCAGCAACTTTTCATTTGGCAAGTTATTGATGGAAAAAGCCACTCATAAAATCGCTATCCATCTTTAAATATGAATTATTTCAGGTTATCTCCGACAGAGCGCGACACTAAGGAAATGGGATGTACATTAATCCCTCGGTACATCGCGCATTCGTCTATTTCGCTGTGTTTTAATTGTTCTCCGATAAATTTCTGGTTTTAAGCAACTGTTAGTGGATGGTTAAAAGATGAAGTAAAACTACAAAATTTCTTGCAAGTCGTGAATGAAACATCCAAGTTAAACAGAAAAAGAACGAGAGTCAGTGATGAAGAAGTAACTGTCGAAACTTTTGTGCTTTTGAAAACTAAAGCTAAACTTACGCTAAAATGCGATAAAATTCCAAAACAGATGATCCAAACTACAAATTCACAGCAAGTGATGGGTGGTTTGTGAAATGGCAGAAACGACATGGAATAGGACAACTTTCAATACTCAGAGAAAAACAATGTGCTGATTATTATTCCGTAGAAAAAAAAATTGATTTGGAAAGCATTATCAGTAAAGAAAAGAAGGCTATGTAGATGAACAGATTTATAATGCTGATGAAGCTGCTTTATATTGGAAATGTTAGCCAAAGAAAACACAGGAAGTGAAAAGTGTACCTGGCACTTCAGGTTATAAAGAAGTAGAGGAAAGATTTACTCTCTTATTTACTGCAAATAAGATTGGAACTCACAAACCAAAATTCCTTTTACTTGGCAAAAGTAAGACACCGAGGATTTTAAAACACGTGAATCGGAAGAATTTGCCAGTTTTGTATGATTTCTCACAAAATTGTTGGAGGACGCAAAAAATGTGTATGGTTGATGGTGGGATGGTATGGATGATGGATCGATAATATGTTTGTACTTTCAGTTCGGTTACACCTTAGAAACAAAGGATTAGCAGAAAAAGTTTTGCTCCTTATGGACAATTGCAAAACCCATCCTAACGAAACAGATCTCATTTCCAGGGATAAAAAAATCCGCGCTTTTTTCTAACCAGTAAAAACAACAAGCACAACAAGGTTTTTTGAACATGCATTAAATCGAAAACCGTAGCTTAACTTAGGGCTCTTTCTTTTATTTATAAACACTCTTCTCGCCACCCCTCCCCCCCCTCGTTATATCGTTCTCCTCGGTATATCGCGCTTTTTTCTTATCTCCCAAGTAGCGCGGTATATCAAGGCATCTGGCGGCTTATGTGCTTGACATAATCTGGGTTCAAAATGTTAAGCCACAAAACTCAGAAGGGAGCAAACTCAGCAGTTTTTTTCTTAAATATTTAACAATTTTGAAGTCTCAAGGTAATAAATGCTAGACGGGAAAGAAAATATATCTGGGGCAATTTAGATTTAAGTACGGGTTTTTAAAGTTGCAGAAAAATTTGGGAATTTTAAATTTTAAATAGGGTTTATTTTTATCATTATTTTTTTCTAGAAGTTTAAACCTTCATTTAAAAAATATTAGATGTTCCTATAAAATTTTAAAGTGCAAAATCCTCCACGCGTCCACTGGTTTTATTTAGTCCTCGTAATTTTTTGTTTAGTTGCTATGTGGCAAGTAATCACCGGATATTTCCATCTCTATCCATTTTCTATAGAAATGTTTATACAGAATTATCTTTACAGATTATGCACAACGTTTTGAGTGTGAAGACTCCGATCCTACTGAACGTTTACGCAAAGCGTTAAAATTCAGTCTTCAACCAGAAATGAAAAGAATTGAAAATTACCAGAAAAATCATCTTCCTCCAGCAGGATTTCCTATGCCTTCTGCTTGTAAAGAAACTTCTCCACCTTTGCATCCAAGCCTTTCGAAATCATCTCCATCTTTATCTGCCAGAGCACCTACTCCTTCACTTCGAACAAGTAATATTTCACATAGTTTATTGCATTCCATTTGTAATTTTATTTAACACACTATAATTTGTGGGTATGTGTGTAAAGAATCCCTCGTCACGTTTTATTCGTGTACTATTTTCTGGTTTTTTATTAACGTGGGTGCTTCGATATAATATTGAAAGGGGTAATCGTGGGTTGAATAATAAACAACAGTTTTAGTTTGGACCAGACTATTTCCTTTTCGGTTACATCTTCTCTTTTTTTTTAAGTCAGGCCCAGTAGTAGATTGAGATCTGGTGCGTTAACATCCCATTACGCAAAAACAAGCGCCGGAGCGGCGATAATTTTAGTAGCAGAGCTTTGTCAGAAAAAGGCCAATAGAGACACAGCAACTTCGTTTTGCACGTTATTGACAGAAAAAGCCACGTATAATATGTCTATCTGCCCTTAAATACGAATTATTTCGGATTATTTTCGACAGAGCGCGACACTAAGGTAGCGCAGGGTGGTTACAGATTCTAGAAATCAGGGAAAAATCAGGGAGGTTAATCAATCTGGAGAAATCAGAGAATTTCGTAAAAGTACTTGAAAATCAGAGAAATTTGTGTTCTTGCACGAGACTGATTCGTCGACAAACGGGTGATATTTAAGCCAATAATCGTATGCGGGGAACATTTTTTTGGAATTTCTGTAGCCATCCTGAAGTGGGATGTACTTGCATTTAATTCGTTAAGGCTGCGAGTCGGTAAACTTCCCGATTCCCCGCTCTAATGTTTATTCCTATGGGCGTTGGATGCATTCGTATTTTTAAAATATCTCCTCGGAAAATTAATATTTTTAACTTTTGCTTTCTTTGTACTGTTCTTAAAGAATGTCTCTTTTTTTCTTAGTTGTCAATTTTTTTCTAAAATATGTACTGAATTTTATGTGAAATGTTAAAATATTCAGTTTCGCTAAGATTTTAACACATAAAAATATAAATTAAGCACATAGTTTAGAAATATTTTGATAACTAAGAAAAAAAGAAACATTCATTAAGAACAGTACACAGAAAACCGAAGTTAAAAATATTAATTTCCTGGGGAGATGATATTTAAAAAATACGAATGCATCCGACGCCCATAGGAATAACATTAGCGAGGGGACTCTGGAAATTTACTGACGAGCAGCCTTAAGACATATCGAGGCATCTGAAGTCTTATGGGCTTGGCAAAATCCAGGCTCAATGTGTTAAGCCACAAATTTCAGAATGGAGCTAACTCAGCACTTTTATTCTTAAAGATTGAACAATTTTGAAGTAATAAATGCTAGGCTGAAAAGAAAAGATATCAAGGGAAACTTTCACAAAAATTTTGGAATTTAAAATTTTAAAAAGGGTTTATTTTTCTTCTTCTTCTTTTAAGTTTAAACCTTTCCCTAAATATTATTACATGTTGCTAAAAAATATTGGACTGAACTCTGAAATTATCGCACGGATCCACTGGTTTTATTTAGTCATCGCAATTTTTCGTTTAGTTATCACCTGGCGAGTAGTCTCTGGGGTACATTCATTACCTCATTTTCTAGCAATGTTTACAGAATTTTCTTTACAGATCCCGTTCGTGCTCAAGGTTTTGGGTATGGAGCATCCGAGTTTCTTCCAGACGCTTCGGAGGTCACAAGATATCCAATGGGATCCCGTTAAGGGGTTTATTTTTATTTTTACTTTATTTTTTATTTGTTTTTTTAGAAGCTTAAACCTTCCTCTAAATATTAATACATGTTGCCAAAATATATTTGACTGAAGTGTGAAATCCTCGCACGGATCCACTGGTTTTATTTAGTCATCCCAATTTTTCGTTTAGTTATCACGTGGCGAGTAGTCACTGGGTATTTTCATTTTCTCATTTTCTAGTAATGATTACTGAATTTTCTTTACAGATCGTGATCGTGCTCAAGATTTTGGGCATGGAACATCCGAGTTTCTAGGCGTTTCGGAGGTTACAAGCTACCCAATGGGATCCCATCTCCCACCAGCAGTGACAACTGTCGGATTTTTTCCTTCTATTCCAATATCCTCTGCTTCTAAAGAAACTGCTCCACCTTTGAATTCAGGCTTTTCGAAATCGCCTCCATCTTTACCTTTAGGAGCACCTACTCCGTCACTTCTAACAAGTAATATTTCACATAGTTTATTGCATTTCATTCATAATTTTATATAATGTAATGTACATATATACACTTATGTCCAAAAATTAAGGGGCAGTGACCAGACTCTTTCAATTTTAGACGTTTGTTGAATATCTACTGAAATTCTTTACGAATTGTCCTTGAACTTCAAGAATGTAAAGAACATGTTTGACTGCATAATTTTCAATGCAGATTTAGTCACGAGGGCAATTAGGGGGAGAAATAATAATTTTAATAATAAATAATATTTGCGATCACTCAAGTAACAGAAAATGCTCAAAATGATCCGCGACTCTAGCAAGTGACTATGTAGGTCCTGTTCAACATTTGTGTTTATTTGTGTAATCATAGTACGTATATTCGTGAAGATGTTAACGTTTCTGTGAAAAAGTCAAATGTTTTTCGTTTATAGCATGCAGAGTTATCAACTGATATCACTTTCCAAAACTGGATAAAGAGCACTAGAAATGGTATACTGCAATTAAAAGATTAATATATTGAATATTCGATAAGATATGGGTATTTGTATGAAATAAATTTTAACTATGCATGCGCGAACTACAGCAAAGATTTTTTTGTCATGATTTTATAGTCAATTCTGTAGAGCAATTCATACAAAACGACCAATCAAATATCGTGAAAACTCGGAAAGATACTGGCGATGCAGTGATCTGTTATTTCATAAAATTACCTATATCTCATTAAATATTCAATATATTAATATTTTAATCACAGTATACTATTTCTACGATTTTTTGTCAAGTTTTAGGAAAGTGGTGTTAACTTCGGCTAAAAACTCTGGATGCTATAAAAGAAAAAAAAAACTTTGGAATTTTCACAAAAACGTTAATATTTTCACGAATTATACGTACTTATGCTTGCACAAATGCACACAAATGTTGAACTGGACCTGCATAGTCATTTGCTACTTTGACAGACCATTTTTAGCATTTTTTGTTACTTGGGTGATCGAAAATATTATTTTATTATTAAAATAATGATCCCCCTACCCCTCACTAATTGTCTTTCGAGACAAAATCTTCACTGAAAAACATGTTCTTTACATCCTTAAAGTTCAAGGGCATTCCGAGCATTTCTTTACGAGTTTCAGTAAGATATTGGACGAAACGTCTGAAATTGGTCACTGCCCCTTAATTTCTGGACACCAGTGTATCTCGGCTCTATTAGAAATTTCTAGAAAAATCCTTTATATTCTGAGAGCCTATTTTTTTCCCCCAAATGTCTCTCAAATTTGTGCAAACTTGCCGATATTCTTTCATTTGGCGCCAAGCATGTGTTTTGGCATTGGTAATCTTGAAAGTCTATTTTCCCGCCAAATATCGCCAAATTTGAGACGTCGTTTACTGTCAACTGTTGAATAACTTAATAACTGTTTCAACCTTCACTCACATTGAAATACATTGACCCGTATTGACCCCCAAATGACCCACTAATCAAATTTTCCGAAAGACGTGATTTAGCTCAATGGTCTTCTCCTATCTCAAAACGGTAGGACACAAAATTTAGTCAAAATCGTTAGTGCCGTTTTTTAGATAAATATTGTATATATACGCGCACCAGATTTTCTTGTATTATAATATATGATATTTCTTTTCTTTTTTTTTCTTTTTGTAGCTAACAAAAAGTTTCAAATGGATTACAGAGATCTTTTTCTTAGCGGTAGGGACAGCGATTTTATCATAAATGTAAGAGAGAGGAAGATCCGAGCCCACATGTTAATTCTGGGATCTCGATCTCCCGTGTTCTTGGCAATGACGGACTCTGAATTGAAAATAAACGATGTGGATCCCAACATATTTCAGGAGTTTCTGCTCTACCTCTACACTGGAGATGAAGCGTATATAGATTGGAAAAATATTGCGGAGCTCTACAGGCTCGGGGACAAGTACTGCGTGGAGGATTTGAAAGAGCTGTGCGTGGAACGTATGAAGACGAACATATCGATGAAAAACTTCTTTGAAATTTTTATGCTCTCTCAGCAGCCGAATCATGCGGAATTGTCTGATGTCGCAATCCAGTTTTTCTTGGAAAATTCGAAACAGATTATCGAAAGTGACAGGTACATTGCGTTTATGAAAGACTATCCTGACGAAGCTTATGTTCTGATCAAAGCTACAGCAGCGAATAAATAATATAAATCAAAATATAACGGTCTAATGCGATGTGTTTTTTTTTTTTTGATAAAATTAATAAAATTCATTTAATGTGATAATGTTACCTTGTTTATTCGCTTGATTTATTGATGCAATCTAATTCATTTATTTCATCAACATTTGTAGATTGGAAAACAATTTTAGATTTTTTTTTTTATATTCATAAGTACTGAGTAAATGCGCTGTTCTTCAAGCTAACCTGGATACTTTCTACCAAATTCACGAAATGATATTCCTTTTTTATTGAATAAAATTTGGAAGTATTTTCTTTAACACACAAGACTATCGAAGAGCAGTTTCAGTTTTCCTATACAGCCAAAAAATCTTAAGAGAAAAAATAGTGTCATTATGTATGAGTGTATATATATGTACAGGATGTCCCAAAAGTCCTTGATAAATTTTTCAATGAGATCAAGAAATTTTCGTACGAGGGTGCGGTTTGGATGAAATTGCGTCTTATGATCTGAAATTTTGTTTAAGGAAATAAAAAAATGAGTTTCAAAATTGTCTCATAGATGGCGCTGCTACTGGAAAGTTATCGAACAGGTAGAATGCAGGGTTCCCAGCGACATGGAAAGTCTGGATAGTCAAATAATTTCAAAGTAGTCAGGAAAAGTCATGGAAATTTTAAAATATGTAGGAAAAGTCATGGAAAGGTCTGGGGGGGGGGGGGGGGGGGCATTGGATATGAAATGATTTCTTTTTCAGAAAAGTGTTACTATATTTCTCGCTACATGGCGCCTCTGATAAATCTCTGGACTTTTGTCGGTTTCGAGATCGAGAAATTCCTTCAAATGCAATGCAGAAAAACCATAATATGGACAAAAGTTTTCTACATTTTTGAGACTTTTTCATGACATTTCACATTCTAGACTTTGTTGTATGGCATTCATTTGGAAACTGGCAAAGATGAAGTTTTTTTACATTATAGTATTATATCGAATTTCATTTTGAAATTTTCTTGAAAGGTGCTTGAATTTTCTCCTTGGAAAAGGGTATAAACCCTGTTATTACGATACAAATTTCTGATTTTTTTTTTTTTTTTTTTTTTTTTTTTGTGTGTGTGTATGCCCACTTGGTCATAGGATTTTTTTGGATTCAGCCAGGGAAAATTATGGAAAGTCAGGGAAATTGCCAGACATGTTTTGCTGGGAACCCTGGAATGCCTTTACACATAACAATGGCGAAAGACGCACAGTGTGTATGCACAGTTTTTGTCCAAACTAGGGCAACCTCCACATTCCAGAACTTAACAGTATTCGCCCTCCTGACTTCGATTAGACGAGTGATACAAATCAACAAACATTAGTTTGGTGATAATAATTGTTAACTTCTGGAATGCGGGTTGCCATAGTTTGGACAAAAACTGCCATACACATTGTGAGTCTTTCGCCATTGTTATATATAAAGGTATTCTATCTATCCGGTTAATTTCCAGAAATAACACCCTCTATGAGAAATTTCGGAAACTATTTTTTTATTTGTTTATAATACAAAATTTCAGATCCTAAAACGCATTTTCTTTCAAACCGCACTTTTGTACGTCAATTGCTTGATCTTTTATTACATTTCTTATTGATCTTTTATTGCATTTTGGGACACCCTGTATATACATAACTTGGGTTCCCACTGTCCTTAGAAAGTGCTTATAAATCCTTATTTTTGCTTTTCACTTTTTAAGCTCCTTGTAAGTGATTACTTTTGACCAGAAGTTCGTAAAAACTTATTTTCCCTTGAGATGCAGTTCTCAAGGGACCAAATTTCCTTCTGTTGTTTTATCTAGAAATGCCACAGTGATGATAAAATTACTTACTTGGTGAAAATAAACTTTATTCGTAATATAAAAAAAAAAAAAATCAGCTATTGATGAATTTCGCATTTTAAGGGTTTCGTTCATCTCATGAAACCCTATTACTCTCGCTCCTATGGCTGCCCGTAACAGAGCTATTCTCAGGAACTATATAACTTACAGGCATGAAAATTTGTGTACCTATAAGCTAAATACCTACTATGAAGCTCAAAATATTAAAATTTGAAAAAATCGTATTATTTTAATAAATAGAGATACAAAAACAAAATTCTAACAGCCTTTTCCTATTAAATTTAAACATTTTTCGTTATAGCAGTTGCTAAAAATCCACAATAAAATTATTTCTACTATAATTAATTTTTTATAGAAAGATTTGCACGTCAAAAATGAAAATGAAATATAAAGTTTCAACAAGTGAAATAAATAATAATATGACGGATTGGGTTGTTATATTGGTAATATAACGGAAATTTTCAAACATTTCTCAATAATACAAAGGGGTATTACGTAGGTTGCGGTATGAATATGTTTAAGTACAGAAAGCAGATTAATATGACGTCATTAGAGAATTAAAAATAAAGTTAATATGACGTTCTATTGAAGGTTTAGCGGATTTTTCAAATGTTTGAGAATAATATAAAGGGAGTATCAATATAAGTAATAGCCAAAGCAAGTAGATTTGACGTCAGCAGGTGAACATAAGGTCATATGGGATTGAGAAACGTATTGAATCATGATAAAAACCCGATAATGGAAATATTAACATATTTTAACAATTTGAAGTTATCTGTACAACATGCTTGATTTTGAAATTAGTTTTTCTACACAAACATTCTTAAAAGCTGGGACAACGCTGGGTACTTCATCAAGTTAATTATATAAATTCTTTTTAATATGAGTCAAAATTTTGGATCTCTATGATCCTTACATTATACTTTTAATTTCATTCATTATTATTTCCATTTCTCTTAATAAGTACCAGTTTTAATAATGTAAATATTAATAGCATGTATTCCACACAAATAAATGTAAACAACAGGGATATCTGATACCATTCATGTCAGTGTATCTGCATGTAATTAAAATACAATAGGAAAATATCCATGAATATGTGTAAAAAAAAAAAAAAAAAAAAAAAAAAAAAAAAAAAAGCCGCAAATACAGGATAATTAAACCCATTTGATATGCAAATTTCGATCAATTTTGCTAATATTATTTATAATCTCTGAAATTGACAATCTCGTTTATTTCCTTGCATTATTTAATATTTAGCAATTATAAGAGTAATAAAAGATTGCAATATGTTTAATGCTGCACACCTTAATAAGATGAAGGTGTATCAAAATAATTGATAGATTTTTATTTTAACTACATATAAATATATGGAAGAAAACTCATTTAAGGCTGTTCTCAAATCTACACAGGCTACTTTATGACATATTTTTAGGGTTTCGTTCATTTCCATGGAACTAAGAATAAACTTTATAGTTCCATGTTCATTTCACGAAACTCTATTACTCCCGCTCCGTTGTCTGTCCGTCACACAGCAATTCTCACAAACTATATAACTTACAGGCATGAAAAAGTACATGCCAAAAGAATGGCATGAATAAGTACAAAAACTTATAGCTAAATACCTACCATGAGGCTCAAAATATTAAGATTTGAAAAAATTGTATTATTTTCATATAGAGATATAAAAAACCAAAATTCAAACAGCCTTTTCCTATTAAATTTAAACTTTTTTCGTTATAGCAGTTGCCAACAATTAAAAATCCACAATAAAATTCTTTCTACAGTAATTAATTATCTATTGAACGATTTCCACGTGAAAAATGAAAATGAAATAAAAAGTTTCCCCAATTGAAAAAAGATTAATATGACGTCATATTGGCAATAAAACGGAAATTTTCAAACATTTCTCAATAATATACAAGGAGTATGTGCATGTACAGAAAGCAGATTAAAATCACGTTATTAGAGAATTAAAAAGAAAATTAATCTGACGTCCTATTGGAAGTTTAACGTATTTTTCAAATGTTTGAGAATAATACAAAGCTAGTGTCAATATCAGTAATAGAAAGTAGTAAATAAATGAGTTTGAGGAACGTATTGAATCATGATAAAAAACCGATTATGAAAATATTCGCATATTTTAACATTTTGAAGGCGTACATGTTTAATTTTGAAATTGATTTTTTTTTTTAAATATCGCATTTAGTCTACATGACAGATATTATTATGACAGAGTATCATATTGGGCTTCGCCCACTATCGGACCGGTTCAGATTTTCGAAAAAACGAGAAAAATAGACCTGTAAATTTTTACATTATAAAAAACATGACTTTTTTTTTTTTTTTTTTTGGAAAATGAAATTTATTTGGATTTATTTAAGAAAGGATAAAGTGTTTTGAAAGCAATATTAAACCAAACCCTTTGTGCGATCTTCGATCACACTTACCCACTTGTATAATTCATTTTTGCTCGCAAATGTATCGAATTGAGGTGCTCTTTGTGAAAGGCAGATGATCGTTCAGAAAATACTGTCAAAATCTGGGTTTTGAACCGAATTTCCGGTGCCAAACCACTCGAAAGTGGAAAAACGTGTTGTCACGTGACACGAATCGCTTATAACTCGATAAGTAATTTATTTATCAAAAAATGGAAAACTCATTTCGATTCCAAATCGCTTCACTAAGTCAAGCCTGCCAATTTTATACATTTACGCTTAAAAATTATTCAGAAAATGTGTCAGAAAGTTTCGTGTTGTTGAGCAGGTCATTTGATAACTACCTTAAGGCTGTTCTGAAACCCAAACTGGCTATACTTTATGATATATTTTTTAATTCATTTTTGTTTAGAAACGCATGAAATTAGCAGGTATTCTTATTCAGAAACTACATAATCGAAAGACATTTTCCCATTTTTGGTAAAGACGAAAAAGCTTTCAGAAAATACTGTCAAAGTAGACAGTAGACGTTTTGAACCAAATTCCTGCCACGAACAATGAGAAAAACGTGTTGTCACGCATCACGAATTGCTTATAACTCGAAAAGTAATTTATTTATCAAAAAATGGAAAATTCATTTCGATTCCAAATCGCTTCCATAGTCGGATCTGCCATTTTTATGCCTTTGTGTTTGAAATTGTGTCAGAAAGTTTTGCGTTGTTGAGCAGGTCATTTAAGAACCACCTTAACTGTTTTCAGCAAATAATCTGCAAGCCAAGTAAAGAAAAAAGAAATCGGTGCAACATATCTTGCGTTTTCTTCTGTTACAAATGTTTTGCTCACTGTACTCAGGTGGTTCTCAAATGATCTGCTCAACAACGCAAAACTTTCTGACACAATTTCTAACTCATTTTTAAACGCAAAAGCATAAAATTGGCAGACCTGACTATTGAAGTGATTTGAAATCGAAATGAGTTTTTCATTTTTTGATATACTTATCGAGTTATAAGCGATTCGAGTCACGTGACAACATGTCTTTCTCCTTTCTCCAGCTGTCAAGTCCGGAAATTCGGTTCAAAACGTCAACTTTGAGAGTATTTTCTGAACGATCTTTTGAGTTTATCAGAAAATGGAAAACGTTATTTCGATGCATAGTTTCTGAATAAGAACACCTGGCCCATTTCACGTGTTTCAGAACAAAAATGATTTACAAAATGTGTCTGAATAGCCTCTTTCGATTTGAGAACAGCCTTAAAAAAATTTTTAGGCATATAAATACTGCACACACGACATTGCATTTAAGCTTTCTGTTTTATTGACTTTTTCTGGAAAAAATGGTAAAACCATAACTGTAAACGATAATGTATTGGTATTCTTTCGTATGTCCCTGATAAAATAATAATAAATGCCATTTTCAAAAGCGAAGCTTGGTGTAATAAATCTCATATCATATTATGAATTTCGTGGATATCCAATCATATTTCCGAAAATTGAAGCACGGACAGACAGACAGACTGAAGCAAAAGGTTTTAGCTATGTTAAAATGTGTTTTTTTCTTTCGGTCCTATTTAAAATTGAAAAAATCTTAAACTGTGAAATATTTTACGACAAACGATCGTAAAACACCCAATAAAATTCCGCTTTATACAGGTTTTCATCTTTGCAGGTGCACTATTAATTATAGTTATATTCTTTTCGCCGAGACTCTGAAATTTTACGTTTAAAAAAGTTTTCCATTATACATACGTTTTGTTTCACTGGCTTCAATATTTAATCTATCTTAATTAATTTAATTGTAAAATGCATAACCTCTTAAAAATACACCTAAAACAAAACAGTTTATAAACTAGTCGTATGTGTCAATCTCAAAACTTTCTTCTATCTCACACAGGTTTCGTATACACTAAAAAGAATCAGCACCAATTTATATCAAGGTCTAACTGAAACTCAAGTTTTATTAAATTCCGTGCAATATTTCTTGCGATAGGACTATCGCTAAAATCGTGTAAATGCTGCATAGCAGCACCACCTGCTGGGCAATTTTTACCAAAAACTAATCAGCACCAATTTATATCAGAGACTAACTGAATATAAAGTTATTCCAAGCATTAGTTCTTGAGATAGAGCTATTGTGGAAATCGCGAAAAATGCTGCATAGCAGCGCCACCTGCTGGGCGATTTTTACCAAAAACTAATCAGCACTAATTTATATCAGAGACTAACTGAATATAAAGTTTTATTAAATTCCGAGCATTAGTTCTTGAGATAGAGCTATTGCGGAAATCGCGAAAAATGCAGCATAGCAGCGCCACCTGGCGCGCGATTTTTACCAAAAACTAATCAGCGCCCATTTATATCAGTTGACTAACTGAATCTAAAGTTTTATTAAATTCCGAGCATTAGTTCTTGAGATACAGCGCCCACAAAATTTGTGTCACATACAGAGAGACAGACATTTTCTAAAAATAGTCAAATCGTGTTCAGGACCTTCTGAAACGTATAAATCCGTCGAAAATTTTCATGAATCCAATACTTTCTTCTTGTAAAGACAGAAGAAAGTAAAAATAATGTGTTCGATTCTTTAGATTGAATCAGTGAAAAAATTCATACCATTTTTAAGGCGGTTCTGAAACAGAAAAAAATCCCTTGCTCAATAATGCAAAATTCTAGCACAATCAAGTGATTTGGAATTGATTTTTTACTTTCTTCTATCTTTACAAGAAGAAAATATTGGATTCATGAAAATTTTTGACTTCCGGTTTTCGACGAATTTAGAATGTCCTGAACACGATTTAACTTTTTTTACAAAATGCCTGTTTGTCTGTATGAGACAAAAATTTGTGGGCGCTCTATCTCAAAAACTAATGAATGAAATTTAATAAAACTTTATATTCAGTTAGTCCCTGTTATAAATTAGTGCTGATTAGTTTTTGGTAAAAATCGCCTGATAGGTGGCGCTGCTATGATGCCTTTTTCGCGATTTCCGCAATAGCTGTATCTCAAGAACTAATGCACTTATTTTCATCAAACTTCAGATTCAATTAGACATTGACCTAAATAGTCGCTGATTACGTTTTGGTGCAGATATCCCAACAGGTGGCGCTGCTATATCACTTTTTTCATGATTATTACGATAGCTATATCTCAATAACGAATGCATGGAATTTCATCAAACTTTAGATTCTGTTAGACATTGACATAAATAGATGCAGATTACGTTTTGGAGTAAATATCCCAACAGGTGGAGCTGCTATGCCGCATTTTTAAAGATTTACACGATTTTAGTGACAGTCATATCTCAAGAACTACTGCACGGGCTTTAATAAAACTTTAGATTCAGTTAGACCTTGATATAAATTGGTGCTGACATTCGTTTTTAGTGTATGCGAAACCTATGTGAGATAGAAGAAAGTTTTGGGATTAGCACATCCGAGTAGTGTTTTTTTTTTTTTTTTTTTTCATTTTCCGAGACAGATTACATCACGAATTATAAGCGTTTGTTGTCACACAACGACCTTTACCGGGCTGTCGCATCGAGAAATTGTGTTCAAAACGCAATTTTCGACAGGATTTTCTGAAAGACCTGCTGTTTTTAACGAAAAATGAAAACTATTCGATTTCGTGATTTTTGAATAAAAGCACCTGCCAATCTCATGCGTTTACGAGCAAAAATGAATTGATACATATGTCAGCTTACCTGAGCATCACAACATAATCAAATCTCATTATTACACCCCTTACGAAAATAGTTCATAGAGCTGTATAGAACTCTATAGAATTCTATACCAGTTCTATAGAATACCCATCCTATAGAATACTATTTCTATAGAGTTTTGAAGAGTTCTATAGAATACTTTTTCTAAAGAAAATGTTTCTATAGAAGTTCTGTAGAATTTTTTTTTCTTATAGAACAGTTTTTCTATAGAGTAGTATAAACCTTTTGAATAAAAATTACAATATTATTAAAGTGAATAAAGTTTATTAAATTAGATGGATGGTTTTATAAATTTAACAGCAAATTAATTAGTAAAATTAACCAACAAATTAATGAATTATAAACAAATTAATTAATGATAATTTAATTCAATAGTTTGATATATTAATTACATTGACAATTGAATCACAATGTATTGGAATTGGATTAAATTAGATATATATAATCATATTAAAGCTATGGAGTAGCATTATACATTAAATTGATGCATTACAAAATTAATTCTTATTTTTTAATTTTAATATATAGTTACAAATAAATTACTACACACATAAATTTTAAAAGACCAAGAAATATTTTCTTTTTACAAAAAAGAAAAAAAAAATCTATAGAATCATTAGTTTTAATTAAACTTAATTCTGTAAGGTTTATAGTACCCCATAGAAAACTGTTCTATAGAACAAAAATTCTACAGAACTTCTAAGAATTCTGTAGAAACATTTTCTTTAGAAAAAGTATTCTATAGAATTCTTCAAAACTCTATATCTATAGAATGGATATTCTATAGAATTTGTAACGAATTCGATAGAGTTCTATACAGCTCTATATGAACTATTTTCGTAAGGGAATAGTGGTATATTTCTCGTACGTTCGAAGCGATGTTGCTCGTCATAAAGACATTACTATATAATTTACGAGTCCATGACAAAAACTCCGCGGACAAAAACCCCACGGACAAAAACTCCACTGACGAAAATCCCCACGGAAAAAAAATCCACGTGTACTTACAGTTGTAATACTGTCATATCAAACATAATTTTACTGATAAATGAATTACTCTAATTTACTACTTACTTATTTACTAAAAAGTTATTCTTATCTGAAGTTCATTGTCTGATACTTTGCATTTAACAAGATTTCATTGCTGAGACCGTGACAAACTGAGAAGTACATTTTCTGCCCTCCCCCCCCCCCCTTCCGCAGGGTAACAATAATGCAGAAATATATATATATATATTTTTTAAATCATCCTTATTTGTTATTTACTACTAGCTTACCCGCCCGGCGTTGCCCGTGCCAACACAACCTTAAATGTACCTGAAATCAGTGTTGAACATTTTTTTATTATTAAACAAATCTAATGTTGGGGGCCCCAGTACCTTAGACAGTTCGTCCAATCGCCTGTTAAGGGGTTTGGAGGATCATCAGTTATTTGGTTGATTAAATCCTCTTTCATTAACAGCATCTCTACCTTGAACTTCCAAATCGCATAATTATTGGAGTTCAGTTTTTCTATGCTACACATTTCTTTCATATTTGAAGCCATGATGTTGTATTTTAATTAATTTTACTAATACTTTTATAGTTTCTATTATTTAAAATATAGTTTTTTATTTTATTTATTTTTCTTATTAGAGAGCGGTTCTACCGTGTTCATTCCTCAGTCTCATAATCTGATAATTTTTAGAACTACGGTAAATAAATGATTCTTCTCTTTTATTCTTAAATTCAATTTTAAGTACTTTATAACAGTAATATAAGGTAATGCAAGTTTGGCCTACCTGTTAAGTCCGCGTAGGTGTGATGAGTAATTATCCAACTTGCGAATTAATCCAGCGATAATGCACATTTGAAGTAGATATTAACAAACACAATCTTGTTAAAATAAAGTATGGCTTCGTGAAAATAACTTCTAAGTTAATTATTTAATTACTATTAAAAAAGAGAAAAAAAAATTAATTTACATTGTTAAATTTACATCACACTATAAAAGGTTAACACATTTATTTTAAGAGAAGTGTTCAGTGGTTCTGCATTTTAAGAAGGTTGCTCAGAGACTGAAGTATTAGTTCTTGGATTAGAGAAACACACAGTCAAGTTTACGTCATTTAGCCTTGAACCCTTGAGGTTACACGTGTAAGTTCTTTAATGAGAATCTCACAGAAAACAGAAAAGTACTTTGTCAGCGCACACGTGTTTCATTTCACCAGCTTGAAGTCGGATGGATGAATATTCAGGCTCACAATAATAGATGAAATGTTTATTTCAGAAATCACTCTTCTAACACATTATTTGTTATTTACTACTAGCTTACCCGCCCGGCGTTGCCCGTGCCAACACAACCTTAAATGTACCTGAAATAAGTGTTGAACATTTTTTTATTATTAAACAAATCTAATGTTGGGGGCCCCAATACCTTAGACAGCAAACACTGGGCGTGCCATACACACTCCCATATATTACTGTAAGTCGAGTCGAAAGAGCCATACCCCTTCATGATCCAGCCCATAGAACCAGAGATAGAAAAGCACCTCTGGTGGTGAAAATCGAAAAGTTCTATCTATGTAGAGTCGAATGAGACATACCCCGACGTGATCCAGCCTATAGAACCAGATATAGGAAAGCACCCCTTGTGGTGAAAATCCGAACTAAAATCAGTCAGCTCTATCGATGTCAAGTGGAAAGAGCCATACCCCATTGTGATCCAGCCCATAGAAACAGAGATAGGAAAGCACCCTTGGTGGTGAAATTCAGAACTAAAATAGGTAAGCTCTATTGATGTTGTGTCGAATGAGCCAAACCGTGTCGTGATGTGACCCATAGAACCCGAGTTAGCTGCAAAATCCTTTAGTTACACCTTCCACCGCCAGGGAGCACAATATGTTCTATACGAACATAACTGAATTCATTAAGGTTATCGATGTCGAGTCGAATGAGGCATACCCCGTCCTGATCCAGCCCATAGAACCAAAGATACGAAAGCGCCCCCCTGTGGTGAAAATCCAAACTAAAATCAGTAAGCTCTATTGATGTCGGGTGGAAAGAGCCATACCCCGTTGTGATCCAGCCCATAGAAACAGAGATAGCAAAGCACCCCCTGGTGGTGAGAGGAAGTTGATGTAGAATAAATGTGATATTTAATAAAAAGTCGTTCCCACCCCACCCCCTTTATCTCGCCATTTTCGCTAATTATTACAAATATACAAATGTTTCTTAATTACATCTAATGTCCCGATCTGATAATGGGGTTTCCCTATCTACCTATCCTAATCCGCTTTTCCCTATCATAATAGAAAAAAGCATATTTTATCAAAGAATCGCTGGCAAACGCAAATTTCGTCAAAGGTTCGCAAGAAAAACACGAATTTTATCAAATAATCGCTGAAAAAACATGAATTTCGTAAAAGGATAGCTAAAAAAACATGAATCTCGTCAAAAGGCAGCAGAGAAAACACGAATATTGTCAAACGATCATTAAAAAAGCAAATTTCATCAAAGGATCACGGAAAATGCTAATTTCATCAAAGGATTGCGGAGAAAACGCAAATTTTGCCAAAGGATCACAGGAAAAATGTGAATTTCGTCAAAGGATCGCTGAAAAAAAAAAAAAAACGAATTACGTCGTAGGATCACTGAAAAAACATGAATCTCGACATAAGTATGTGGAAAAACACGAATTTCGTTAAAGGATCACAAAAAAAGCAAATTTCGTCAAATGATTGCAGGAAAAACTTGAATTTCATCGAAGGATCGCAGAAAAAATACGAAATTCGTCAAAGGATTGTGGAAAAAATGCAGATTTTGTGAAAGGTTCACAGAAAAAACTTTCGTGAAAGGGTCGCGGGAAAAATGCAACTGTCTTTATTAAAAACAGCACACACACAAACCTCTACACAAACAAACCTATTCTGTCTTCCACAATTTAATTTGTAAATATGAAGTAAAAAAAAAAAAAATCCCTGTTTTCTCACATATTATGAGTTTTATCAGCAAGTTAAAACATTAAGTAAATATGAATGATTTGCGGAGCTGTTTCTATCAAAAATTCAATCACATCACCCAAAAACCCTCAACAAAAATAATTATAAAGAGTGCGATGACAACATAAATTTGCATGTCCGTTCTTGGGCGATTCTTATAAAACACAAAATTTGTCACAAATGGTGATTTTTTTTACAACATGCTTACAAATTAAAATGGTTTATAATTATTTAAAAAAAAAACTCGGCCAGAAATAACATTGATTTTACATTTTTAAAGACTTATTCTTTATAATTATTTTGAAACAGCTCCGCAAATCATTCATATTTATTTATTGTTTTACTTTCTGATGAAACTCATAATGTGAGAAAACGGAAAATCACAAAATTGATCAATCAATAGTTGAAAAAAATCTCAAAAATCATCAAATGGGGGGGGGGGGGGGGAATGCAAATATCGGCAAATAGCTTTAAAAAAAAATCGCAATTTGTCAAATGATTTGGGGGGGGGGGGGGTAATTGTGAAATGTACCAAATGGTTTTGAAAATAATCAAACGACAGCAGGGGTAAAAAATCTTTTTTCAATCAATCATCACAACTGGCGAGTGTGACTATTAAGATGGCCAGTGGTGGCAAAACAGTCAATCGACAAATTTTTAGTATTACTTGCAGATTGGTGAGTGCTAATTTTGTCCTATATGTGAGTGATTCTTATGAAACTCATGTCACAAAATGCACATCAAAAATATTTCACGGACTGGGAATTTATAATCAGTTCATCAAAACAATTTAATAATTACCGTCAAATCTCGTTAATCCGCCCCCCTAAATGTGACGGAAAATCGTAAAATAACCAGGGGGGGGGGGCGCTTGCACGGTATTAGAATTGTATTATATGATATTTATGGATGGTGGTGGTGGTTGGATGCTACCGGCCGATCGTCGCAAAGTATGCATTCTATAAAGTGACAAAAGAAACAAATTTGGAAAAAAAAAAAAATCCGTTCTCAGGTGATTAAGATTTAATAATTATTTACTGAATGTTTTCATTATATTCAAAGTAAAGTTCAAGAAAAACATTAGATTCTTGGACGACTAAAAAAGTTCTTAAATCATAAACATCACTCAAAAACGCCCCAACAAAAAAATCATGAATATACAGAAACAGCTCAGAAAATCTGTTTCATTAAGAATATTTTTCTTGGGCGACTAAAAAGTTCTTAAATGAAACTTCTTAAATGGAGTTAAAAATGGTTCTTAAATGGAGTTCAATAACAAATCTTAATGAGAACATACATCTTAACAATTTATCGCATGTTATGAATTCATCAATCTCGGGAACTAAAAATGTAGTCCAAAACAATTACAGGAAAAAAAGTGTAAACAATAAATTACTCAAAAATTTAATGTAAATTGTTTGTTTCCATCAAAAATATTTAATTTGTAAGTATGAGGTAAAAAAAAAAATCACAATGGATTCCTAACCGCCCAAAAACTCAAATTATTTACTGAATATTTTCATACTAAAAATGCTAAAAAAATGAAACAAACTAACTAAAAATACAGTCAAAAACAGTTTTTTAAAATATTATAAGCGTTGCACAAATTATTTACTGAATATTTTCATACTAAAAATGTTAAAAAAATGAAACAAACTAACTAAAAATACAGTCAAGAATAGTTTTTTTAAATATTATAAGCGTTGCAGATACATGAAGATATACTTTCTGTTCAGTGAAGTGTAAGATGAAATAGGCCTAAACCCCAGTGACAAAACTAACTATCGGGAACTTAATATGATATATATTGCATATTTCAAACTATTTTTGAAATATTATTAGCGTTGCAGACACACGAAGATAGTTCTGTCACTGGGTTTAGGCCAATTTCATCTTACACTTCACTGAACAGAAAGTAAATAAATCGTCGCTGATAGCTAGATCCATAGAGTAATGGAATATCTTTAATCTGTGGCTAGATCCTGGATGCTGCACCTGCTCTCATTGGCTGGCTGCTTCGTTGCCACGGATGATGTTGCCGAGGCTATTTCATGGGAGGAGCTTGAAATAGCCTCGAACCCAAAATTCCATATACACGTTTTAATTTTTTTTTAAAAATCTAAATTAAAATTTAAAAATCCGACCGTGAGGTATACTGTCCGGTGATAACATCTACACATGACAAAAATTTCTGAGTCCTAGGTGGTATAATTACGGAGAAATCCGCGGGCAGGCAGACAGACACTTATTCTTTTATAGAGATAGAGACTAAAAATCTGCCTCTTCTAAAATTGTTCCTGAAAGGCTGTGATAGATTATATATACGTCCTCCTCGGAGAATGGGAGGGGAACGAATTAAAACAAACATTACATTTTGAAAACAAAAACCCGTATAATCTTAAAAATATTAATACTTGTAGAAATGAGATAAAAAATTTAAACTAAATATGAAACATTAGACAGACTTGAATACATTTAAAAAGAAACTGAATTAAAAAAAATTATCAATTAAAAAATGAGGAATTTTTAAATTTAATTGCTTTTTAAATGTATTCAAGTCTGCCTAATGTTTCATATTTAATTTAAATAATATTTTAATTCATACGTTAAAATGTACGTGTATCTTAAGAAATATAAAATATTTATCACATAACTTATAACTCCTGATTTTCACATGAAGAGAGGAGGGGGGAACTGAAGAATTATATTATAAAAACCATATTCGAGAAGACTGAATTAAGCTTGAAAAATTTTTTTAATGTTTGGAGATCCTTCTTGTAAAAGAAAATTGATCAAAATAGAGCTTTTATTCAGCAGAGGGATTTTTTTGTCCGTGGGATTTTTGTCCGCATCCCTTCTTTAACTCTTGTAAATATACAAGTAATATAAAAAATTTTTTAAGTAAGTTCCTACTTTTTAATCATAAATATATAATGAATGCATGAATGTCCCACGTTATCTTTATTGAACATTATTTTCTAATCATCGTTGCGGTATTTTATTTTTGTGGCATTACTAATTTCAGGAAAATCTTTCATTTCCTTTATGAAAACGACGGGAGATTTTTTTTCTCGCATAGTAAACTAAAATGAATGAATTAAATTTAATTAATGAAGTAATATTTGAAAAAAACTGTATTAACATCGAGTGTCATCCACGACAAGTTGAAAAAAAATGTATTTGAACTTGAGTGGATGAATAGAAAATATTTTATTAACGATTGAAAATTTGAACAAGATATAAAAATATATAGAGAGTGTGCAGGGATCACTCTAGAGAGTTTCAGAGGGGCGGCTTACCCTCATGCCCTTTTTAGATAAAATCCCACCCTCCTTGCCCTTTTTTCAGGTAGCATTCTACCCTCCTTGCCCTTTTTCCAGGTAGATTTCTACCCTCCTTTTATTCTTGGGTAGAATCCTGCCTTGTTTGCATTGTACTTTCAAAAATTCTTTACCTATCTTATATTTTTAGAATGCTAGTATGGTACATTTAGAGTATACTCTTCTTTCCCTTTTTATTTCTCTGTGAAATGCCTTGGTATGTCCAATCTTTGACTTTGAGTGATTCATCTTTCCATTTATCATTTGTTCCATTGAACAAGCCATAAAGGATAACTAAGGGTCATTGATTAATTTCACCTTTTCTAGTGAAATATAGCATTGGATCAGGCATTCTGGCCATTGACCACATGATAACTTACATAAGTTCTATAAAAAATTTGAAAAGTATCTTTAGAACTCTTATTTTGTAGCTTTTTCAAAACCAGTTTTACTAAAACTGTGAAAAAGTTATCTGGTGAATAAAAGTTTTAGAGAGAGAGGTTTTTGAATATCGTAGGAAAATTGGAAAATGACCGCGAATATAGTAAACAATTTTACAATAAAAATTGAGAACATAAGTTTCATTTTGCTATTTTTTATACTTTTCAAACGGTAAAGTTATGGAAATTAGAAATGTTATGGGATTTTTTAAATTAAGGATTATTTTAAGCCTGTTGCTAGACTTCTCTCCCCACCAGTATATTGGTATATGCACTTATTGCAAAAAAGCCCTTTTTATGAAATGATGTGCCCTTTTCAACAAAATTGCCCCTATTATGTAATGTGCACCCTGCCCTTTGAGTGAATGATCCCTGGAATGTGAGCTAATAGTAGGAATTGAAAAAAAGAAAGTAAAAATGCAAGTTCGCTACATTTTATTATTCAGTTTTTTCGTAAACTTAAGATTATTCTCAGAATATAATATTTCACTACATATACTGTGTACTGAACAGTGGCGTATCCAAGAGGGCTGATGGGGCTTAACCCCCCCCCCCCCTCCCCCGAAATTGTCGAAAGTGAAATGAAAAAAATTCTTTGCCCTATAACAGGATTCTCAAACCAAAACGTTTTAATAAATAATATAACCTTTAAAACAAAATCTGCTATTTTGCATAAAGGAAAGTTTGTTGATTCAGTCCATTATATAACACTGGTGCATTCGAATGAAAACGATATCAATAAATGAACTGTTTGTGATGAAATGAAAATAACAGATCGTACACGTTTTGTGAATAATCTTGCAGATGTTTACATTTTGCTTCTACAGAAATGTTAAATCAAGAAATCATTGTCACTGTAAGGTAAAATATTTATTCAGATACAAAAAGAAATATTTTGTTGAAAATTTCATGCTTCATAACTACATATTTTATTACAAAATCAGAATACAGTTGTTTTAAGTCTTACAACATAATATTTACAACACTATATATTACTTTGAAATAGCATATGACCGTGATTTTAAGTATACATCCTTACCAGAAATTTGCTTATTATTTTTATTATATTGCAAAAACTCTTGACAGCTCATTTTCATACAAATTTTTCGAATTTAGTTTGAAATACCATATTTCTGTGATTTATTTACCATTTTTAATTGAAATTCTCTTATTATTTTTATAATGTTGCAAAAACGATTGACACATTCACCGTTTACATTTATATTCAAGAACATTGTGTTCATACATACAGTGGAACTCCAGTTATACGTTTTGCCCGGGACTAGAAAACAAAACGTATAACTCTGTAAAATGTATAACTCAATTAATGGTCTATCGGAATCAAACGACCGGGACCGCTGAGTTGAAACGTATAACTTAGGAAAACGTATAACTGGAGTTCCACTGTACTCGTTATTATTTTTATACTTCATATTTTGTGATAAAACAACGTAATATTTTATCAATAGCTTTCACACACCGCTTACTAGTGTCAGTCAATGTTTGAACTGTAAATTTCGTTCTGCCAAAGCCATTTTCATGCAAACTTTTCTAATTTAGTTTGAAATAGCATATTTCTGTAATTTTTGACAATTTTTACCTGAATTTTTTTTTATTATTTGTACTATATAACAAAAACTCTTTACACATTCAGTGTTTACAATTATATTCAAGAACCTTCTGCTCATATATATACTCGTTATTATTTTTATACTTCTTATTATGTGATAAACAACATAAGATTTTATAGATAGCTTTCACACACCGCTTACTAGTGTCTCTTTCCAAAGTGGTTGCAAACGTATTTTGCAAAATGGAATAAAATTATTTGCAAAAATGAACATGATTATTATTTATGAAGATGAGAAACAATCCGTTGAAATCCGTTATATATATTTTTTTTTTTTTGTTAAAAATGACCTGTATTATTTTAATTGTTTACAGAATAATCAATGTTTGAACTGTATATTTCATATTGCCAATGCTGATTTTGATCTGTGCAGTATTTTACATACGTGCCTCGTGTGAATCTTATTTGCTTCATAGTAATTTGTTATTAAAAAATCTGAGATATTAAAAAGAAAGTAACTTGCAAAGTAAATTAAAAAATATATATATTTCCATATTGTTAAGCCCGAGAAGGGACAGATATTAAAATTATTTTATTTAGTCAATGCTACAATAATGTTGCATTTTTATATTGAATCTTGTTCAGTCTGTTTAATCTTAAAAAATTAAATTTAAATTTGAAACATGATATTAAAGCAACTTTAAAACATTTCATTTAGTTGAAATGAAATCTAAATAATTTTTCAAATTTTTTTTCAGTTTTACATGCATTATGCATAATTTCTATTGTAGCAATTTCGAACAGACAAGAAACATGAGAAGTTTAAATAATTTAAAAAGTTGAAGATTTATTTAGATTTCATTTCAACTAAATGAAATGTTTTAATGTTGCTTTAATATCATGTTTCAAATTTAAACTTAATTTTTTAAGATTAAATAGACTGAACAAGGTGCAACATTATTGTAGCATTGACTAAATAAAATAATTTTAATATCTATCCCTTATCGGGCTTAACAATATGGAAATATATATATTTTTTAATTTGCTTTGCAAGTTACTTTTTTTTTTTTAAATTTTCATTTAATTTTTAACCAAAAACGTATTTTAACGAAATGTAAGAGTACTAAGTTAAATGCCTGTTCAAAAACATTTAGTATTATACCTCATTCATCGTTATGTGTTTTTCATATGAATAGAAAAAGGACAATATTATATGATATAAGAAACAATATTATATGATATAATAAAGGTTTTTGAACAAACTTTTGACATAATACACTCATCATTCGTTAAAACATGTTGTTTCCTTAAAAGTTGCAGTTCAATCTTACACTATCCTGATTTTGCCTGTGCCTTTTTAAAGGAAGAGGAAGGTCTGCCTTCTTACTGGAAGTGGAAGATTAACTTGCGTACCATCTGGTTTTGCATGTAAGTAAAAGCATAATGCACCTAATCGACAAGTACCCTCCCCTTCCTTAAAGTATTTACAGGGAGTTTTCTTTAATGTTTCTTTATATTGTGTGATGAGTTTCTGTTTTTCATCGATGGTATCAACGAAATAAATACTAGGCGTTACAAAATCAGATACGATGCCGCATTCAGGACAAGCTCGGGTAACTAATGGGTCGTTATTTTTAAACTGTCGGGATTGCCTCCTTTGTCTAATGCAAGACAAACAATATACGTGGGGACAATTTTGGAGAACTCCAAAAATGCGTTCTGATACAGGTTCTTTCTCCATCACGACCTCCATACATATTCCACAAGTTAAGTTCTTCTGGGGACATATATCCTCCTTAGAAGATGGTCTCCATTCTTCTTTGTTGTTTTTGCCACCTTTGGCGTTGGCGATATGTTCCAATCTACAGCTCTGCCCATAAAGGCATTTTTCTTCTAAATAATAACGACACGCCGTATCAGGTATACGACGTGTCCTATCATGGGAAAAAAGGCAACTTTCACCATCTTTGCATGTTCCGTATAGAAAAAACCTGCATATTACATCGTCTTGACATACGGATGTTACAGAGCTGCTACACCAGCTGGAAACCTGAAAAAAGTCAGGAAAATTGAAAATTAGGTAAATAAGTCAGGAAAATTCAATATTTTATCTAAAATCTGGAAAAGTCGGAGAAATTGAAAATTAGGCAAATAAGTCAGGAAAATTTAATATTTTATCCAAAATCTGGAAAAGTCAGGTAATTTTATAAAATTTAATGGCGATCGCTAAATAAGTGCAAGCTTCGTGCAGTTACGAGTGAGGAAAATCTCCTTTTTGTTTTTGTTATCGTAAATTGCAGTTTTTCTTCCTTAAATTCCAGTTTTTTTTTTTTTTTTTTTTTTTTTTTTTGGTCCACCCACAGATCTACACAGTTTAAATTTTTTAAAATTCATTTAATACTTTTTTGAAACTTTTGTGTGATAGTTATTATTTTAAAGAGACAATTAATATCTATAATACTGTTATATAAAGAGAGAACGCCAGACTGACTGACTGACTCATCAACGTCCAGCTGAAACGACTAAAGTCAGGTTCACGAAATTTGTACAGTAGATTGTTGTTGTGACCTAGGCAAGCAATAAAAAAAGGTTTTAGAAAAACTTCCCCCCGAAGGGGGTTAAAGGGATGGTCGAACGTTTTAGGCGATTTCGCCATATCTTAGCAGCAGTTTTAGTTAGGAGCGTGTAATTGAGGAAAATAAGGTTACTAGAAAATGGTTAAAAACGTATTTCAGCAATTTTAGAAATTCACCCCTTAAGAGGGTGAAATGGTGGAGGGGGTCGAACGTTTTAGGTCATTTTGCGATAGCTCAGCAGCAGTTTTATGTGACAGCATGAAATTCAGGATAATATATCTACTAAAAATGTATTTATTTCACCGTTTTATAAACACATCTATTAAAAATGTATTTATTTCAGCGATTTTAGAAATTTCCCCACTAAGGGAGTTAGATAGGGGGGGGGGGTCACACGTTTTAGGTCATTTTGCCATATCTTAGCGGCAGTTTTAGTTAGGAACATGGAATTCAGAATACCAAATCTACTAAAAAATTGTTAAACACGTATCTTTCATCATTTTTGCCATATCTCGGCAGCAGTTTTATGTAACAGCATGAAATTCAGGATAATATATCTACTAAAAATGTATTTATTTCACCGTTTTATAAACATATCTATTAAAAATGTATTTATTTCAGCGATTTTAGAAATTTCCCCACTAAGGGAGTTAGATAGGGGGGGGGGGGGTCACACGTTTTAGGTCATTTTGCCATATCTTAGCGGCAGTTTTAGTTAGGAACATGGAATTCAGAATACCAAATCTACTAAAAAATTGTTAAACACGTATCTTTCATCATTTTTGCCAAATCTCGGCAGCAGTTTTAGGTAAGAGCATGAATTTGAGGATTACAAATCTACTAAAAAAAGGGTTAAGCAATTATATCAGCGATTTTAGAAATTCATCCATAAAGAGATTAAATGGGGGGGGGGGGGGGGGAGGAAGGTCCGAACGTTTTAGGTCATTTCGCCATATCTCAGCAACAGTTTTAGATAGGAGCATGAAATTCAAGATAACATTACAGTAAAGAGCCGATTATACGTCTTTCAAGGGACCGTTCTAAAACGACGTATAACTGAGAAAGACGTAAAATCGAAATACTAGTCGCCTAAGGTTTAAAATCTTTGACTCCCCAAAGCAGAATATTTTGCAATGTTCTGCAACGAACCTTCAGCTGATCAAAAATGTTCTGCAGGAATAAAAAAGTAAAACACAGGGAGATTTTCTTGTATATGTAGGAGTACAATTTCATCTTGTGTAGAAATGCGAGACATTTTGTAAAACGCTAACATGCACACAAACCAAAGAAATGACGAATTTCGTGATTTTACTCCGATCGAATGACAAATTTCGCGTTTTTTTTTTTTCTCGTAATCGACTGACGTTTTTTGCAATATTTTTGAGATTTTTCTCTCGGGTAATTGCCGAATTTCACGATTTTTTCTCGGAACTGATCATTGAACTCCGTAATTTTTTCCACACGACCGATTGAGGAATTGCGAGATATTTTCCAACACTTCACTGACGAATTTCGCTTTTTTTTTTATCCGCGATCGATTGGTGATTTAAAAAAAAATTCGATATTTTCTTTTGACCGATTGGCAAATTTTTCAGCTCTTTATTAGGACCAATAGGCAAAAATCATATTTTTTTTTTCAAGCGACTGATCCACGAATTTCTTGTTTGTTTTTTTACCCACAACTGATTGTTAAATTTGCAATATTTTCCTTATTGATCGATAAATGTTGCAGATTTTCTTGCGACATATTGGAAAAATTGTGAGTTTTTCTGTGACTGATTGGCGAATTTCGCGATTTTTTTTCCGACGATCCACTGATGAATTTAGTTTTTTAACCTGTGACTGATAGGCAAAATTTGCGTTATTTTCTTTCTACAAATTGGAAAATTTTTTCGCTTTATCTTACAGCTGATTGACAAAAATCGAGGGATTTCCCACAACTGATCGACTAATTTAGCATTTTTTTTAGTCGTGATCGTGACCGATAGCCAAATTTCGCAATATTTTCCTTCTACAGACTGGCAAATTTTGCAGCTTTTTCTTGCGGTTGTTTGGCGAGAATCATGGATTTTTTTCCACAACTGTTCTACGAATTTTGTATGTTTTTCCACAAACAGCTGAAGAATTTCGCGATTTCTCCCCATGACCAACTGGCAAATTACGTGAGCTTTTCTTGCGACCAATTGATGAATTTCGCAATCTTTTCAATGAACGATTGAAGAAGTTTACCCGGTGATTGACAGACGAATTTAGTGCTTTTTCCAACGAATGAATGATGAACTTTGTTGAAAATGAGAATTTGAAATGTTCTGCAGAGAAGTTCATTGTTCTGCGACATACGTCGCACTTTTAAGCATATTCTGCTTTAGGGCTTTGACTGTCGAAATATAATGCTGAAATCATACAAATTTAATTTTGCTACCGTTTTTTATTGTTAAGAAAGTTAAAACATTGAAAAAAATATATATTAAATAATCATTTATACAAATTAAAAATAGAAGTGAGAATTATCAAACCTTTTATCAGCTGCACACCTTGAATTAATTTTTTTTTTTTAAATTTCATTATCGTAACTACAAAAAGATTTTAAATAATCTTTAACCGTCTCCTGACGTGCCGATTTACTTTGAGACTTAAGCATTGCATATGGAGAATTTCCTGGAACGTTTTCTCACTTGTGAGAAACATTTCTCAATTCATGTTCATGGCAACATTTCTCTTTTCGGGACATTTTAGGGATACGTTAAATGCTCAAAAGAGACCGAAGGGAAAATATAAATCGCGCTCAAACGTGGTCTAAATTGCAACGAAATCAGGAAATGAAGTGACGTTTACTATAGTACGTATAGTTACTGCAGTACTTATATACGACGTTTACTATATAAGGAAAGGGCATGTTTACAAACAAACAGTTCCATCAACCAATCTACCACTGCATTTTTGTCGCAGCTATCATTGTAGGAATCGTCATGGCGACGTAGGCCAATCATATCACAGACCAGTTTAACGTAGACCAATCAAATCGCTCCATCTCATGTGTACGGTAGGAGTCGTAAAGAAGGAACAGGTTTTTCTCCCAAACCAACAGTGATTTAACCAACAGTGACGTCAGTTGCCCTTTCCCTATTTACTAATCTCAAACTTGTCTCGTGAGCGGACTATCCACTGTCTATTCTTTTTCTCCCACCCCCTCCACAGATTCCATGAAACGTTTCTCGACTGTGGCAATTTGACTTTGCAAAACAGGATTCTGTACACTACAAATGACGAGCACCAGCTAATGTGAAGAAAAATTACGTTAATTGTTGATGTTAAAATTTTCATTTAAAGAAATTTTAGAATGCATTTTTTAATGATTTACAAAAGAAACAGTTGATCAAGATTGTAATTTAAATCACTGATTTTAATCATGTAATTAAAATAAAATCCTTAAAACCCTGTTTTAAAATACTAGTAATTTTTGCCAGTGCCAAAAATTGTGGCAAAAAGTATTTTTGCCGGGACGGTTTTTTCCACTTAGGCAAAAATTGACCAACCCTGATTTACCGTAATTAAAAACACTTAGAAAGTAATTTATAATTTAGGGGGTAAAATGAAATTAGGTATAAAATTTCCAAAAGTGTATAAAAATAAGTATCCTAAGAGTAAAGTATAAAAAATGGCCAAAAAGTGTAACAGTTTGCAAGTATGTATAGACACCGTCAAAGCACAGTTAATTTAAACTTAAAAGTGTTGTAATTTCAAATAAATAAATAAAAGTTATGGCGAAAAAAGGGGGAATTTACAAAATCTAATATTAATAAATTTGTAGTTTGTATTCAATTCAGATCTTTCGATACAATTTTTTATTTCTTATAAAAATGTAATACATTTCTTTTTAAATATTACAAAATAGGAACCTAAATAAAAAAATAAATCCCATTAACACCGGATTAAAATTTAAAAGTAATATTTTACTATTATTATTACTCATCGTTCTTATTCAATTAAAGTAAAATATGTCGGATATATTTCTATTTTCGCTCCCTTAAAAAGAACGGTTTTCTACTCAATTCCGTTTTCCGTTATTCCATCAAAAATAACGTTTATTTCTCGATCTTCATTTTGATTCCGATTCGAAGCACTGATTTCAATAAATCTATATAATTAATAAAAGAGCAAAGCATTTGACTGTCATCAACAGTTATGGGATGCCCGCTTCGCTTGTTCATAAAGCTAAGCGGCCATTTTTATTCAAAATTATTTTTCGAATAAAACCGCATAAAAGTTACATTTTTAGAAAGATCGTTCAAAATAAATAAATTAATGTTTGAGAGATGACTTGCATTCAATTATGTATATATTCTGAGATAACTTCAGTTGAAATTAGGTTGGCAACTCAATATCTTGCTTTACAAAAGTAAACAAACTAGGATTCATTCATCGTGAACGTTTAAAGTGTTAAACATATATATGGAGGATGTAGCCTGGTACAAAAAAATAAATCACAATCGTTGTGAACGTTAAAAATATTAAATAGGTAATTATTTGCAAAACAAATGCTCCAACAAACAAACACTTCCTTAAACCTATCTAACACTGCATTTCCGTCGTAGCTACCATTGCGGGAATGGACATGGCGTTAGAGTTTCCATACATCGATTACGCTACATCTTTAAATATTCTTTTGGGGCCATCTATCGGTAAACCTGGCAACTAATGAATATTTCTTATAAAATGCAATTAGAAAATAAGAAAAATATAATAATGCCGTGTACTACATATATTAATTATATATCAACGCAAATAACATTTTGTATTTTAACATATTAGAAACTTTCTCGTGAAAATAAATTTCTAATTTAGTAAGAGTCATATTAATACAATTAATAGTTATTGTTTATGTAATAAAATAGATTTTTAATGATAAAAATTTATTATAGGTTTTTTAGACTTATTAAAAAAAAAATAGGATTTCGATTTTTAACATAGTAACTTTGTAGCGAAAAAAAAAAAAAAAGATCAGTCATATTAATGTTATTAATAGTTGCAATTTAGTTATGAAATAAAAGAAAAGATGGTTTTCTAATGATCGAAATTTATTACAGTTTTATACAGTTGTGAAATCAGAATTTGAATAATGAAATGTTTACTCTGATGTAGCAGGGCAATTTAAAAGATCAAAATAACTTAGATTGCTCAAATTACTTCAAATTTATGTTGTAAAATACGTATTTTGTGCTTTTTTAGGGTTTCGTTCATCTCACGAAACCCTATTACTCCCGCTTCGTTGTCTGTCCGTCACAGAGCCATTCTCAAAAAGTATGTAACTTACAGAGTTGAAACTTGGTGTATAAATCTGAATAGCAGCTGTAAAGAGCTCAAAATATTAAAATTTGAAAAATTCGTATTATTAAAAAAATATATAGATAAAAAACCAAAATTCTAACAGCCTTTTCCTATTAAATTGAAACATTTTTTGTTATAGCCGATCCCAAAAATTAAAAAATCGACAATGAAATTCTTTCTACAATAATTAATTTTCTATCAGATGATTTTCACGTGAAAAATGAAAATGAAATAAAAAGTTTCACCAATCGAAAAAAAGAAATATGAAATAAAATTGATTGACGTCATAGTCGTAATAAAACGGAAAATGTCTAAGATTTCTCAATAATACAAGGAGTATGAGTATGTGTAAGTGGACAAAGCAGATTAATATCACGTCATCATAGAATTAAAAAGAAAATCTGACGTCATATGGGAAGTTTAACGAATTTTTCAAATGTTTGAGAATAATATAAAGCGAGTATCAATATAAATAATAGAGAATAGTAAATATATGAGTTTGAGAAACGTATTGAATCGTGATAAAATCCGATTATGGAAATATTCGCATATTTTAACATTTTGAAGGTGTACAATTTGCTTAATTTTGAAATTATTTTTTAAATATTGCATTTAGTCCGTATGACGGATATTATTATGACAGAATATAATAGCGGGCTTGGACCGCTATCCGGCTGGCTTAGATATTCAAAAAATGAAAAAATAGACCGATAAATTTTTACTTTATTTATAAAAAACATGACTTTTTGTTTGTTGTTGTTGCTAAATTATATTTATTTGAAGTTATTAAAGAAAGGATAAAGTGTTTTGAAAGGAATATTAAACGAAACCCTTTGAGAGATCTTAGATCACACTTACCCACTTGTTTTCTTTTGTCTTTTAAAAATATGCTTTGTAGCACTGCCTGGGGTTACCGAAGTATTAGAGAAGTTTTTGACTAAGTTCGTATGAATTCGAAGCACCGGTGTATTTAGGGGTCCGCTATAGTGGATGCAAGCTAGCTAGTAATCAAAAGATTTACATTTAACGTAATACAAAATATCATAATACTAATTTGTAAAATTTTTATTTTACTTCCGCCCTAAGCTTTTCCACAAATTTACTAAATTCGTGTTTTAATATACAAGAGGTTATACATTTATATTCACTTGATTTAACCTACTTCGTATACGGAACTACTTAAAAATTTCAAAGTTAGTAAAATTTTTAATATGTAGACGAGTTTTATTTCAGAAATAGTACTCATACTAGCGGAGCTTCGCCCGCTACGCTGGTCGGTATATTCCACACGGACTTCGATTTAAACGAACTTAGAATTGGGGGCCGCACTGTTTTCGGCACCGTACGCCCGCCTAGGTCTCGGAAAATCGCCGCAAAACTCCGATCAATATTAAAGCTTAGCTTTCAATGCAATGTTCATATTAGGCCTCCCTCTCTTTCGGACCGCTCTTAAGAGGCTACTTCACTCAGACGAAAACACCCGCTCGCTAATGTTAATCCTATGGAAAAAATATTTTAAGATATCTCGTTCACATTTCAATTTTTTTTTTTTTTTTTTTTTTTTTTTTTGGCAGTGGATAGCTGAGGTCAATCTCTATGCACGCTCCGTTCTACTTTTTCGATTTTAATTACAAGTTTTTTGTATTGAGGATACTTTCACTTTCGGACCCGATTTTGAAAGTGAAAGTATCCTCAATACAAAAAACTGCAACAAAAATCGAAAAAGTAGAAAGGAGCGTGCATAGAGATTGACCTCAGCTATCCAATGCAAAAAAAAAAAAAAAAACATTTAAAAATATTGAAATGCGAACGAGATATCTTAAGATATTTCCTCCATAGGATTAACATTAGCGAGCGGGTGTTTTCGTCTGAGTGAAGTAGCCTCTTAAAGCACGTGGAACAATGGAGATCAAAGCTTGTGCTCGCTCGCTTCGTCAGTCGCTTCCTTTTCGCCCCTCGATTCACTTTCGGGCCGTAGTTCGCCGGGAGGTTGAGCGCTAAACAAGTTTTTCATTTCTTCTTAATTCTATCGAAGGGGAGCAGCGTTCAAAAAAAGTTGACGCATGCGCAATAAGGTGAAAATTGAGTGGAAAATATTGTGTGTATCTTAGGGAAAGCCCTTTTCGCTTTAACTACATGGATTCAGAATTTAGAGACAATTTCCTGTTGAATGGTACATCTCGTATCTCCCTGCGACAATTTAGTAATAAAATAGCATGCAGTGGTGCGGTTTTTTTAGTGTTAATAAATGCTTATTTGTAATAATAATAATAATAATCATAATTGTTGTAGCGGTACATACTTAGTATATCGTAATATAAATTCAAAATGTCGTTCTGTGTTTGAAAACATTCGCTAAATTTGTAAAATTTCGGTATAAATTCATGCACGCAACCTGTGTCGAGGCTAAAATTATCTGCTGGCGGTATTTACGACTGCGCATTCTGACATTTTGACGTTGGAAAATACCGTCTATGAGTCCATTTATATACCGTATACGTATATACTCGTGTATAAATCGACAACCCAAATTCTTACGCAAATTTTTGAAAAAAAATTGAATTTGAAAAAAATTGAATTTTCGTGTATAAGTCGAACCATAATCTGCCAGTAGTATGCTGAAAAAGGATTTGTAATCAAGGATTAAAAAAATGAATAAATTTTCATTAAATTAGTAATTTTTTTAACGTTTCTGATCAGACTTTAAAAAAAAAAAAAATGCAACGTTTTAATTATGTAAAACTGAAGAAGCTTAAACTATTTTGAAGCCTATGTTCACAGCAATTTAATGATACTTAAAAAAAAGAAAAAATTCTTTGAAAAATCTATTCAAGCTTTATTTACGAGGGTAAACAACTTCTTAGACTGTTAAAATATAGTACTTCTTTGTATTGTAGGACTTTTAGGAGAGAAATCTAGAAGCATTCTCTAGTTGAACTCTTTTTAAATAAGGGGATTAAAATGTTGAAAGGAATGCCCCTATATTGAAGGGAATTCTGTCCCAGGAGAAAATGGGTGCAGAACAATTACAGAAACATTGTTTTTTTTTTTTTTTTTTGTCAATCACAGGGAAATGACTATTGTCTGCTTTTATCTTTCTTCCGGAGCATGAAATATTCTTTATTTCTTTTCTTTTCTTTTTTTTTTTACTAACTCCTATATAAGTTGAACCCAGTGGTGTAGTCCTGGGAAAAAAAGTGGGGGGACGCTTATAGTTTGGAACATTAGGGTTTGTATCACCCATAGGGCAAACTAAATTTTGAATTGCAGAGAAAAGAAATTAAAAAAATTAAAGTTAAAGTTAAAAAATTTTAATTAATTAAAGTTTTTTTTTTATGTGTTGGTCGTTAAATACCTTGGCATAGAATTAAGAAAAAATTTGAAACCTTATTTCGTGTCTGAAATTTTTTCGGAATATAATTCGTAATTCAGTAACACTAATTCACGCAACGAGATTTTTGTTAGAATATGTTTTGCATTATTTGTTTTGGAAATAGTCGTATAACAATTATTGTCCACTGAAAACATTGAAAGGTCTTGAAATTTTTATTTTACGGACACATATAGTTTAAGGTGGTTCTCAAGTTCCCTGCTCAACAACGCGAAACTTTCTGACACATTTTCTGACTCAGTTATAAATATAAAAGCATAAATATGACAGGTCTGGCTATCTAAGCGGAATTACTTATCGAGTTATAAGCGATTCTTGTCACATGAAACAAGTTTTTCCTTTTTCTGGCTGGCACGTCGGGAATTCGGTTCAAAACGCCTTCTTTGACAGTATTTTGTGAAGTATCTTCTGACGTTACCAAAAAAAATGGAAAACGCCATTCGATTACATAGTTTTTGAATAAGAACACCTGCCACTTTCATGTGTTTCCGAGCAAAAATGAATTCAGAAATGTGCCAGAAAGTAGCTCTTTTGGATTTGAGAACATCCTTAAGAAAGGTATTGTAATCCTGGGAAGAAAAAACAAGAAGGAAAAATGATGCGTCTAGCATAGATAATGAAACACTTTCCAACACATCGAGAAAACTGTAACGAAAATTCACCGTTAAATAAGGTAAAAGAAGATATGTAAGTAAACAGTTTAGAAAACATATAGTATACCACATTGAAAAATACAGTTTTCGAAATTCCCTTCCATTGCAAAAAAAGTAGTCGAATTATTTTGTGCATCCCTGTATATGATTTGTAGATTTGGATATATAATACATAGCATGATAAAATTTAGTTCAGTTTGAAAATTCACATTTAGCAATTTTCGCCAATCGATGGAAATGCCCTCGAAATCTTTAGTACGGCCCTGTATAATATCTAAACATTTTTGTTCACATCACAAATTAAGTTAATTTTTAATTCAGGTAAAAAACACATCAGGCAACTATAAAACTCACTCGCAGCAATTACCAACTGTAAACGACAATGTATCTTATCCTTTGCGTAGCCCCGTATATGAATTTATTTATATTCCACAAACTTCTATTAGTATACTAAATATATTATAGTTCAAAGAAAATGCATAGCATAATTAAAAACTACCCTTGAGCAATTCACTCCCATAGTTTGTAATACTTACGGATTCCCTTGTGTAGCCCTATGTATAGGAACAACCGAGTTTATAAACACACACGTTCTATGAAAAAAATTTCTTAAACTTAAAAACGCAAACCAAAGTTGAAAACACACTTATCACACATAGACTGTAAATATCGCACATGTACTGTGACCGATATCCTTTGTGTGTCCCTGTGAATAAACGCAATGCACACCACACTTTCAAGAGAGCAATTTATAGTCAACCTCAGTAATTAATGCATATAATTTTCATTATGTTTGAAATAGTGAAATATATCGCTAAATTGCACTGCAAAAGACTTTTCCCCATACAACAATGTGTAACAGAATTATTTTGTTTGACCCTGTAAATGAATAATAAATGTTTTGTTCCCCATATTCTATAAAAAGCATGTTTTAACGCGCTTCATAAATATATATATATATACCAATTTCATCATGTTTCAAATGGCGCAGCAGCATCAAAATGCACTTGAAACGATTATTTCCCATTGACTGTAATGCAATGGAATACTTTTGACTGTCCTTGTAAAAAAAACTATAAGTGCTACACCCTTCATTTGAAATAGGGAACATGCTATAGTAGACGACCATAACATACACAAATTTTAGGGCAATCCAAGCATATTTACGCGAGTTAGAGCACGGCCAAACGACAGACAAACCGAAGTCATAAACACTTTTCAACTAGGTCGGAAAGTGTTAAAAAGGCTATAAAATGTTGGTGATTTTTACTTTTTAAAACGATTGAATCAGCTCCTTTTCTTATCATTATGACTCTCTGTGTATGTGCGCATGCATATGTGTATGTTGGTATTTCTTTTTTACGTTCCCAAAGTTTTTTTAGTTTTTCATGTTGAGTTATGTTACACACCAATGTGTGTGTGAACATGAGGGAGTTCAAATGTTGTTTTCGACAGAGTTCAAATCTTGCAGGCGTGTGAAATATGATGAATAGACTGTTCAATATTCTGAGACTATGTACCACCGTTCAAACTCTGTACAGAATTTTGTTCAAACTGGACAAAGTGTTTCGTACCTAGACAATTTTGAAACTATTTTGTGACCAGAAGAAACACATAAATACTGTGTTTCTGTGTGAAAAATCGCCAAAAATTTTTACGGAGGCCGAGGATAACCGATAAATGATGCTTTTTATTTGTTGTCCGAAGACGAGTTTTAGGATTCAAATGAGAATATTTCTGAAAATCATATTTCATTAAGATTTCTCTAGAAATACTTGAGATAGAAACTTTAAATTAGTAATTAAGTTGCTTCTAATAGATTAGTGAAATGCTTGAAAGATTTTTTTTTTTTTTCAAAAATTCTAATTCTAATGGAGTGAAATGCAAAAAGAACATTCTAGAATCTTGGTTTCATCACGATTTCTGTAAAAATATTCCACCAAAACAAAGAACTTAAAACATGGCACATATGTACTTTTAGAACTTACATGCTCGCTAAAAACCTTTTTTTTTAATTCAAATTTTAAAAGGGGAACTGATGGGTAAATCTTCTAAAATCGTCTCATCACGATTCACCTGAATCAATTGTTTCCAAGAAACACGAAAATGAATATAGTGTATTAACATGTAGGTGCTCATAATAAATTGTTTTTAAAAAAAAAATCGAATTTTTAAGTGGTGAAATGAGCGGAAAACGCACTAAAGTCGCGATTCTTTTGAAACTATCAGGGCTAGAATCATTAAATTTGACATAAAAGTTATTTTTAGCATTTTTAGTTCTCTAAGAAGAATTAAAATTTTAATGTGTAAATCGGCTCAAGGAATGTTACTTCACCAATAACAGGAATAAAAGTCTACTCTAATTATAAATTTATTCGACTGCATAGTATTCCATAAAGTATTTTAGAGAGTCGAGCGGATTTTTTTTTTTAAAGATATCTTTTTGAAGTAGAGTTTTGATGGTAAATAACACATCAGATGACTTATTTAAGAAGCACTTTCCAAATAAATTAATTTTGAAGTTAATAAATTAAAACGAGGGCTCAAATTAATTTATTTTATTTATTAAATATTTAGATAAAAAAGGCGTTTTAAAATACCAGCAATATATTCAATTCTGTTACAGTTTAAAAATATGTATTATTTTTCTTCTCTCAAAGAAATGTCCAGAAATACATGTTCTCATAAGAGTTCTCAACTCTTTATAATTTTCTAGATTTTGTCTCAGTAGCAATTGTATGATTTTCAGCTTTCCAACTTTTGAGTAAGGTTGTGAATTTCACTTAGGGTGAACCGTTAATGATTTGCATTATAAGATGAATATTCATTAAAATTAAATTACTATTATTAAATAAAAGCGCCAAATTTTGTCACTAAAAATACCAACTTGCTGTCAGACTCACCATCTTTTCGATGAAGTCTTCTAGTTATAGCTACAAATCGACCAATACAGGTGTTCGAAAAAATTGAAACGCTCTTTAATTTTTTATTTGTTGAAGATAAGTGGGCAATGTAAGATCCAAAAAAGTTTAAAATAAGGTAGCAAAATGGCAGGAGGGGGGCGGGGGAGAGACGACTATATAATAAATTAGAAAAGCTATGAAATATTACACGAAAGTGGTAACAGTAATACGGGTGATAATATACATATGCAATTGATCTTAAACAAAAGATAATCGATGCTTGCAACAATATTTGTGACAAAGAACTCTAAAACATTTATAAAAGTGTTTTTAGAAAAGCTCAGTAAACGTACTGGAGCTGACGAAAACACTTAGGGAATGCTTAGCCAGTTATTGTTATTGTTTTTAATTATGTTTCTAAGTTTTAAAACTACACCGTCTCTTTACATAATTTCTGACCGTATAGCTTTTTAGTTAAATATCTATCCTATGCATTTTTATCTGCACTTATCAATATTTAATTTTGTTATAAAAAAAACTATCATCAATCTATTTTCACTGATGAAATAATATTTTAATGGTTTGATAAAGTAGAATAAGTCAGATTTCTTCTTTCATTTTAAATTAATTTTAAAGTTATGCAGTTTTTAATGATTTTGCTGCAGCGAAAAAGAAATTTTTTCTAACTGACAAATTTTGTATAGAAGAATCATATAAAAATTTTAAATACATAATTTTCTTAAAAATAAAAATAGGATTATTTCATTGACAATATTATTTTATTACCTTATTTTAAACAATTTTTAAAATTTACATTACCTATTTATTAGAGATGAGATGGGCTCGACTTTTATACAAATCTTAGACCTCGAGCAGGCTGGGACTCAAAATAAAAATTTTAACTATTCAAAAATTTAAAAATGGAAAAGAAATCTTCGATTTGAAAAACGAGAATGTAATTCTGAAAGTGTTTTACAATGTTACAGTATTATATTTTATTATATTGTTTTACAATCCTTTAAAAATCAGTTTGAAAAGGAATTGAATTGTTATTGATGGGTTATAAGGATAAGTATTTTAAGTAATTCTGAAGCCTTTGCACGCCCAATGTTAGTAGCAAAAAGAAACTGTGGGATATCCCTTGTCTATCTCGCTTTCTGTTTGAAGTCCTTCCTTGATTCCAGAATTACTGGAAAACAGAACTACCATGATTGTCTTTCTGTCATAATTGTATATTGATATTTAAAATAATAAGAATTGTGACTTTTTCAGATTTCCGCCAGCGGTTGTATATAAATAACAACTTTGCTATTTTAAACAAATTTTTCATATTCACAAAAATCTCAAAACGTTTCCATTAGGGTGTATTTAAAATTAATGCTTGTTTCTATGTAAGAAGAGATTTTTTTAAAATAAGAAAATTAATCTTGAAACAATTTTAAAATATTATTAACAATTTTCTACTGCGTACTTTCGGAGTCCGGCTTGGGCTGTGATAATATAAAATATTTCGGACTCGGGCGGGCTCCACAAAACAGAGCCCAAGCTCATCTCTCCTATATAGGTGAAAACTGGGAAATTTAGTTAGTAGCCAGTGGCCGGTAGACTCAGTTTCATTAGTGGCCACTTTTTAAAGTTAGTGGCCACTATTATGTTTCAAACTTTCTTGACATCTAGATAAATTATAATCGTTGTATATAAACATATTTTTCTATAAGAGTTTTATACCTATTGTATGAGTGAATTTCGTATGATTAAACAGTATCTCTTAAAGAAAAATAATCCAACTGGTGAGCATGTGGCAGGAGTCGAAATATTGAAAATACTGAAATGTCCTTAAAACCCGCTTGTATCCGGTGGGAAAAAAGGAATAAATTACTTGAAATGCATGTGGAGTCAAAGATGATGAATATATTTTGCAGAATAAAACTGTATTTCTTGAAAAAATAATCGAACTAAAGAGTAATAATAACATGCACGTAAGAGCACATGAGAAAAAGCCGAAATATTGAAAATACAGCTAAGTCGTTGAAATCTGTTTGCATCTGGTAGGAAAAAGAATTAACCAGTTCTCTAATTAGATGTAATCAATGTAGAGATGCATATTTCCATGAAAAATGGTGTATTTCACTTGGCGATCGATAACAGATTTTTTAATCGCCACTTGGCGAGTGGCGACTAGGGTGGCAATCGATGGCTGATTTTTTAATCGCCACTTTTTAAACTTTAATCGCCACGTGGCGAGTGGCGACCGCTAATTTTCACCTATACTCTCCTACTTATCTCTAACAGGTATTTAAAGCGCCTGTCAACCTTTATGGATACCTTTTATACCGGCCAATATATCATACTCATTATTCACAAATGTTTGTAAAATTAACTTTACAACAACAATAAAATGTGAAGGAAAAGCATTTCATGCACTTTTTATCAAAAATAAAATCGTGTTCAATTTAAACACATATCAAGCAATAATTGCATATAAATGATATATCATTACCTATAAATGATAATGCATTCATTCGAATTCTTTTGAGTGCTCATGTAAAAGAATTCGCGCATAGCATAACACACTAAAATTTAAATCAGCTGCAAGACGCATTTCAAGAAATATCAGGCCATAGACAGTAGTGTATTTGAATTCTTTTGTGTAGTCCTGTATACGAATAGCATTTACGTATCCCTCAGCTAATTAATATTTTTTTTTCAGCTGAAAAAGCATCATATCATCGAAAACGCGTTTCCAGCAACTGAACACATAGATGACAATGTGTCCATATTCTTTTGTACGGCCTCAAAAGCACTACACTGTTAAAAATTTGAAGCAAACTGTCCAGTCATTTGACCGTTTTTATAGAAAATTGTTACATAACCATAATTTAACTCTATTATGACCATAATATGGACAATAATATGTTCGGAATAGAGTTAAATTGCAGTTACGTAACCGTTTTCTATAAAAACGGTCAAGTGACTGGACAGTTTGCTGCAAATTTTTAACAGTGTATCAATTTTCGATATATTTAGAGTATTATAACTTCATCAATGTGTATTTCAAACAATTTCTGCCCATAAAGTGTAATATAAAAGAACTCTTTATTTGTTCTCCAGTAAACGAAATATTGGTGCTATCAGGCGATGCAACACCATAAACACTTTTCAACGGAAAAGCATAAAAAATTAATGCTTCATTTCTTAAAATTGTTAATTTATCGGTGTGCTAATATTTTTAAAAAATTAATAAGTTTGCAAAGTGTGCGTCCTCCCACGTCACTAGCATTCCCCTTGAAAATAGAAAGTAAGGGGACGCTCGAGATAAAATAAAGAAGTGAGGGGACGCCGTTCCCCCGCGACTACACCACTGGTTGAACCCCCATTTTCAACTCCCACATTTTGTCTAAAATTCTTCGACTTATACACGAGTATATACGATAAGTATATTTACTGTCAGGGGTCGATGCAGGTTTTTTTTCTTGGGGTCCATTTTGTGAAAAGTAAAGGTTATTTTTGTGAAATTTATTATATTTTTGTGAAAAATAACATTTTGTAACGAAAGTTGATATCCAGTTAATCAAATTCAAACCAAGCAGTTATAAACAAAAACTTTTTAAAATCCTTTTGCTGAAGTTTTCCTCACTGGTGAACTTGCTTGTTTACAAATTACACATTTTAAAACATCACAAAATAATAAATAAATAATAAATAGTAAGTTTTTATCAAATTAATATTTGTGAAGGGGCCCATTTTATCAAATTGATTTTTGTGAAGGGGCCCATTTTATCAAATAGATTTTTGTGAAGGGGCCTATTTTATCAAATTGATTTTTGTGAAGGGGCCCATTTTATCAAACAGATTTTTGTGAAGGGACCCATTTTATTAAATAGATTTCTGTGAAGGGGCCCTAAATAGGCCCCAAATTTTTCCTGGATCGACCCCTGACTGTAAAATTTACACCTATGCATATTTTGCTATAAATAAAGAATAAATTTACTTACCAAATTTTCTTTCTCTTTCTGTTCGATGCCAATGGGTAAACTCGCCATTTCTGTTTTGACACTCTGTCTTGACACTTTCTTTTCGAAGTCTTCAAACAAGATAATCGCTGACGTCGTGAGATCCAAAATTAAAAAAAAAAAAAAAAAAAAAACCTCAATTTCTGAAAAAAAAAAAAGATAGAAAATAATTACAACAGGATATAATATAAAAACATTCGCTTAAACATCTTTGTTATGTGAAATTCGAATGAGAACAAATATTTATGAAAACATGTTAAATTTATATATTTAAATTCGAAAATAGAATATCCATAGATAAAATTAGCAGGCTTCGCCTACTAAAGTATCCATCAATACAGCGTTTTAGTAAAATAGGCGGGATAATTATATAACTGTTAAAGAAAAAAAGAAAAAAAAAAGGTATATTTTTCAAAGATTAACTAAGCATTTTTGTAAAGTGTAATGCACTTTAAAACATTTTCAAGAAAAATTGTGTAATTATACAATAAAAATCCAAAAAGTGTTTATTCTTTCTTGTCATAGCCATTTTATTCACTGTAAATCTTATTTACAGCAGAATTTCTTATTGTCATGTCTCATTAGAACTCGAGTATAGAGGCGAATGGGACAATTATATAATTTAAAATGATACATTTTTTAAAAGCCTAACTAAGCATTTTTACAAAGTCTATTGTACTTTCATTTATTTTGTTAAATAACATTTTCAAGAAAAATTGTGTCGAGCAAAATATAATAAAAATCAAAAAAGTGTTCATTCTTTCTTGCCCATAGCCATTTTATTCCGTGTAAATCTTATTTACAGCAGAATTTCTTATTGCCATTAGTTCCGTTTAATGCCTCATTAGAACTCGAGTATGGAGGCGAATGGGACAATTATATAATTTAAAATAATACATTTTTTAAAAGATTAACTAAGCATTTTTACAAAGTCTATTGAACTTTCATTTATTTTGTTAAATAACATTTTCAAGAAAAATTTTGTTGAGCAAAATATAATAAAAATCAAAAAAGTTTTCATTACTTGTTGTCATAATCTTTTTTTTTTTTCCCCTGTAAATTTTATTTACAGCAGATTTCTTATTCCGATTAGTCTTGCTTTTTGTCTCACTAGAACTCGAGTAGAAGCAACCGGGAGAGTTATATAATTATGCATTTTGTAAGGTCTAACTAAGCATTTTTGTAAAGTCTAAAGCACTTTCATTTGTTTTTGTTAAATAACATTTTCAAAAAAAAATTTGTAGAGAAAAATATGATGAAAATTAAAAAAGTGATGCTTTATTGAAATTTTATTTACTGCAGAATTTTTTATTCCCATTAGTCCTGCTTTATGTCCCTATAGAATGCGAATAAACAACTGTATGGAAAAAAAGTGCATTTTTTAAAGCCTAACTGCGCAATTTTGCATTGCACATTTCTTTTGTTAAAACACATTTTCAAGAAAAAGTTTGTTGAACAAAATATAATAATAAAAAAAAATTTGTATGAAGGTGAATAGATAATTATATAATAACAAAAAAAAAATGCATTTCTTAAAGCCTAACTAAGCAGTTGTGTAATGTTTAATGTACCTTAATTTGTTTTTGTTAAATAACGTTTTCAAGAAAAATTTTGTTGAGCAAAATATAATAGAAATTCACAAGCTTTCACGCTTTCTTGAAATTTCATACACTGCATAATTTCTTATTCCCTTTAGTCCTGCTTTGCACCCCAAAATAATTCGATTATGGAAGGGAATAGAAAATTATGTCATTGAAAAAAAAAAAGGTGCATTTTTCAAAGCCTAACTGAGCCATTTTGTATTGCACTTTAATGTGTTTTGCTAAAACACATTTTCAAGGAAAATTTTGTTGAACGTAATATAATTTTTAAAAAAAAGTGTTAAATATTTCTTGCCATAACCTTTTTTTAATGTAAATTTTGTTTACAGCAGAATTTCTTATTCATTTAGTTCCTTTTATGTCACTTTAGAACTCGAGTATGGAAGTGAATGGGACAGTTATATAATTGTTAAAAAATGGTGCATTTTTTAAAGACTAACTAAGCATTTTTGTAAACCGTAATGCACCATTTCTTTTGTTAAATAACATTTTCAAGGAATAAATAACATTTTCAAGAAAAATTTTGTTGAGCAAAATGTATTGAAATTTTAAGTGTTCATGCTTTCTTTAAATTTTATTTACTGCAGAATTTCTTATTTCCATTAGTCCTGCTTTATATCCTTATTTATAGAATTCAAGTATGGAGGTAAATAGACAATTATAACAATTGCAAGAAAAAAAAGGTGCATTTTTTAAAGCCTAACTAAGCACTTTTCTAAAGTCTAATGCACTTTAATTTGTTTTGTTAAAAATATTTTTAAGAACATTTTTCTTGAGTAAATTATAATAAAAATCAATAAAATGTTCGGTCTTTCTTGCCGTAACTTTTTTTTAATGTAAATTTTATTTACAGTAGAATTATTTACAGTAGTATAGAAGCAAATGAGACAATTTCATAATTGTAAAAAGAGGTGAATTTTTCAAAGCCTAACTAAGTCTAATGCACTTTCATTTGTTTTGTTAAATAACATTTTCAAAAAAAAAAAAAAAAAAAAAGTTGTTGCGCAAGGTTTAAAAAACAGGGGTCGATCTAGAAAAAATTTGAGCCCTACTTGAGGGCCCCTGCCTTCACAAAATTTCTTTTAATAAAACAGACAACCTTCACAAATTTCCACTTAATAAAACAGCTCCCTTCACAAAATTCCTCTTGATAAAATAGGACTCTTCACAAAATTCCTCTTGTGAAAATAGGTCCCTTCCATAAAAATATACTCTCCACTAATTATTTTTATTTTGTTAGGTTTTAAAATGTGTCATTTGCAATAAAACATGTTCACCAGACACGTAAACATTAGCAGAAGGACTTGAATTTGAGTAGATGGATTTCATATATTTCGTAACAAAATGTTATTTTTCATGATTTTTAAAAATATGATATATTTCACAAAAATAACTTTTACTTTCCACAAAACGGGCCCCAAGACAAAAACCCTGCATCGAGCCCTGAAAAGGTGTCCGATTTACTCCAATCCTCTTATTTTTTATAGAGTATGGGGGGGGGGGGGGAGAGATACACACATACTACGATTGATAAAAACAGGAGTCTCATACCTTTTGAATCTTTCTACCGCCAGTGAAAAGAGATGTTGTTTCAAGTTCTCATAACCTTTTAAATACTTATTGAAATTACACAAACATCTGTAATATATTTACACCCTATTTCAGGCTTTATAAAATGTAAAAATAAACACTTATAAATAATATAATGTAATAATTTTAAAAAAATCAGCTAATATTTCAAAATTTTTCACATGATATGTCGCAATCCGCACGATAATTTAACTTAGAATCCATCTATTTAAAGCAGTTTGGTAATTTTGTCAAATTTCCATCGAATTTCGACCGAGTACGCATGCGTCAAAAAAGGACCGGCCAATGAGGCGAGGGTCTATTCCTGTCTCCAAACGTATTTGGGATCAAGATCAAATCATGTTGTTTTGATGGCTTCTTTCACGTTGTGTTAAACCTAGGAAGATATTTATATAAAAAAACTGTGGAGTGTTTAGAAGGTATTTATTTTATTTATTGTTGTATTTATTGTAATTTGTATGAATACTTAGGTATCCATTTCGGATTTACTGTGTAACATGAATTTAGGTTCATTTAACGTTCGCGAAATCAAATCATTTTGTTTATATAGTACAGAAAATAATTATTCAATCGTAAATAAAAATATAGTAGAACATGTAATACAAAATTGGACCACTTATATTCCGTTTATGATCGGGTATGAATCTTATGGTGTTCTGATTGCTAATTAAAACTATTATGTAAATATAATGTCAAAAGACAGTACGCACGGTAGTAATATTTTTATTTTTATATGTTCAAAAAAAGCGAATCTGAGCGTCTGAATATAAATTATAAAATATTATTTCTGTATTTAGCAACTAAATATTTAATAAATATGCAGGAATGTGACTAGCTTTATGTGAATGTATAATATATATAAGTCTGAACTTTAGCATTATTTTTTAACAGAAATATATTATCTCTATTCGATTTAAAAGTTTTGTCATTACATAAGTGTGCTATTTTATTTGTAAAGAGTATGTATGCATTATATTGGTTGTATGTATACAAATCTTTAGAATGTTTTGATTTGCAAACTCTTAATATTTGAATAATAATGTTTACATTATATTTGTTTGTATGTATACAAACAAGTATATATACAAACAATGTATCATGTAACAATATTAATATTTACATTGTTTGTATGTATACAAATCTTGAATGTTTTAATTTATTACATTCATTTTTTACCAGTTTGCATGTCCGTTCATTGGCGATTCATAAGAAACTCATAATTTGTCACAAATTGGTGATTTTATTGATTTAGTGCTTTGCCCAGGAATGTGGAAAAAAAAACTATTTTTGACATCTGGTGAAATGAATGAGGTTATTTCCGTTTTTATTTTGTATATAAAAAATGTTATATGTAAAAAAATCCTGGTCATTAATCACATTGTCTTTTGTATATTTAAAGACGATTACTTATTCTTTGTAATTCTTTTTTTTGTTGGGGGTTTTTGAGCAAAATAATATTACTTCATAACTAGAACCAGTTCCGCTTAATCATTAATATTTACTTAATCCTTTGACCGCTGAGCAAATGGGCAAATTTGTAATGTTTTTTCTGTTATTTTTTTTTAAATGTCAAAAAAAGATAAATTTTCAAACTTGGTATAAAAAACTTAGGTATTTCTCTATTATCCCATCGTCCACTTTTCATAACAAAATACTATCGCCAAACTGTATGAATAAATGCCAAAAATGCAGTCCCATTTACTTGATGTCGGAAGCATTATACGTGTTTGTTATGTCGTCAAGTGGTTTTTAATTCAACATTTGCGCGTATTAATTACAATGTTCTCCCGTTTATTTGGCGTTACAGTTTGGCGACAGTTTTTTGTTATGAAAAGTGGTCGATGAGATAATAGAGAAGTACCAAAACTTAATTACGTATATGAGTAGATTCCTTGACAGTATTAATCATTACTCAATATTTTAAAACTGCATCATATTTGTAGAATTATATTAATTTAAACAATGCTTCTATTGAAGTGTGAAGAAGCACATACTTCTATGAAGAACCATATATTTACATAATCGTTTTCATTAGCAATCGGAACACCATAAGATTCATCCCTGATAATAAACGGACTATAAGTGATCCAATTTTGTATTACGTGTTCTACGATATTTTTACGTACGTTTGAATAATTATTTTCTGTACTATATATACAAAATGATAGAGATCTAAAAACACAATTTCCATCGGATTGATTTCGCGAATGTTAAATGAGCCTAAATTCATTTTTAAACAGTAAATCCGAAATGGACACCTAAGTATTCATACAAATTATAATAAATAAAATAAATACCTTCTAAACACTCCACAGTGAGTTCTATATAAATACCTTCCTAGGTTTAATGCAATGTGCAAGAAAAAAACAAACAGGAGATGATCCCAAACACGTTTCTAGAGACAGTAATAGACCCTCACCTCATTGGCTGGTGATATTTTTTACGCATGCGTATTGGGTCGAATATTGTTGAAAAATTATTTTGAAGAAAAAATCGGGAAATTCACAAAATGGTTTCGGGAAAAACTTCACCAAATGGTTTCAAAATTCTTTGATTGACAGCGGGAAAAAAATTTCATTTTACATTCAATCATCGCAATTGGCGAGTGTGACTATTAAGTTTAGCCAGTACTGGCAATAACATCAATTACCAATTTTTAGTATTACTCGCCGATTGGTGAGTGTTAATTTTGTCTTATATCACAAACTGTATTTACATATACTACTAGACATAATGATTATGAACCATGATTTTTCTATTATTGGGTAAGATTCATGTTTTTTCAGCAATTCTTTGATGAAATTCGTGTTTTTTCAGCGATCCTTTGAAGAATTTCGCATTTTTCACGTGATCCTTAACGAAATTCGCATTTTCCAGCGATTCTTTGGTAAAATACATTTTATTCCGCAATTTTTAGACGAAATTTAGTAAAAAAGCGTGATCTTTTGGTGAACTTTCCTTTTTTGCGATTCTTTGACAAAATTTGCTTATCTTTCACGATCCTTTTGCATAATTAATGTTTTTTCTGTTGTCTTTTAACGAAAGTCATGTTTCCCCATGATCCTTTGATGAATTTAGTGTTTTTTCCTCAATCATTTGACGAAATCTGTGATTTCCCCCCCCCCCCCCCGCGAAGATTGGTTAGATGTTTTTAGTCTGCAGGTGCCCTAAAAAGTCTGTGACGCCCGTTGCTGCATTGCACACATTCTTCCATGTGACATCGAACGAAGGAAATTCATCCTAAAGAATCATTGTTTCATTCTTGACATTTCTGGAAAGAAACAACGTTCAACTCATTGGCTGAATTGTAAAGGGCGAAATGTGTCAAACATTAGCGGAAAGAAAGTGCGCAATTTGTTCGTTCATGGATAAAATCATGAAATTCATTAATCGATATTTGATAAATTGCGAAATTCTTCAATCGATAGCGGAAAAATCGCAAAATTCATTAATCGACAGTGGAAAAATCGCAAAATTGATCAACTGGTTTCGGGGGGAAAAGTTTTCGAATATCGTCGAATGGCTTCGAGAAAAAAAAATCACAATCCGTCAATTTCGGGGAAAAAATCGTGAAATTCGCCAAATGGTTTCGAAATTTGTCGAGCGACAGCAGAGAAAAAAATCTTTTTCCATTCAATCATCGCAATTGGTGAGTGTGACTATTATGTTTGACCAGTGGTGGCAATAAAGTCCATTGCCAAATTTTCAGCATTACTCGCTGGCAAGTGTTAATTTTGTCCTATACTTCAAAATCCTTTTGATCATATCATCAGTGTGCAGGACAATTTTTTTACAGGAGACCATTTGATGAATTTTGTGATTTTTCCATTATCGATTGACCAATTTTACTGCTATCGATTGTTGAATTTTATAATTTATCAACTATTGATTAGCGAATTTCATGATTTTTTTCCATGAACATTTGACGAATTATGCAAAAAAATTAAGAATATCGTTAAATTGTCTTGGGTAAAATAAATTTAATATTATCAAATGCCTTCGAGAAAAAAGTTGTAAGTTGAAACACCTGTGACCTCTTTTTCATGTTATGCATCTCGGGTCTATCCCCCCACTCCCCCCCCCCAAGTGGGACACTTTTCTAAATTTTGCAGACACCTCTCATGTGATATATCGCTGGAAAAGTCTTTGACTGCTTATTCATGTTATGCATCTCCGGGGTCCATCCCGCCACCCCTCCCCTCCCCCCCCTAAGGGAGGCACTTTTATAAATTTTGTTGACACCCCTCATGTCATATATTGTTGGAAAGGTCTGTGACTGCTTAATCATATTATGCATCTCCGATGTCCATCTCCCCACTTTCCCCCCCACAAAGGGTACTTTATAAATTTTGCACACAACCCTCATGTTATATATCATTGGAAAGGTCTGTGACTGCATAATCATATTATGCATCTCTGATGTCCATCTCCCCACTTCCCCCCCCCCAATGGGTACTTTATAAATTTTGCACACAACCCTCATGTTATATATCATTGGAAAGGTCTGTGACCACTTAATCATATTATGCATCTCCAATGTCCATCTCCCCACTTTGCCCCCCACCCCCCCAAGGGATACTTTTCTAAATTTTGTTGACACCCCTCATGTCATATATTGTTGGAAATGTCTGTGACTGCTTAATCATATTATGCATCTCCGATGTCCATCTCCCCACTTTGCCCCCCCCCCTCCCCAAGGGGTACTTTCTAAATTTTGCACACAACCTTCATGTTATATATCATTGGAAAGGCCTGTGACCACTTAATCATATTATGCATCTCCCATGTCCATCCACCACTTTGACCCCCCAAGGGGGTACTTTTCTAAACTTTGCACACACCCCTCATGTGATATATCAATGGAAAGGTCAGTGACCGCTTAATCATATTATGCTCCCCACTATGAAATTTGTCAAGTTAAAGCAACTATAAATTTTATTTTTATGGTACTATCAAGTTGTTTGCCGTCAAATTTTGACGGGTTCCATCTAGTTAATATATAAAGCGGCCCTCAAGGATGAAATATTATTATTTCTGTTTTCATTAATATATTGTAAATTTGGTACTTTCGTGTTGTATTTTGTTTCTGTTTTCATTAATATATTGTAAATTTGGTACTTTCGTGTTATAGCGGCCCCCAAGGATGAATCGCCAAGCGACCAAGGTTTATCGTCAAATTATAAAGGATGTATTACATAATAATTATATGATACATATATAACATTTCTCGACGTATGTGGCCAAGTTATAGTCATATAGGATGCATATATAATGTATATATATGACATGTGTATATGATGTATATACGACATATAAGACGCAAATAATTTGTGTGTATAATAACGTATATGGCACATATAGGAGTGTTCGGAATATATATATATATATATATATGCGTATATAGGATGCATATATAAGCTTTGCGATGATCTTGGCGAAATCATAACTGCAACCTTGGCATAATCATAATTGTGGGGGCCGCTATAACATGAAAGTACGGCTTTTTTTTTTCGCTTAAGCTTTCCTAAACGAATACTACAAATTCAATACTTTTGTCGATGCAAAACAAACGTCTTTGCGGATTGCAGTTTTGTCTGTTAGGTGAGTTTATGATTCTATAACCAAGGGTTGATGATTCAGGCAAAGTTGGGGTCTATTTAGGGCCCTTCACAAAAATCTATTTAATAAAACAGGGCTCCTTCACAAAAACGAATTTAACAAAATGGGCCCCTTCACAAAAAAAAATTGATAAAATGGGTTCCTTCACAAAATTCCTTTTAATAAACTAGGCCCTTTCACAAAATTCTATTCCATAAAAACTTACTATTTATTAATTATTTAGTGACGTTTTAAAATGTGTCATTTATAAACAAACAAGTTCTCCAGAGAGGCAAACTTCAGCAGAAGGATTTTTAAAAGTTTGTGTTAATAAATGCTTGGTTTGAATTTGAGTAAATGGATTTCAACATTCCTTACAAAATGTTATTTCTCACAAAAATATAATAAATGAAAAAAAAAATAAACTTTTCTTTTCACAAAACGGGCCCCAAGAAAAAAAAAAAAAAACCTGCATCGACTCCTGATAACGGAGGTTATAAACAGGGCTGTAGCTAGAAGTAAACAACAGGGGGTGCTCAAGAAAATGTAGGGGGGGGGGGGGCTGATACTATACTACTATTTCTCTCTACTATTTCTCTCTCTCTCTCTGACACATGCACGCACAAACACATATATATGATCAAAGTATTATATAAAAAGGTAAATTAGTGCATATTCATAGTGTAGGCACTATGTTTCTTATTAAATTGTTTATACACTATATTGCCAAAGGTGACCGGTCACTTGCGATTTTAGCCGTTTTTTAACTATCTAGAAAAATACATGAGGAATTAACCTGAAACTGCAGGTGTCTAAACAATATAGTATAGTTTATATATTTCCGTGAAGATTTTTTCACGAAACCCCATAGGGGACTGTCAACAAATTGAAAAAGAACGAATATCTTTTGGATAACCCTGTAAAAACTAATGTAGCAAAGGCGTTCAAACTCGAGATTATTAATAAGTGGCTTATTATAATATACTGTGTTCACTTTTATGAGGATAGCATGTATACTTGTAGAGAAATTAAGGTTTTTATAAAAACAATTCCAAATTTCGCCTAGTTTTTTGCTTATAATTTGCAGAGTTCTTAATATAAAAAAAAGTTCTTTTCAGAAAATATGACAAACAACATTGTACATAATACTCTGCAATCAGAGTTAAAAAATAATAATAAATGGATGAAAATTGAGCAGGTTTACTAAAAAATGTTTCACTCCGCATGCGCGGATGCAATCAAAATGTAATATGTATAATGTATTAGCTAAGTATATAGAGCAACTTTTGTGAAAATCTCAAAATCATAGTTTGAAAATTCTGAAAATTATCGTCGATAGTATAAGCTCGAAATCCGTTATTCCCAAAAATAAGCAAAAATATGAGGGGTTGTGTGAAATATCTGTTGATTAGTGCCAAGATAGCGTACACAATATTGCACGTATTTGGATACAACCCCTCATATTTTTGCTTCTTTTTGGGAACAACGGATTTCGAGATTATTCTATCGACGATAATTTTCAGAATTTTTAAGCTATGATGTTGAGACTTTCACAAAAGTTGCTCTATATACTTGGCTAATACATTATGCATATTATATTTTGATTGCATTCGCGCATGTGCAGTGAAACATTTTTTAGTAAACATGCTCATTTTTCATCCAATTTTTATTATTTTTTAATTCTGATTGCAGAGTATTATGTACAATGTTGTTTGTCATATTTTCTAAAAAGAACTTTTTTTTATGTTAGGAACTCTGCAAATTATAAGCAAAAAACTAGGCGAAATTTGAGACTGTTTTTATAAAAACCTTAATTTCTCTACGAGTATACATGCTACCCTCATAAAAATGAACACAGTATATTACAATAAGCCACTTATTAATAATTTGGAGCATTAACGCCTTTGCTACATTAGTTTTTACAAGGTTATCCAAAAGATATTCGTTATTTTTTAATTTGTTGACAGTCCCCTATGGGGTTTCGTGAAAACATCTTTCCGGAAATATATAACCTATATTATACTGTTTACACACCTGCAGTTTCAGGTTAATTTCTCATGTATTTTTCTAGATAGTTAACAAAACGTCTAAAATCGCAAGTGACCGGTTACCTTTGCCAATATAGTGTAATAACTTTATTTGATGCTAAGAAAAGTAAAAGCTGCAGACCGGGATGTAATACCTTCTGGATTATTTTAAAGGAATACCGTATACACTCTTCTCAAAAACACTATAGCATATACTTTTTATGGTATACCCTCTGCCTAAAGCGCATCCTATGCCCTCCTATGTCACCTATGCCCTCTGGTTTTTTTACTACTACATCACTGGCTGGAGAATGAAAATTTTCAGTGTATAATTATACTTGTGAAATAATATGTGATGATGTCAAAAAGTAAATAAAAAGCTGTTTCACCTGTTTCAAAAGAGTTGCAACCTTTAATTTTTTTCTGAATATCCCCTGCCCTTCAGGATTCTAAAGTTATGTTATTATATGATAAAAAACATTAGAATAATCAAGGGTGTATTTTGCATTTTAAAATTATTTTTGTGTCTAGTCAAAAGCTAAAACCACTTGTATTTAAATTGGCTATAACTCATTAGAATAACTTTGTTTTATGCTAATAATGGAAAGCGCTGCAAAATGAAAAATTTTAGTAAACTAATGCAAAAGTCAATGTTTGCATCAGCAAAAGGTTGCTAATTCTGAGTATGTGCAGATAAAATGCGCGTCTGTTGAAGCACTTATTTGCAGTTTTTAAACAAATACTACAATTTAGTATTTATGCAAAACTGTAAAGAGCCCCCAAAACTAAGTTCAATTTTTGAACAGAGTTTCATTTGAATTTTTGAAACAGAATTTCATTTGGCGGCCTTGGCAACTTTCCCAGGGAGGGGGGGGGGGCTCAAACTTTTTCAGGGGGTGCTGAGCCCCCCCTGGCATCCCCCTAGCTACGGCCCTGGTATAAAGTAATACTTGGAATTTGAAAAAAATATATTTGTGGTGTGGTTCTTGTCTTCTCCCGCCATGTCAACTGTCCCGGATTCCACCTACACCTTATCTTACGTACAACATAAGTAATAATATATGTATCATATGTTATTTGCTTAAGGTGGATTCTCAACAACGCACAAATTTTTGACACAATTTCTCACTCATTTTTAAACGCAGAGGCATAAAATTGGAGATTCTGACAATTGATGCAATTTTGAATCGAAATGAGTTTTACATTTTTTAATAAATCAATTACTTATCAAGTTGTAAGCGATTCGTGTCACGTGACACATAGCTATAAACTTTTCTATCGCTATCAAGTCCGGAAACTCGGTTCAAAACGTCCACTTTGACACTGTTTTCTGAAAGAACTTTTGCGTTTATGAAAAAATGGAAAACGTATTTCAATTGCATAGTTTCTGAATAAGAAAACCTGCCAATTTACGCGTTTCCGAACAAAAATAAATTAAAACATGTGTCTGAAAGTAACCTCTTTGGAATTGAGATTCGAGACATGTGACAACCTGTTTTTCTCCTTTCTTTCGCTGTCAAGTCCAGAAATTTGGTTCAAAACGTCAACTTTGACAGTATTTTGGACCTGAAAGAACTTTTGTGTTTATCAAAAAATGGAAAACAACTTTGGATTATAAAGTTTCTGGATAAGAGGACCTGCCAATTTCATGCGTTTCCGAACAAAAATAAATTAAAACATGTGTCTGAAAGTAACCTCTTTGGAATTGAGATTCGAGTCATGTGACAACCTGTTTTTCTCCTTTCTTTCGCTGTCAAGTCCAGAAATTCGGTTCAAAACGTCAACCTTGACAGTATAAAAAAAAATTCAACCTTGTCATTCAACCAATTCAAAAATTCAACCAAAAACGTCAACCTTGAACCTGAAAGAACTTTTGTGTTTATCAAAAGATGGAAAACAACTTTGGATTATAAAGTTTCTGAATAAGAGGACCTGCCAATTTCATGCGTTTCCGAACAAAAATGAATTAAAAAATGTATCATAAGGTAGCTCCTTTGGATTTGAAAATATCCTTAAACTAGAACTATAATATATGTGTAGTAGCATTAGCTTAACTTTCTTCATGCATAGTGACACAAAAATTTCTCTAAATAGTTAACTATTTTCATCAGTAATTTTTAATTGAAAATTATGCCTTTAATTTAAACCTTAAGGTGGTTCTGAAATGACTTGCTCAACAATCGAAACTTTCTGATACATTTATACTGACTCATTTTTAAACGCTAGGGCATAAAATTGACAGCCTGACTGTTGACGCGATTTCACTCAAAAAAAGGAATTGATTAAAACTACAAAACATCTTTTGTTGAGTACATTTTGATTGTTTTAGCACAATTCAAGTAAAATTGAACCATTTTACTTGAATTAACAAAACATTTTTTGCTGACGATGCAATTTTTTTTTTTTTTTTTGGAATTGCAAAAAAAAAAAATTTTTTTTTGTTGATTCAAACAAAATTTCCATTGACCTTATATTTAAAGAAAAAGTTTTGTTGGGTCAACCAAATTTTTGTTGATTCAACAAAACTTTTTTATGGGTGTTGGAATCGAAATGAGTTTTTCATTTTTTAATAAATATTTTACTTATACAGTTAAAAGCGATTCGTGTCGTCGATTCGTCTAGTTAAAAGCGATTCGTGAACGACACGATTTTCCCCTTTTTTAGCTGCGACGTCGGAAATTTGTTTCAAAACGTTGATTTTGACAGTATTTTCTGAAAGATCTTCTGCATTTACGAAAAAATGGAAAACCTATTTTGATAACAATGTTTCTGAATAAGAACACCGTCCAATTTCATGCATTTCTGAATAAAAAATTAATTAAACAATATGTCTTACAGTAGCCAGTTTGGATTTCAGATACAACCGTAACTACTGGGACGAAAATTGTTGGACAGACAGACAGACAGCGCCCACCCTAGGGACCAGCTTGTGGCTAATGGCCAGGACGAACCCCCTAAACCTAGGGTGGGAAAAATATTACTATCCGGCGCTAGTTACAATAATTACAAATTAAAATACAATTTTATGTATCACTCGCTCTCAGTCCACCATCTTGTTTGGCGGACAATTTATTTGGCCAACAAGTATTTGTCGCCAAGTGGTCATTGATTAAAAATTTCATGATTTTGCTTGACTTCTTTATTATTATTATTATTATGTTTAATCTCTATATATTTCAAAAGTAAAAAATGTTTAGAGGTTAAACATAATAATAAAAAATAAGAAATTCAAGCAAAATCAAGAAATTTTAATCATAAGCAGGCATTCAAATACGCAAAAAATGGCAGGCGGGGGAAGGGAAAGTGTTCCTACAGAGCATGCGATAAAAACGCAAATATACCGATATTTTTTAAAAAAGCAAAGATTCTTTTTTGAAACATTTACATATTAAAAAAGGCTCTCACAAATTAACATTTTTTTTTTTCACACAACAACAGAATTAAACCAACTTTTCTCAAAAAATAAAAACATGACAATCACATTAAACGAATAAGCAGGTCGTAATAAGCAAACCCAAAAAATGCAACTTAAAAGATCAGAAATTTCTACACGCAAGTTGAAAAAACAAACATGGATACATAAATTGCAAAAATCAACTAGGTTTTTGAAATCCAAGAAAACATATTAAAAAATCACACTAATTAACACTTTTGTTGCATAGTTGAGCACCGCTTGATCGAAAGATGAATAAAAAAAAAAGCTTGATTCACTCATGATGCTGTTTATGTACTAAACTTTATGTACAGGACTATTATAATTAAAATTAACCTGTTTAGAAGTCTCTATACCAGGTCTCCAAAAGAAGGAAACATTAACTAGCATAGTATCTACAGTTAAACTGAAAATTACATGTTAAACAGCGAAAAAAAAAAAAAAAAAAAAAAAAAAAAAAAAAGATAGCGCTCTGCAAGAATTCTAACAGCCTGTAAGGCTGTTCTCAAATCCAAAAATCCCTGACGACTACAGGCACAGGTAGATTTCGAAGACGCAGACCGTGCGGCGCCTGTTTGTTGGGAATTGCGGAAGAAATGACCTTTTTGCCATGATGCCGCAATTGGGTTCCATAAGGGACCGCCCACTTTGAAATCTAACTTGTTCGCAGGCGGAGCCGGCAAAGATTTTTTTGTTTTTAATTTTTTTTTTGCTATAAGGTTGGTCCTATAAAAAACTTGTCAATATAAAAGTTTTAGATAATAGTAAGAGGATTTATAATAAACGTAAGCGGATTTGATATCTTGTAAATTGACGAAGTTATGAATTTTTTTTCTAAACCCCAGCGCCTCTTTCCGCCTCCTTGGGATAATTTTTAATGATATCAAAAATCTGTTATACATAAATTTTCGGCCTTTTTCCTAGAAGTAATAATAACTTTAAACAGATTCGATACGTATCACAATTAAGACGTTATGGTTTTTTTTCTGTTTTCACAAAAAGCCCCCCCACTCCCCCTTGGTTCGATTTTGTGAACCTGACCGAGATTTTATGCCTCTTGATTTTATGTATGAGTTTGGAAGAGATTTGTGAAGAAGTATTTGCGTTATCGTGTCCATAAAAAAGTGACATAGATAAGATAGATAGACATACTATAAAGTTTTGAACTGGGGGTGGTTTTGGGTTCTGGGAGTCATGATCGGTGTAGATCTACAAAATTTTTTCAAAAATTTCAACTTAGGGGAGAATGTAATAGGTAGTATTTCTAACGAAATCTACCTAAAAGGCTAACTGGCTACTTTATGACACATTTTTTTAAATTTTAATTCATTTCTATTCGGAAACGCGTGAAATTGGCTGCTATTCTTATTCAAAAACTTTCTGATCGAAACACTTTTCCCTTTTTTTGGATCTTTCAGAAAATAATGTCAAAGTCGGAATTCTTTCATGAATGACAAAATATCATCAGCGTGGAACGCCAAAAAACGCTGAAAATTCAAAAAGCACAGAAGATGAAATTAACTATATTAGGCTAAAAGTTTGAAACAGAAATTCTTTTATAAATGTCAAAATATCTCCGCGGAACGCGAAATAACGCTAAAAAATCAAAAATCGTGGGGGACAGTATTTACTTTATTAGGTTAAAAATTTAGAAGGAAATTCCTTTTATGAATGTCAAAGAAGTCATCGCAAAATGGAAAAATGTGCAAAAAATCACTAAAAATGTATTTAAAAATTCAAAAATCGCAGAGGAGAAACTTTACGGTATTAAGCTAAAAGTTCGAAGCAGAAATCCTTTTTCCAATGTCAAAAAATCGCCGCAAAACTCAAATAAACTCTTAAAATCGCAAAAATAAAAAAAATAAAAATAAAAATAAAAATAAAAATCGTGAAATATGCAAAATTTGCTGTACGAATTCCGAATAAACTTTATTGAAAAGAAGACAAAGTTTACTATATATTGGGCTAAATGATTGAATCCGGATTCACTTTAAAAATGTATAAAAATCCCATAAAAAATTAAATAAAAAAGACTAATAAAAACTCCCAAAATCGGGCTTTGAAGTGCATAAGGCATAACTGAAGATATAGAGGTACCTTCCTGCCAAATCTGTGTTGAACGGTCCACTCTCAAATTTCTCTCCTCATTCTTGCAGATATTACAGAGCCATTATAAAGATATTTTTATGAGAAAAATACGAAAAACATTATTATACTCACTAAGAAACTGTTTTTAAAAACACATACATAGCATTTTAATATTTAAATTTTGCTGTTCGTCTCTGAGCAATTGTATTCAAAACATTACTTTTCACATACAACAATCAAAATTAAAAGATTCTTTCTGGTGACTTTTGACAGTTAAATCTGATCTCATTCCTTTGACATTACAAATTTATCTCTTGCCATGATTTACTGTTATGAAAAGCAACACGAAAGTACTTCATAAAGGAAGTATTTTATAAAGGTAAGAAGAATGAAATTTAGTAGAAACTTTGCAAAAAAAAGTGTAAAAATAAGTATTCTAAGTCTAAAAAATAGTCAAAAAGTGAAAATTGAATACGTGAATAATAAAGTGGAACATATGTAATAAATCTGACTATACGTGAATACGGGAATAATAAAGTGGAACATATGTAATAAATCTTATGGTGTTATGAGAAAAGTCAAATCATATCAGAAAAGTCAAATTGATAAAATTAAAGTATATTAAAATTTGGTAAATAAATTTATTAAAATATATTAAAATGTATTAAAGTATATTAAAATTTGATAAATAAAAGTTTTTGATCTTATAATAACACATTTAACCACCTTGCAACGAGCAACAATTACAATTCTTTTATCTTCTTGGCATCACTTTCTCTAAAAACTTTTTTTTTAAATTATTTAATCTCTAAAATTCTGTTTTCAGATAAGCCACGGTTTTCTCAGCAAAAATACTGGTATGTCTAAATTCAAGGATTTACACCATGCATATATGTGTCGCTCACCACAAAAGGTTAAACAATCTTTAAATAAAAATTTATCAGAGAGCCAGTAAATGTACACCTTAAATTATATTAAATCAATTAAACCATTTTAGCAGAAAAAAAGTATATCCTATTGGGAAAACGGAGGGGGCAAAAAAAGCATTCTTATCTACCCACCTCCTTGATTCCATTAATAACCCACTCATACACAAATAACAAATTAACTTGATGCACACATTTATTAGTTTAAATAATATTTTATTTACAAGGTGCATGGTGCAGAGCAAGTTATATAAAATAGCTGGAAAGTTAAATATATGTGAACGAATTAAATCTATACTAAATGACTATAAAAGAAGTTGAAGAGCAAAAGGTGGCAAGTACAAAATAGTCATAACAACATACTTATTTTTAAATATATATATATATATATATATAAGAAATCTTACCTCAAACCAGTACCGTGTGATATTCAACTATAAAATTACAAGTGGAAGATCCCAAAATTACAGGCCCTATTTGTATATGATAGAAAAACAAATCACCTCCGTTGGCACGATGATACTACAAGCATACTACAACTACAAGTGCGTCAGTTTCTCAGAGAAATAATCTATTATATTGTAAGGTCTGTGGTCAGTTTACTGTTACTGCTTACTTCCTAGTTTATGTCAGCAGGTGCAGGCAGTAGGGTGACGCTATATTTAGTTGGAAATGATTTCAACTTGGGACGAAAGCGAAATATCCCTTTCAATATGCAAATAATCTTCAAAATTCCAATAGAGAACACCTGACAGGTCTAATCCTCAACGGCTAAGAGGGATTATTCTACCTCAATTATTTTTATGAGCACAATCGTGCAACACTTTCTTTTTTACATATTTTATAAAATACATCAAAATGTACAATATATGTAAAAATAAAAGTGTTGTAAAGCTGCGCTCATAGTAAAATATTAAAAAATATATTAAAAATTGAGGTAAATTTAGGAGAAATTGCGTATTTTTCATCAAAAACTACGAATAATACGAACTTTGAGCTTGTGTAAGTTATATAAAAACGAACAAAATGCAAAAAATATTGTTGAAATCGTACACGATAAACCTTCTAATATTAAAAAGTGAAATAATTAAGTCAGTATAACAAAATCTAGTTTTAGTCTTATTTCATGAGCCAAAAACACGGCTTATGGACCCTGATCCTTTGTATTCCACAGAATTTTTTAGTAAGCGGTATTATAAACCGGGATCGTTGCTAGCTGTTATCTAGTAATTCTTACAGATTTTCTTGTAACTGAGTAAGAATACAAAAATTTTTGGTACTTTTCGGTTAGCCGGGCTGTATATATACATGTTATATATACATGTATATTATATATACATGTATATATATACACACACACACATATCTACATATACATATATATACATACACATATATGTATGTATGTATGTATATATATATATATATATATATATACACATATACACGTATATACATATATATTTATATATGTACATATATCACTGGCGCCCGGCTAATCAAAAAGTACCAATTTTTTTTTTAGTAATTGAAAGGATCAATGAGAAAAACAAAAAATTCTTTAGTAGATCGAACCTTTTTTTTTTTTTTTTTTTTTTTTTTTTTTACAGTGCACTTGGTTGTCGCATTACGAGCGTCACGTACATATGGAATAGAAATTTGTCAGAATCCTTGAACATTCTCACCAATAATTTTTAACATGAGCATTGAAACTGGAGTAAATACTATTTGTTACGAAATTGATAATTTTTAAAGTAATTATTTTCTATATATATTATTATTAAAAGTGAATAAAATAAGGGTTTAGAGTTTCCCCCAGGTTTAAAAAAGGGCAGTGTGCTGCTGGTGAGAAAAGGGCACTTTTTTTTTTTTTTATTCTTAAAGCACTTTTTGGATTCTTGAGGGCACTTTTCAGATTCTTAAGGACACTTTTTTAATTGTTAAAGGTTATTCTTTTGGTTTTTAAAGCCACTTTCGATATTTAAAAATCAAGGCACTCTTTTTAAGACAACATTGAGTCAGTTTTTACTATGAAAGCAAATTTTTTAATGCAGAAAGAAGAAAGAGCACTTTTTTTTTTAATGAGGGGCAAGAAGGTTGCTAATTATTTTACTGGAGGGGGCAAGAAGGGTGCTGATTCTTTTTATGAGGGGCAAGAAGGGTGCTGATTCTTTTTATGAGGGGCAAGAAGGGTGCTATTTTGTAAACCAAATGGCAGGCAGGGTGCAGCACCCTTCTGAAATTGTATGGGGGAAACTCTGTTATTAAGCTTGAATATTATATCTTGCTTCTTGAAAACCCCTACACCGAAAATAGCTGATAAAATTTCAACTAAAGCGTAAATACTTCACACATCGAAAGATGTTTTTCATTTTTTTGGTAATGGCAGATCTTTTAAAAAATACTGTCAATGTGGGCGTTTTGAACCAATTTCCCAATGCATCAACGCGAAAAAAGAAAATCGTGCCGTCACGTGACATTAATCGCTTATAACTCGATAAATAATTTATTTATTAAAAAATGGAAAAATCAAATCGCTTCCGTGGTGAGGTCTGGCCATTTTACAAATTTGCGTTTAAAAATGAGTCAAAAATTTTCGCGTTGCTGAGCAGGTCAGTTGAGAACCACCTTAAAGAAAAAAATATAGAAATAATTTATGAAACTTTTAAAATTGTTGATAATAACTGGTATGAAAATATTGATGGTTGAAACTGAAATAATATCACTTGATTGCATAGATATTCTACAGAAATGTTATCACCAAAGTCATCTTTAAAATATTTTTCCGATTTTCTGTAAATTATAATAATATAGTAATTATTGTAAATTATAGTAATTACTAAGGAATCGAACCTGGTCTCCCCGGGTTACAGAACATCGCTGAAAACTATTTTTTTTTCATTTAAAATTAGAAGAGATTTTTCACATTTAATATATATATATATATATATATATACTAAAAAGAAATGGCGCATCTAGTATTTGTCGAGAATTAAATAAAAATCATGCACTTACGACATCATAATTCACTTTTATAAGTAGATAATAAAGGCCGGTTCTACATCAGCGGCGTAGGCTCAAGGTCGAAGGAAGGTCACGGAGCCGGAAGGGACAGGTGTGGACGTCGGAAGTTGTGCGGACTGTGAAGGTCACCAGAAGTTGCAGGTGTGGATAACAGGTATGTTGAGACAGGAAACCGGAAGGAATTTGGAGATAAGGACAGGATGAGACGTATTTTTTATGGGTTTTAATCAGATTCTTTCTTGACAGGGAAAAATTTTCTACACCAGATGTGCTAACCTCTCAAGGTTAGCGGAAGTGACAGGTGGTGATAACAGACATGTTTCTACAGGAAGTGATTCCGTAAGTAAGAAAGAAAAAAAAATTAGAAGATAACGTTCGGATGTTCTACACCAGATGTGCTAACCTCGCAAGGTCATAGGAAATGACAGATGTTAATAATACACAGGTTGAAACAAGTATCTTTAGACAGGAAGTAATTCCATAAGTAAGACCGGAAGGGATCAGGAGATAATGTTAGGATGTTCTACACCAGATGTGCTAACCTCGCAAGGTCATAGGAAATGACAGATGTTGATAATACATAGGTTGAAATAAGTATCTTTAGACAGGAAGTAATTCCGTAAGTAAGACCGGAAGGGATCAGGAGATAATGTTAGGATGTTCTACACCAGATGTGCTGACCACGCAAGGTCATAGGAAATGACAGATGTTGATAACACACAGGATGGAACAGGTATCTTTAGACAGGAAGTAATTCCGTAAGTAAGACCGGAAGGGATCAGGAAGTGAAATGTGATAAGACTTTCTGACTTTATAAAAGTTTAATATGAATTTTTTTTCTATAAAAAGGGTTTTAATCAGATTCTTTCTTGAGAGGAAAAAATTTTAGTTTTTTAATTTCAAAAAAGTTTTTTTTTTTTTTAAGTTTCTAAATATTAGATCTTAATGAAATAATAGGTGCTTTGATGTAATACAAATTGTACCATAAAATGGAAATAATATTAGCACAATAGCAACAGTGGTTTTAGTCGAGTGGAGTTGAGTTGTAGGAATCCTGCTATAAAAATAATATTAGCAGAATGTTGTTTTTTTTTCTTATTTAAACATTAACTTAAATGTGAATGAGATTAAAATAGATGTGAGGGCTAAATTTTTAGAGATTTAAGATAATTCACTGTGAGATATGTTAGGGTTGTTAAAGAAAAGGAGGGGATCGACTTTGACAGCATTTTTCTAAAAGTTTTCAATGTGATAAGGGAGAGAGGGGGAAGGCTTAATATTTTTTCGTACATGTAAGGGAAAAACGGTATCGCCCTCTATCGTTGGGAAAAGGAAGTGTGAAAAGAAAAATGAAGATTGAAAAGAAGGTTACCTTTGAGTTTCGAACCCGGGAACAAAATAGTCTCATGGTTTGATCATTGACGAGGGGTTTAATGATCAAGCCATGGGACTACATCGTTGAGATGCGATGTAAGCTATTTGTGAAAAAGAAATCACCTGATCTTGGGTGTGTCTTAAGAATCATGTGACTTTTTTAACCAATAAATGATGCGTAGTTTGAATCGAGCTTGATATAGCTACATGAGAATGTTTGTTAATGAAAAAAAATTAATTCAAGTCTTTGAGACTAAACCTTTACGGGAAAAAAGAAATTGTCATACTTCTTTCTGTTACATTGTATCTTCCGTTTTTTTAAGTTTACAAATTTGTGGAGTAACATAAATAATCGTTTTTATGATACTTAAACAAGATATTTTTTAATTATATATTTTTTAAATTAACTTGTAATAGCTTTTTTTTTTTTTTTTTTTTTTTTTTTCTTACTGGGTACTCTCTAGGTTTCTTAAAAGGGTACTGTAGAATAACTTATGTCACAAATACTACATCCTTCTTTAGTTAAATATGTTTCACTTAAGACATGACAAAGTGTATTAGAAACATTTCATTTTGGAGTTAAGTGATTAAACAAGAAAAAATATTATTTATAAAAACACAACACATAAGACCAGTGACTGAGAGGTTCTACTCTCAAAGCTGATAGACGTTTGGGATTAAACTTCTCTCGCGCTCGTCAACCTAACCGTTCGGAGTTTTCTTCAAAAATTGTCAATACGAGTTAGGATCCCTTAGAAAGACAGATAGCCCAAGCGTAGATAATCGGTTTTAACAAATAACCAACCAACCACATTAACATTATAGGATGAAATAATCACGTGACGTATTTTTAAACCAATAAAAAGTTAGTATTTTTACACGAGCGCCCTCTATCATTATATAAATTTCTATGAAACGAGTTCATAACATTCTACTGTGCCCTGATATCGTTCTAATAGGTTGTATTTTTCGTTAAGTTAGTTTTCATTTAAGTTATTATGGAACGAGTTATGAATTCTTATGTTGGTGATGTAACCAACTTGAAGTGTCAACACTCATCACCAGAATTAATTAATCAAGAGATGGATTCTACACTTTTATCCAAAGATGGACCCGTTTCGAATTATGAAGTGAAACCCACCTCATCAGGACTAAAGAAACAGAAGTTATCCCATATGTGTAAGATATGTAACAAAACATTTCCTCGAAAAGTTAACTTAGTGTTTCATATGAAAAGTCATCTAAAGGAAAAATCTTTTTGCTGTGAGGTGTGTGCTGAAGTTTTTTCGCGAAAGAGTGATTTACGTCATCATTAAAACATGTTTTTATAAATAAACAATTATAAATACTTAAGTATTTCTAATTTAAATTTATAAATTTAAAATATGTTACTAAGTTTTTAAATCATGGTGAATCGTTTTTAAATATGGAGAACCGTGTGTTGAATATTGCAACCTTGTAAGATAATGTGTATAAATTTTTTACTAACAAAAATACAAGAACTATTCTAACTACTCCTTATATCATTCGTTTAGATATAATGCTTTACATTTCAAAATAATATATAAAGTCACGTGATTAGACTTTCGTTTAACACTGATTTTAGCTATATTGAAGTTTCGTATCATGGGACTGAACGAGTTAGCTATAAGTAATATTATTTTTACAAAACTTGTATGTACTGGGTGCTTACAATATTTATTATTAGTGTTAAAATATTACAAATTTGGGGAATTTATCTTAGACTTCGATTTAAAATCGGGCTTTACCATATTTTTGAACGAAAATTACATAGTAAATGTATCAGAAAAATAAGAATTTGATGAAATTTATAAATAATTAATATTTTTATCAAAGTTTAAGTAAGTTGTGACAAGACTTTTATATTTAAGTGATTGGTGTAAAGTATATTCAAGCTATGACAAAAGACATGAGGTGGTGGATACTAGACAAGTTCAAACAAGTAAAGCAAGATAAGAGAACGATGACTCACCCAAATAGCCGTGCCACACAAAAACAAGTTTGGACAAGTCAACCAAGATAAGCGAGTGATGACTCATCTAAATAGACGTATTGCATAAAAACATGACTGGACAAGTTTAGACAAACACCGAGGCTAACGAAAAAGACAGGCTACCGCGGTACATTCCACTTATCTTTTTTTACAGACCGCTAGAGTGACGTGTGCTCTTTTCGTACGCCTTCATTGGTGCATTCGAGCAACACGTGACTCCGGCGGTCTGTAAAAAAAGATATGCGTAAAGCACCGCGGTAGCCTTTCTTTTTCGTTAGCCTCGGACAAACACATGATGACGTCATTCAACAAGTTTAAACAACCAAACAATGAGTCAGCAGCAAACGGTTGTTAGCAAGGTAGAGAGAAGCAAGAATGACTGAGCGAGTGTAAGTTGGATTTAAAGTTTATTCTTATCACACACCGCAAGACCTCTAGCGGCGATTGCAGCGCCCCCTAGCAAAGATAAGGGAGAAACGTTAGTTGAGTGAAAGCATGCACAAGAAATTGACGTGTTTTTCGGTAAGTGTTAATTTCTGTTTTGTTTCTGAAAGGTGTTTTGTGGGAAAGGTAATCGAGTTGTGTATAGTAATTAAACTTAACAGTTGGCAAAGAATTTAAAGTCGAACAAATTTAACGAATTTAAAGTCGTTAGTGTAAATGTCTATGTTTTTCTGCGCATATGCAGATACAGAGTATATAGTTGATATGCACCAGTTGGTTGCGAGGATTCATAGTCTCGCAGATCATAGTCTCTCAATAGTTAAAAGTAAAAAGTTAATTTTGATTAACTTGAAGACTTTAAAAAATTTTAATTTAAAAACTATATTTTTGTTTACTTTTCATTGTTTTCTTAACTTTTCAACATAACTTTTTTTTTGTTAACTTTTAACATTTATAAACTTTTTGTTAACTTTGATGTTTTTAAGCTGTTTTGTTAACTTTATTTTATTTTATTTTATTTTATTTTATTTTATTTTATTTTTGTTAACTAATAATTTTTTCAAAATTTTTTTCTAACGTGAATATTTTTTTTTTCAATAGTTTAATCTTTTTTGCAATTGTTGAAATTTTTGAATTGGAATATACAAAAAAGTTAAATTACATCTCTTCACTTAAAAGTTCGATTAGATAAAAAACTAATAAATTCACACAGAGACACTTTGTAGAAATAAACACACACAGATCTTTAACAAAACAAATCATTTATTTTGTCTTAAACAATTCATTATAAACAGTTTGTTCATGAAGCTTATGTAAAAAGTGTTCACTAACACTATAAACTCCATTCAAAAACGTTGAAATTACATAATCGAAATCGATGAGCATTAACAAAGCTTCACCTAGTTGATTAAATTTTTCCTTATTATTAAATGCGAAGCATGAGTGAAGGCTTTGACTTGCATGTCGAAAAATACATCCTGTACATTCATACAACTGGTTAAGTATTGTTATCATATTATTCTCGATACACGTATTAAGTTTAGACCATAACACAGGTTCTTTTTCTGTGGATCTGTTACTCACCACACATTTCTGTTTAGTGAGAAAGGGTAATAGTTTTGTGTACATATGTTGTAAAAGTACAGTATTTAAGTGTGAGGTACTTTCTTTTAATTTTTCCATTTGTTGTTCGTTTAAGTCAACATGAGAAAAATTCTTCAAATTTTTAATTCGCATCATAGAATCTTGATTTAACACTAAAATCGTGTTATTAGAAACAAAGGATGCACTTTTGTATCTTAAATTAAATGCAAGGATTTTATATTGAAACTCGTACCAGCTATGAATATTCATATTAACTCCGTTTTTGGTTGGGATTTCTTCATTAGTAGATACATTGCGTTTAAATTCTCGTATATGTATAGAATATTGTTTATTTTTTAACTTCAAAGTTAAGTAGAAACAGTCACTTAGTTCTTTGTGAAACACATTGGAATTGTATAATTTGTCACTTTTAGTGGCAAATGTAGGTGTAGCGATGCTTTGTATTTCACCACTTGCTTGCGAAAGGCTGTTTGCTTGTAGCTCGTTCATCTCATGTTTAACAGTAGTCTGTAAGATATTATTCGTAGGTTCTTGAAAGGGTTCATCCTTTAGCGAGGTTAAGGGGGTAGAACAATCTAAATTTTCAAAGTTCAAGTATTTGAAAAATGTATTTAAATAGTCCTGGGCAAAAATTGACTCTTGGTGTGGATTCTCGAAAGAATTTGCATCATAACCACCGGTAAAGTTTGAAAAATCCAAAGCGATCTCGGGTTTCACATCGGGTAAGTCCTCAGTATAGGATATATCACGTGATATAGTTACACAGTCATTGTCCATTTTAGAAAGTTTTAATCTTGAGTCTTTTAACTCCTTCTCACAGGTATTTGAATTTTCCATAGCGTTTTCTAAGCGTGGACGCTTTGAAGATGGAAACACTTCTTGGTGGGATCGCATATTCATTTCACAAAATATTTTTATACAATTTAATCTGCATTCACTAACTGGTGTAATCTCGATAAAAGTCAGCAGAACACTGAATGTGTTTCATAAAAAAAGTTTACTTATCTAGATTTTAAAAACAGTCATGGTTATAGTTAATCATTTAATTTATATGTAGGTTAAATATAAAAATTTACTTATCTAGGATAAACTCAGTGACGGTTTAAGTTAAAAATTTTCTTAATTAGGTTAGAAACATTGATGTTGACTGTTGAGGGAAAATTATCAAAACATGCAGTGTCATTGTTTAAACGAAGAGAAAAATTCAACTTTCTTATCAATAAGTAAGATTAATACCTATTCAAAGGAAAACCCATCGATGATTCATAACGACACGTCTTACCTTGTTAGTGATTAAAAGTATCATAGATTTAAAATAACATATTTCCAATCATTTCTCTTGTAGTTTAAGTAACATATAATAAATACATCACATTCATTTCATCATGTTTTACATAATTGCAACAAATTCATTCCCATTTTTTCTAAGACATTCAAAATGTTAAACAGTAGTTTATGTTGCATTGTCAAACTGTTCAAAATAATTTACATAAACTGAAAAAAAAAAAAAAAAAAACACTATACTTTTTCATATTAAAACTATTTATTAATCATTTTAAAATAATACAAATCAAATAAGCTTGTCATATTGAGCTGTAATCAATTCTAATTTCAAAATTTTTTGTAATGTCCAATTAAACACTCGTTCAGTGAAATCTTCAAAGCCGTTGTACAACTTTAGAAAGGCATTCTCAACATGCACATGTATGTTTTGTTCTGTTAATTCCAGTTCACTTTTGGAAAGGAAAAAGGGGGTTGCTCTCTCTAAGTCACCATCCTGTGATTCACGGTAGACATCCACTTTAACGGCTGCATACCATTTTATTGACTTTTTCATTTGCAATTGATAATTTAATTCGTTTAAAACATTCGATCGAACACTGTTAAAAATTGAATGAAAGTCTTTTTGATTCATCTCATTGGACACAATGATAGTTTTAGTAAAAATATTTCGCACATCATTTTGTCTTTTAAAATGCTTCACTTTTTCAAATAACAAATCTTTTGAATAGGGTGATTTCACAACTTTATGAAAAGTATCACAATGTTGTACTAAATCTGAATCACAATCAAACATTTCGCTACACTTTGTACATGAATGTTGTTTACGAATCTTATGAGTCTTCTTGTGTATTAATAAGTCAGCCATTCTTGAAAATATCTCGTTGCAATCCCCACACTTGTATTGTTTGGGTGATTTGTGAATCTTTTGATGATTACGTAAATCACTCTTTCGCGAAAAAACTTCAGCACACACCTCACAGCAAAAAGATTTTTCCTTTAGATGACTTTTCATATGAAACACTAAGTTAACTTTTCGAGGAAATGTTTTATTACACATCTTACACATATGGGATAACTTCTGTTTCTTTAGTCCTGATGAGGTGGGTTTCACTTCATAATTCGAAACGGGTCCCTCTTTGGATAAAAGTGTAGAATCCATCTCTTGATTAATTAATTCTGGTGATGAGTGTTGACACTTCAAGTTGGTTACATCACCAACATAAGAATTCATAACTCGTTCCATAATAACTTAAATGAAAACTAACTTAACGAAAAATACAACCTATTAGAACGATATCAGGGCACAGTAGAATGTTATGAACTCGTTTCATAGAAATTTATATAATGATAGAGGGCGCTCGTGTAAAAATACTTAACTTTTTATTGGTTTAAAAATACGTCACGTGATTATTTCATCCTATAATGTTATAAGTTCAATCACCATTTAATTCTTGCACAATGATTGAGAAAGTCTTACCTATCAGAAGTTCGTACATTTGTAAGTAAAATTCTTTATTACTTTCGTATCTATTACATTTATAAATAATATTTTACTTATCAAATCACTTAATTTCTAAATGATGTATTCGAAAACGCCTTTTATATCTTATGTGTATAAAGTCTATCAAAAGAGGGGAAAAAAGAGGGGGGGTGAAGTATTTGTAAAATTGAAGTACGTTAATTTATAAAAACTAGATTCCATTATCTTTTTTAAAAATGTTGGTTGTGTAAAATCAAATATAATGAAAATTTATTTTTATGGTATAAATCAAAAAAAAATACTCGCTCTCTTTAATAAGTTAAATAGACACTCAATTCTTGTTAAAAATTGTTCATATGAAAGGGAAAAAATCGTTCAAATTGTATGTATTGTTGTTCGTTTATATCGTATGGTATTGTATATATCATATTGTATGTTTCTATAAATAAAATTTTGCACGTCAAATCTTATTAACTAAATGTAATAATCTAAAATGTCTTATGTAATGATCTAAAATGTCTTGTGTGTTGTGGTTGGTTGGTTATTTGTTAAAACCGATTATCTACGCTTGGGCTATCTGTCTTTCTAAGGGATCCTAACTCGTATTGACAATTTTTGAAGAAAACTCCGAACGGTTAGGTTGACGAGCGCGAGAGAAGTTTAATCCCAAACGTCTATCAGCTTTGAGAGTAGAACCTCTCAGTCACTGGTCTTATGTGTTGTGTTTTTATAAATAATATTTTTCTTGTTTAATCACTTAACTCCAAAATGAAATGTTTCTAATACACTTTGTCATGTCTTAAGTGAAACATATTTAACTAAAGAAGGATGTAGTATTTGTGACATAAGTTATTCTACAGTACCCTTTTAAGAAATCTAGAGAGTACCCAGTAAGGAAAAAAAAGCTATTACAAGTTAATTTAAAAAATATATAATTAAAAAATATCTTGTTTAAGTATCATAAAAACGATTATTTATGTTACTCCACAAATTTGTAAACTTAAAAAAACGGAAGATATAATGTAACAGAAAGAAGTATGACAATTTCTTTTTTCCCGTAAAGGTTTAGTCTCAAAGACTTGAATTAATTTTTTTTAATTAACAAACATTCTCATGTAGCTATATCAAGCTCGATTCAAACTACGCATCATTTATTGGTTAAAAAAGTCACATGATTCTTAAGACACACCCAAGATCAGGTGATTTCTTTTTCACAAATAGCTTACATCGCCTCTCAACGATGTAGTCCCATGGCTTGATCATTAAACCCCTCGTCAATGATCAAACCATGAGACTATTTTGTTCCCGGGTTTGAAACTCAAAGGTAACCTTCTTTTCAATCTTCATTTTTCTTTTCACACTTCTTTTTCCCAACGATAGAGGGCGATACCGTTTTTCCCTTACATGTACGAACCCTTATCACATTGAAAACTTTTAGAAAAATGCTGTCAGAGTCTATCCCCTCCTTTTCTTTAACAACCCTAACATATCTCACAGTAAATTTTCTTAAATCTCAAAAAATTTAGCCCTCACATCTATTTTAATCTCATTCACATTTAAGTTAATGTTTAAATAAGAAAAAAAAATCAACATTCTGCTAATATTATTTTTATAGCAGGATTCCTACAACTCAACTCCACTCGACTAAAACCACTGTTGCTATTGTGCTAATATTATTTCCATTTTATGGTACAATTTGTATTACATCAAAGCACCTATTATTTCATTAAGATCTAATATTTAGAAACTTAAAAAAAAAAAAAAAAACTTTTTTGAAATTAAAAAACTAAAATTTTTTCCCTCTCAAGAAAGAATCTGATTAAAACCCTTTTTATATAAAAAAAATTTCATATTAAACTTTTATAAAGTCATCAAGTCTTATCACATTTCACTTCCTGATCCCTTCCGGTCTTACTTACGGAATTACTTCCTGTCTAAAGATACCTCTTCCATCCTGTGTGTTATCAACATCTGTCATTTCCTATGACCTTGCGTGGTCAGCACATCTGGTGTAGAACATCCTAACATTATCTCCTGATCCCTTCCGGTCTTACTTACGGAATTACTTCTCGTCTAAAGATACTTGTTTCAACCTGTGTATTATCAACATCTGTCATTTCCTATGACCTTGCGAGGTTAGCACATCTGGTGTAGAACATCCTAACATTATCTCCTGATCCCTTCCGGTCTTACTTATGGAATTACTTCCTGTCTAAAGATACTTGTTTCAACCTGTGTATTATCAACATCTGTCATTCCTATGACCTTGCGAGGTTAGCACATCTGGTGTAGAACATCCGAACGTTATCTTCTATTTTTTTTTCTTTCTTACTTACGGAATCACTTCCTGTATAAACATGTCTGTTATCACCACCTGTCACTTCCGCTAACCTTGAGAGGTTTTTACATCTGGTGTAGAAAATTTTTCCCTGTCAAGAAAGAATCTGATTAAAACCCATAAAAAATACGTCTCATCCTGTCCTTATCTCCAAATTCCTTCCGGCTTCCTGTCTCAACATACCTGTTATCCACACCTGCGACTTCCGGTGACCTTCACAGTCCGCACAACTTCCGACGTCCACACCTGTCCCTTCCGGCTCCGTGACCTTCCTTCGACCTTGAGCCTACGCCGCGTACGCCGCTGATGTAGAACCGGCCTTTATTATCTACTTTTATATTTTAACTGAATAATAAGGCTACTATAATTTGTGACTCGTGCTATAGCCAGGCCAGTATACATGTCAGAACACATTGTTTTATGATTATCTTTCTACGCGTGAAGGTTTCGCTATAGTACTTCATTGTGAAATTTCGTAATTTTTTAAATTCAATATTTGAAAAACGGCATAATCATTAGATTGGGAATTTATATCAAGAAAAATATAATTTTTTATCTTTCTAATGCAGTTTGTCTAACAATTTTCTGACAAATACTTTTCGAGCTATTAATTTTTTCAGTAACTTCAGATGTTTCATTTTCCAAGATTAATCTGTGGCAACGATTAGCGAAAAACCCAGTCGTCAGCAACGCATAGCTTTTTATTAAAGAGGATTATAGTAATTATTGTAAATTACAGCAATGTCTTTATGACGAGCAATATCGCTTCGAACGTACCAGAAATATACCACTATTTACACTTCGAATTATAATAGAAAGCTGTTTGAATTCTGTTTCTCAGATTGCATGTTCGTTTGATGTCTGAATTTCAGTAAAAATACTTTGATTGTGTTGTGATGCTCAGGTAAGCTGGCAGATTTATCAATTCATTTTTGCTCGTAAACGCATGAGATTGGCAAGGTGCTCTTATTCAAAAACCATGAAATCGAATACCGTATATACTCGTGTATAAGTCGACCCCCCCTCTCCCAATTCTTACACAAAATTTTGAAACAATGGATTTTCGTGTATAAGTCGAACCACATTTCTGTTGTATGTTGAAAAATGATTTGTAATCGATGATAATCAAAAAATAATAAATTTTCCTTAAATTAATAAGCATTTTTTTTTTTTTACGTTTTTAATTAGACTTTTTATTATTATTATTCAACGTTTTAAAACTATAGAATTATGTAAAACTGAAGAAGCTTAAACTATTTTGAAATCTCTTCACATCAATTTAATGATACTTAAAAAGAAAAAAAAATCTTTGAAAAATCTATTCAAGCCTTATTTACAAGGGTAAACAATTTCTTTCAACAAGCTAAAATATAGTACTTCTTTGTATTGTAGGACTTTTAGGAGAGAAATCTTGAAGTATTCTCAAGTTCAACTCTGTTTAAAATGTGGATTAAAATGTTGAAAGGAATGCCCCTGTATTGAAGGGAATTCTGTCCCAAGAGAAAATGGATGCAGAACAATTACAGGGACATTATTGTTGAACTCTTTTTGTCAATCACAGGGAAGTGACCATTGTCCGCTTTTATCTCTTTCTCCAACCTAAGTGGTTTTCACGAAAACTGGCGGTTACCCGTCATTGACCTTCCCGTTCCCTTAGACAGTATCTATTGTACTCGAGTGTAGATTTCCTAGTTGGTCATCTTTTTTCATACTGTATTTGAGGCAGAGGCGGATCCAACCCTTCATTTAGACCAGGTTAAGTATGACAGATTAGAGGGAAATCGACTTTTTTTTTTTTTTTTTTTTTTTTTGGGGGGGGGGGGGGGGGGAGGGGAGATTAACATGTCTTCATTAGCAGTTTTTATAGCTCAGATCCAAATTGACTATTTTCTGATATATGCGCGAATTCATTTTCTTTCATAAGTGCATGAAATTTCTTAAAAATAATATAATAAACATAAATATTCGTAAATATACAAAATACCAGGGATGAGATTGACAAAAAAGTCCCGCTGACTCCACTTATTTATAGAATTTTTTTACTAACTCGTATATAAGTCGACCCCCAATTTTCAATTCCCAAATTTTGTCTAAAATTCTGACTTATACACGAGTATATACGGTGGTTTTCAATTCTTCTTCAATAAAAATAAAATATCTTTCCGAAAATCCTGCCGACAATTGCGTTTTGAACAGAATTTCTTGGTGCGACAGTCCCATAAAGCTTGTTGTGACACAACAATCGTTTACAACTCGTGATGTAATTCCTTTCTAAAAAAAAAAAAAAAAAAATCGATTCCAAATCACTTGAATGTGCTAGAATTTTGCATTAACCCCTTGTGGACAAGCGACACGTATATGTGACGCATAAGATGTTCAGAATCCTCGATTATTCCCACCAGTTATTTTTTATTGTAAGCTTTGCCTGATTAAATCTTAGCAATTTTGCGATTCAATTAGACGAAAATTTCTGTTTTAAAAAACCGGTGGCAAAAGATAAAAATTCTGTAAAGGACGCTCGTAGCGAATGGGGTTAATGAGCAGGGGATTTTTTTTTTTCAGAACCACCTTATTAAATGGTACGAATTTGTTTCACTGGTTCAATTAACCCTTTGAGGGGCGATGGTATATATTATATACCACCTAATTTTAATCCGATTCAAACCAGAAACTTTTAATTACATTTTACTTTTTTAACTTTGACGAGAAAAAGTTGAAAAATTGCTTATTCTTATTTTGAAAAAAATTCTTTCCTAAATTCCGGTGGGAATTCAACGTTACAGAAGCACAAGTGCTTGCACCTAAAAGGGTTAAAAGAATCATACACATTATTTTTTATAAACTGTTTTGTTTTACGTGCATTTTGAAAAAGTTTATGCATTTTACAATTAAGATAGATTAAATACTAAAACCAATGAAACCGAACGTATGTATACCAGGAAACTTTTCTAAAAGGAAACTTTCATCGTCTCGCCAAAAGGAATATAACTATAAGGAACAGTGCACCTGCTAAGAAGAAAATGTGTATAAAGCGGAATTTTATTCCGTTTTTTGCGAGTTTGTCTTACAAATGTTCTCCAATCCAAATAGACTACCTTCAGACAAATTTTTAATTCATTTTTGTTCGGAAACGCATGATATTGGCAGGTTTTCTTATTCAAAAACTATGTAATCGGAACACGTTTTCCATTTTTTGGTAAAGGCAGAAGATTAACGTGCTCCGAAAATCAAAAGCACTGTCATTAATGGTGTTCTCAAATCTAAAGGGGCTTCAGACACATTTTTTAATTCATTTTTGTTCGGAAAGGCATGAAATCGGTAGGGGTTGTTATTCAGAAACTACATGTATTCGAAGCACTTTGTCCATTTTTTCCTAAAGGCAGAAGATATTTCAGAAAACACTGTCAAAGTCGGGTTTTTGAACCGAATTCCCAATGCTTCAGTGCGAAAACGGAGCTGTCACGTGACACGGATCGCTTATAACTCGATAAGTAATTTATTTATCAAAAAAAGTAAAACTCATTTCGGTTTCAAATCTCTTCAATAGTCAGGACTGCCAATTTTATTCCTTTGTGTTTAGAAATGTGCTTCGCGTTGTTGAGCAAGTCATTTGAGAAAAACCTTAAAAGTGAAATGTTTCGCACAATACTAGTAAGAAAACTTTTCACGAACCATACATATCCATACATACATACATACATACATACATATAATGCTTTGCAAGTCTCAAAGTAAATCGGCTCATAACGACGATTAAACATTATTTTAATTAAAACATGTTTGTACGTTCGATAATGGGATTTAAAAAATGTAATTCAGGGTGTGCAACTGATACACTGCAAATCTTTATACACTTCTCAGAACACTTTTTGGAACACTTATTATGTCCTCTTTTTAGCACACTTTTTGGAACACTTATTATGTCCCCCTTTTTAGCACACTTTTTGGAACAGTTTTTAGAACACTTAATTTGTAAAGCACACTTTTTGGAACAGTTTTTAGAACACTTAATTTGTAAAGCACACTTTTTGGAACAGTTTTTAGAACACTTAATTTGTAAAGCACACATTCTAGCGCACTTTTGGGAACGCATTTGAGAACACTTTTTGGAACACATTTTGTTTCTTGTTTTAGCACACTTTTGAGAACACTTAATTTGTTCAGCACACTTTCAAGCGCACTTTTAGAACACTTTTGGGGACGCTTTTTAGAACACTTTTCGGAACACATTTTGTCGCATTTTTTAACACACTTTTTGGAACACTCATCTTTTTCCAGTATACATTCTAGCACACTTCTTAGAACATATTTCAAAACACTTTCTTTTGTAGAATTTTAATGCATAGTTTCCACTTTACCTCTTTTCTGAATTTTAATGCATAGTTTCCACTTTACTTCTTTTCTGAATTTTAATGCATAGTTTCCACTTTACCTCTTTTCTGCAGGTGTACATGTATTTTCAATGAAGTTTTTTTAGCAGCAAAACCATTTACGCATTAAATGATCATATTTAAAGCAAAAAATACATCCAAATTAACAATTTTTATTGTCAAAATTGAATATTAAAAGTGAATTAATAATGTAAAAAGTATAAAGTATAATAAAAAATGTTCACACTGATTAATTTTATTAATTTCTTAAACACAGAAAGTTTTGGTTTATTATCAATGAGTCTTATTTTTTAAAATTCTGCTACTGAGCTATTTTGTACAATCTATTGGTTGGTTTGTGATCAACAAGTTTAAACATAATTCTCGCTTTTATTTTTTAATTTTAGAAATTATTCTTTTTTTTTTTCAATGTTTTAACTTTTTTTAATATATAGTGCAACTTAAACAACCGAAAATGTGGGAGCAAAATTAAATTTATATTATAGCAGCATTATATTTTTAAAGTCAAAGATTTTACACCCTAGGCGACTACAATTTCTATTTTACGTCTTTCTCAGGTATACCTCGTTTTCGAACGATCCCCTGAAAGACGTATAATCGGTGCTTTACTGTATATTACTTATCGAGTTTTAAAATAGAAGTATCCTCAATAAAAAAAAACTGCATCAAAAATTGAAAAAGTACAAAGGAGCGTGCATACAGATTGACCTCAGCTATCCAATGCAAAAAAAAAAAAAAAAAAAAAAAAAAAAAAATATATATATATATATATATATATATATATATATACTAGGGGGCCTACCCCCTGCGAGCTACGCTCGCCAACCCCCGCTCAGACTTCCAGGCCTCTAAAAACATGACAGCGTGCTTTGTTTATAAAATATTGGTAAATCTGTAATTGGGTTGCCATGCTTTTAACGTTTTAGTGGGGCGCTTTTTTATTATCATGGCCTCATACACAGCTGTTGCGACAACTGACGACTGTTTTCGGGATTGATAAGTAAAATCAATTACACCTTGAAAACCAGCTTGTATAAAATGGTTCGGTTTAAATTGTGGCTACCTCTCGGACTTTTTTACAACGATCTATATTCTATTCTTCCTTTGCGTTTAAGGATGAGAAAAATTCCATCTGCTTGTGAATAACATTAAGAACCACGGTATTGAAAAGTACTATGTTATAGACATTTTCAGTAACAGGTTTTAATTTTCTCTCTATTTTAGTGCACCATCATGCATATTTTCATGTTATTTTAAATATGTAAATTATTTATTTTAATTAATATGTATATACGAATTTTCTAATAATTATTTATCATACAAAATTAATTAAATATTTTGTGCATGCATGCCTGCATTTATTCGGCATCAATTGATGAGATATTTAAACAAATTTGCTATCCACGATAATTTTACACCATGTTATGTCACTTGACTATTGTCCATAAGAAAATCGAGTACTTTTCCAGTATAGGATCCTTTGCTTTTAGGGTTGGCGTAATTCGAGTTTCAAAAACGAATAGATTCGTTAATATACATATATTTGTTGCCAAAAGTTATGAAAACAAACCCAATGAACTTTTGGTGCTTTTTTATTATAGGGGTCTTGACGCTTTTTTAAAAAGCTTTGTGCAATTCGGGCATCAGAAAGTGAGATTTGGTGCCAAATGACATAAACAGCCATGGAAACAAATTCGACGATTTTTTTGTTTATATGCGTATTTTAATTATACGTATATTATTATTGTTTTTTCTATATAAATTACTTCTGATTATATATAAAATAGGATAAATGACATTTTACGCTAAACAAATTGTATAAATATTGAAAAAGTGCTTCTGTATACGAAATGACAAAGTGAATAAGTTGACAGAAAGTATGTTGCCAAATTTCCTTTTCCGCCAAGGCTATTTTCTTTGTTTCGCCAAGGCCCCATATACTGGAAAAGCACCGAACTTTTATGCTTGTTTATACATGTATATATACAATTTATTTATAATTGTCTTTCAATTTACCTTTTTTTGTACATAAAAATAGATAAATGGCTTCTTTATATTAAATAAATTGTATAAATATCGAAATAATTGATTGTGTATATCAAAAAGCGAATAGATTGTTAGAAAACATGTTGCCGAATTTCAATTCATTGCCAAGATCAATTTCTGTATCTCGCGAAGGCCCCTGAATTGGAAAAGTAACGAAAATCATTTTAATATATAACGTAATTTACACCTTAAGTGTGTTTCGAGTATAGTAATTTAATTATTTATAGTTTTTTCTTCTCTTTGTTATTTATGTGTAAACATATAATTCATTATTAAAAAAGTAATGCTACTGAAATAGTCATTTGTTTTAAACCTTAATAGCATTTCTCTAATATATAGGGAGCATTTTTTCCTTGCTGCCAATAAAAGAGAGAAAAGAGTAAATGTCATTTTACCATAATTGATGTCATATTCTCATTCAAATTGGAAAGAAAACCAAGCAGGATATTTTATTCTCCTTGCGTTCAGTTCGGCAATTATTATTTTATATATTCGTTTCAAATATCCGAATTAATGATTTTATAAATTCGTTTAATTAAATTTTCCAAAAAAGTAACAAAATGATATGAATAAATAATAATTACTATTAAGGGTGTATTCAAATCCAAACTGCTTATTTTGAGACACATTTGTAAATTCATTTTTGCTCTAAAATGCATCCAATTGACAGGTTCTCTTATTCAGAAACTTTATAATGTCCGTATTGTCTCGATTTTTTTTTATAAAGGCAGAATATATTTCAAAAAATGCTGTCAAAGTGGACATTTTGAACCGAATTTCGAGAAGCGATAGCGCTGGAAACAAAAAAAAAAAAAAAAAAAAAAAAAAGATCGTACTGTGAAAATAATTGTCTGTAAATCAATTTCTAATTAATTGAACGAAAAATAAAAACATGGGGCCCTTATAAATGTCTTTATAAATCACGCCACCAAGTTTCCTGTTGTTACTTTTAAAAATGAGTCTGGGAATGTGTCTCAAAATTTTGAGTTGTTGAGCGCGGAAAAATATTTTTTTTGAATACCGCCTTAATTCCTTTTTGCCCCTTTCTTTTGCGTTTACATAAATGACGTCATTTGGACGAATTTTTTCAAAATATTTTCAGTTTATAAATTAAATTAAATGCTGACAGACAATTGAATGCTGACGATAGAAATGTGATTTTTTTTTTCAAATTTTCCTGAAAAACATAATTTAATCACAATCTTGTCTTCATTATCGATTGAAATAAAAGATAAATTCAATTTCAATTTGAAAATGACGAATAAAAAGAAATCAATAATCCCTATCGGGATCCTTTTCGATTTTTTTCCCCTTTTTTGTCACAAAAAAACTGAGTAATTAGTTGCCATCATTACAGAAATGTCATTAAAATTAGAAAAAAATTAATATCTCGTAAACTAATTCCAATTTCAAAATTCTATTACCAGTTTTGACATCCGCGGATTTTTATGGACAATTGGTATTAATTTCACCATCAAGCGTTTAATATTTTACTAAAAATAGCCCTGAAACATAATCAGTCGTTTCATAAAATCGTTTCATAAATTCGTTTCATAAAATCGTTTCACAAATTCGTTTCATTAGGATTTTATATATATAGGGTAGATATATATATATATATAGGGTAGATATATATATATATATATATATATATATATATAATATATATATATATATACATTGAAATCTGTCTAAGGCGGAATCGCTTGGGACTGAAATAAAATTCCGCCTTAGACAGATTTCCGGCTTAGACAGAAAAACTTTATAGACATCCCGTTCACAGAGTATTAACCCTTTCCGGCACAGACAAATTATGTTCGTAAAATGAGAAATTACTGACTGACACCGGAATTTACAAACGACTTTTTTAGAAAATAATAACTCCTTATTTTAAGCTTTCTTTGTATAAACAAAATTTTATAAAAATATTCTTGGTTCCGAATGTAAGTTTGGAATTAAAATTAGGTGTGCCCGGAGTGGGACCACTGTGCCGGAAAGGGTTAAACATTTCTTTGGCTAAAAAGTAAAACTAAAGTATCTTTTAACTTTTTTAATTAAATAAACATGAAATCTCAGTATATTTTTATATATTTATATAGTAATATTAATTTACACTACAAATTGATAGTACACAAACACACTGGTTTATAAATCAAAACTACAGATTTTGGTGAAAAAAAGTTATATTTTTCCTTAATAAATGCCTTAAAATTCTATTATCTGAAACTTATTTAGAAAAAAAAATCGAATACTGTTGTTTGTTTATTTTTTTTTCTTAATCGCTTCTTTTTCGGTAGCACATTGTATTTCAGTTAACATTGGTATTATTTCATAATTGTTTCGCTCTATGTAAAAATTTTGTAAAAACGTTAAATTCTTAAGAGCTTCTCCACATAAGCTTTTAATTGGGATATTTTGTTCTTCGAGTTTAATAATTTCAATTTTGTCTTTTAAGGATAAAGTATTCGACGAATTTGATTTATTAATCCATTTAGGAATAATGACTTAAATTATATAACGAATCTCGTCTTTATAATATATAAGTGTATACGACAACGATATTGTCTTGCATCTAGCACTTCCTGGGTTAAACCCAAACTAAAGTTGTGTACACTTTCACAGCCTGCATTTTCTTTACCTATTGAAAAGACCTAGTAGATATTTCGGAAAGTTGTGGCAATATCCTTTTTGTCTGAAAGTCAACGAAGAAATCAGCCCTTTTTGTATATTATACGACAAACGATAGTTAATAATTGACCAGGGGCGAAAATACTTCAGGAGATGTTGAAAGTTTGCTGAAATCCCCCATAAGGTGCCAATGTGGCAACCCTTTCTTTTTAAACAGATCTTCTTACATTACAGAAACCGAAGAATCAACTTGTCAGAAATCCCGTGACCCGCTGTTCAACAATTCGCAGTCATATACAATAATAGAATCATGCTAATATCCCCAAACCGCTTCAGCAATCTGTGAGGCCTTCTTTTGACCTCTGGGAGTGAAACTGGACAATACATGCCATTATGAAAAGATAAGGTTTCTTTCCATTTATATGTCGCAGCAGAATTTTCTTCCGTCTTAAACGGTAAATTTTCTACCTACGACACCAGATTGAATGTCCGGTTCCGCGTTACACAGATTGTTTCCGTCTTAGGCAGATTTCTCGGAAATTTCTATGTTTAAAATTGTGGGACTATGAAATGTTTCCGGCTTAGACAGATTTCCGGCTTAGACAGATTCCACTGTATTTAAAAATATTGAAATACGAACGAGATATCTTAAAATATTTCCTCCATAGGATTAACATTAGCGAGGGGTGTTTTCGTCTGAGTGGAGTATCCTCTTAAACTATTCGTGTCACGCGACGACACGATTTTCCCCTTTCTTGTGCTGGGGCGTCGGAAATTTGGTTCCAAACGCCGAATTTGACAGTATTTTCTGAAAGATCTTTTGAGTTTAACAAAAAATGTAACGTGTTTCAATTACAAAGTTTTTGAATGAGAACAATGAGCCAATTTCATGCGTACAAAAATGAATTAAGGATTTTCTCAAATCCAAAGAGGCTACTTTCAGACACATTTTTTCATTCACATTTGTTCGGTAAACGCATGAAATGAGCAAGTGTTCTTATTCAGAAACTACGTAATCGAAATACGTTTTCCATTTTTTGATAAACGCCGAAAGATCTTTCAAATACTGTCAAATTTGGTGTTTTGAATCGAATTTCTAGACTTGACAGCGAATGTAGGGAGAAAAACACAGGTTGTCACGTTGCTTATAACTGGATACGAATTTATTTATCAAAAAAGGGAAAACTCATTTAGATTCCAAATCGCTTCCATAAATTAGGCTTGCCAATAATCTTATGCCTTTGCGTTTAAAAATGAGTCAAAAATTATGTCAGGAAGTTTTGCGGTGTCGAGCAGATCATTTGAGAACAGGGTTAGAAATTAGCTGTCGTAGGTCGTCAAATACAACTAAATTATTACATTTCACGACCACAAAATTATACCTAGTCATCAAATTTGATGCCTAGCTTTCTTTGACTTTAAAATTTTTGTTTAACAAACATTCTGATATCATACTGTACCATAATTCCCATCCCCCCCCCCCCCCCTCAGACACATGGATTTTAAGAGCACCTGTTTTTGATAGTAGATCGGACAGCAGCATGTGTCTTAGACTCCTACACACCTGTCAATCACATCTAAGTTGACTCTTCACTTTAACCAATGACTTATAAAATTGACCTTATAGATTACGCCCCTAAAATTCTTACACACTTTGTTCGAAAGAATGGTAAAGGACTCTATTCTCCGTTTGGGTACGAAGCTATAATTTCAGAAATGTTAGACTCCTATAATAGGAGCTCTAGTTTCCCCTAGGGCCACTAGAGATACTTTAGAGGCTCTAGTTTCCCCTAAGCACGTGACACAACGTCACGAAAATAGGGTCTGTTACTGTTCTATGGCATGCAACCTTGCATTGCAAAACAAGTCATTGCATAATTAAGACCTACAATATTGGAAATGTCTCTACAAAGATGCGGTGTTTTAATATGTACAACCCCCCCCCCCCCCCCCCGGCCACTAACACATAATAATAGAAACAATGTTGTTGCTAACATGGTTGCGAAAATAAATGAGGAAATATGATAAAACATAAAATTGCAACCATGAAATGTAGTTTGGCACCTAGAAAAAAATTGTAGGCGTCATTTGACACTTTAAAGTTCCCAATTTCTAACTCTGTTTGAGAGCCACCTTACCCGTATCACTATGTCCTGGTGTCCACGCGGACCCCAAGCACTTTTAACAAGTTGTCAAAAAACCTATCACTCACTGAGTAGTTTCAGCCGGTGACATATCATAATGTTTGTAATACACGGTAAAAATTAAACTATACAAATATAACTGGGTACTTTTTTTTTTTTTTAATTTGAAGGATAGATAGCATATTGTCCTGGGCAACAACAGAGCATGTTTTGATAGGACATAGTGATAGAGTTAAAAAATATGCCATAAACTCAGCCAGTTTGGATTTGAAAAGAGCCTTGACTGCTGTGTCAAAATTGTATAATTATATACTGTGACCAGTCTCTGAGATCGCTTGATCGAAAGGTGAATAAAAGGCTCGATTGACTCATATGGTACTTTTTCTGTACTGAACTTTATGTACAACACTATTATAATTAAAATTAACCAAATTTAGAAGTCTCTATCAGGCTCTAAAAGAAGCAAAATGTAATTAGTTAGTATCAATAGTTGTAATGAAAATTACACGTTAAACTGTAAAAATTAAAAAAACAACGATCTGTGAGATCACTAACTGCAGTTAAATCTGTTCTCAAATACAAACTGACTACTTTATGACATATTTTTAAATTAATTTTTGTGGGAAACAAATGAAATTGGCTGGTGTTCTTATTCAGATAATTTTTAATCGAAGCACGTTTTCTATTTTTTGGTAAAGGCATCTTTCAGAAAATCTTTCAGAAAATAGTGTGAAATTCGGCGGTTTTAATCGAGTTTCCAACGACGCAGCAGGAGAAAGGTGAAAAACGTGTCGTCGAATCGCTTATAACTCGATAAGTATAATCTATTTATAAAAAATGGAAAACTCATTTCGAGTCCAAATTTCTTTAACAGACAGGACTGCCAATTTAATGCTTTTGCGTTTAAAAATGAGTAAGGAACTATCGCGTTGTTGAGCAGGTTATTTGAGAACCATCTTAAGAATTAATCAAAGCATTTCTGTGATAAAATTAGCCAAAAATTTCTATTTGAAAAACTGGTGATAAAGATTAAAATTTCAATAAAAGACGCTCACTGCGAAGCTGGTTATGCTTATTCACATTTTAAAACGCATAATGCATACATTTTGCATTTTATTTATAAATTTTGTTTTTTACATATATAATATAGTTATGGAAAGCTTTAAGTTTATTTTGGAATAACTTTGTTTGCTTACAAAATCAACAAAAATAAAACAATTACGAGTAAAAAATAATAATGAAATGAAAGGTATAATGGTATAACGTAAATATACCTTCCAACTTTTGAAAATGGCTAAATGTAAAATGAGGCGTGAAGATTATTTGACATAATTCTTTTTTTTTTTTTTTTTTTTTTTTCAGATTAACATAACACCCATGTAACCCATTTTTTAAGCAACACATAAACGATTTTTTTTACATTTTTAAATATACATAATAGATGAATATCGTTAAACTAGCCGACCGGCGTTACCCAAGCCCGTCAAAAAATTGCACAAAAATCGAAAAAAATCTAAATATCGCAATAAATAAAATCGCAATAAATAAATCACGAAAAGTATAAAAACAGCTGCACACAAATCTCTAAACACTGCCTAAACATAAACGCGAAAAATTATTTAAAAAAAATCTGTAACCATTCTGAATAAACTTTTAAAAGTTTGAAACCGAATTCCTTCACTTAACTTCGCAATTCCCCTAGCTAATGTTAAACCTATGTTCGTAGGATGCATTCGTACTATTAACATATCTCCTCGGGAAATTAATATTTTTAAATTCTATTTTCTGTGTACACTTCTTAAAGGATGTCTCTTTTTTTCCTTCGTTGTCAATTTTTTTCTAAAATATGTGCTTAATTTATAATTTTATGTGTTAAAATTTTAGCGAAACTGAATACGATTTTAACACTTCACATAAAATTAAGTATATATAATAATTCATCGAACTACCTATTTTTATAGACATTATTTTAATTTGTAAACATATAGACAGGCACTGTACATTTTTCGAAAGTCTTAAAAAACATATCTAAAATCACATAAAACCAGTCCACACGTTACAAGTTTCATAAAAGTAAAATATTTTCACCTGTTGTCCCCGGCATCCTCAATACTATACTCCTTCTGCTCTGTTAATCCGATTTGTTTGAAACTCCCATTCTGTCTTAACCTAACAACATCTGCCGCCATCTGGTATCAATTTTGGCGTGTCATTGCAAGTTTCTGAATCATATGAGTCATATATTCAAAAATAGGTAGTTCGATGAATTATTAGATTAGAAAATGACATTATGAAAGATCATAGATTAAATAAGTATATATTTTTGGGGGGAAAAATTGATAGCTAAGAAAAAAAGAGACATCCTTTAAGAAGTATACACAGAAAACAGAAGTCAAAAATATTAATTTCCCAAGGAGATTCCCCGAATGCATCCTACGAACATACACTGTTAGAAATGGATACCCAAATTCCACGAAAATTTCTTCGTTTTTGACGAAACTGTTTCCTGGGAAATACTCCGAGCGAATATTTCGTCAAATTGCTTGTTCGAAAGTGTTAAAAAGAGGCAGGTGGCGCCATCTCTTGACAATTTTAGAAGCATCTGTAATTGACAGGGAGGGAAAAATATGGTCGCGTTTCTCAAGTCTTCAATGGGTCACGCGCGACCTTCGGTGTGGTAGACTACTGCACGAGACCACTGCGCCAGCGGGACTTACGTAAGTTTGACTTTAAATGTATTTACCGGATATTGATCCCAGTAGCAGAAAGTTATAATTGTGTCTGCGACAGCAATTTTTAGTGGGATGAAAATTGTCTGCAGAAATCGCGTGCTGCAATTTTCTTATATACATTATAAGTGTATTTAAAAAATATGGTTCTTACTGATTAATGCTATAAAAATATAACTATATTATATAGGTCATAATTTTATGGCAATAACACCTTGAAAAACTAAATAAATATTATGAAAAAAAAAAATCTGAATGAGACTAACTTTTTACATACACTGGAAGAAAATCTAATTTCATTGAATAACATGTGTAACATAATATCTCTCTTATTAAATCAAACCAACAATATAAAACATCAATTAAAATGAACTGTGAAAATTACTCTGAAAACCTCTATATACAAATGCACAAAGAAAATCCTTTCAAATCACAAAATTTTTGTTATCATTTTATTTTAATGTGCCATATTTTTATGACATACAGTTTAAAACAAGGTAGACATTCAGAATTATTCATAATTTTTGAAATAAAATTTGATACAATATTTTTGCTAAATTGTGCAGAAATCTTGGGTGAAACCTTGAAAAACTAAATAAATATTAAGAAAAAAAAATCTGAAAGAGAACAATTTTTTAGATACACTGGAAGAAAATCTAATTTCATTGAATAATATGCATAACATAATACAGATATGGTACAAGCTCACCAAAAAAAAGTTGAACTTTCATCCCCCCCCCCCCTGATGGTTTTTTGACGAAATTCATGTTTTTCAGCGGCACTTTGACGAAATTTGAGTTTCTTTTCGCGATCTGACAACGAAATTAGCCATTTTCCGAGATATCCTTTGATGCCATTTTTTCAGCGATCTTTCGACGAAATTAGCTGGTTTTTTTTCAAGAAACTTCGACGAAATTCGCCGTTTTTTTTTTTTTTTCAAGATCCTTCGACGAAATTTGCCGGTTTTTTTTTCAAGACCCTTCGATAAAATTTGCCGTTTTTTCGAGATCCTTCGACAAAATTTGCCGTTTTTTGGAGATCCTTCGACGAAATTTGTCGTTTTCTGGCGATCTTTCGACGAAATTTGCCGTTTTTTCACGATTGTTCGACAGAATTCGACATTTATAGCAATCCTACGACAAAATTTGCCGTTTCTTCGTCGAAACTGGCCGTTTTTCCGTCATCCTTCGACGAAACTTATGTTTTTGACGGCCTTTTGAAGAAATTCAAGTTTTACCACGACGCTTTGACGAAATTTGCGTTTTTTTCGCGATCTGTCAACCAAATTAGCCATTTTCCGCAATTCTTTAATGAATTTCGCGTTCTTTCCTCGGCCTTTGGCCGAAATTTGCGTTTTTCCGCGATTCTTCGACGAAATTTGTCATTTTTTCACGATTCTTCGATGAAATGCGTTTCTTCGGCAAAATTTGCCTTTTTTCGCGATCCTTCGACGAAGTTTGCCGTTTTTTCGAAATCCCACGACGAAATTCGCCGTTTTTTCGCGATCATACGACGAATTTTGCCGTTTTTTCGGATTCTTCGGCAAAATTTGCCGTTTTTTCTCGATCTTTCGACGAAATTCGTCTTTTTTCTGTGACCCTTTGACGAAATTTTTCTTCTTTCTGTGATTCTTCTACGAAATTTGGATTTTTTTGCGATTTCTCGACAAAATTAGTCTTGTTTCAGCGATCCTTTGAAGAAATTTGCCGTTTTTTCGCGGTCCTTGAACGGAATTCTCGTTTATTTCGCGATTCTTCGAAGAATTTACACATATAAGGAGCGGTGTAAGAACAAATTGATTGCGTCCCAACTGAAATTAAAGGAATTTTTTTTCTTTTTTTTTTACAAGTTGGTAAATTTATTTGCAATGTCTAAAATAAATCTGCTACCGGGATGTTGATATGTGTTTATATTTTTAGAAATATTTTTATCAGTGCTGTTATAATTTCTACATGTTTTAATTAATAAGGTTAGATTATTATTATGGTTTTTCTATGATTAATAAATTATTAGAATATGGCTTGATTACTATAATTTATTAGAGAAATTTCTTTTGTTCAATGAATGATTAGAATATGGTGTAGTTAATTTGTTGGTCAAAAATAATAAATTTTGAAGTGCATGTTGGAGGAGAGTTCATCAATTTTAGATGATAATATTTTAACACGTTACTGTTTATAGAGGAGAAAGGGATCAGTTATGGATATTTTAAATTTGATTGTTATATGAATATATTTCTTAAATAAAAAAAGCTCCTAATTTTTTTTTTCAACCATTGGGAAAATGGCTGTTTTTTTCGGTCGAAAATGGACCAAATGATGTTCGCATTTTACTATTTTAAGCGTTTTTACGAAATTCTGTAGCTTTAGAAGGATTTTTTAAGCGTTTTTAACGAAATTCTGTAACTTTAAGAAAACTTTATCTTTGAATAGGCAATAGAAATGGATAAAATCTTTACAAAAATGTTAAAGTTACAAAAAGGAGAGACACATCAGATATGAAAAATAAAGTAGAAATTTGGTACTTTCGTGTTATAGCGGTCCCCAAGGATGAAATATTTTTGTTTCTGTTTTCATTAATATACTGTAAATTTGGTACTTTCGTGTTATTATTATTATTATTATTATGATTATTTTTTAATCTGGCCGTGAATAGCGAAACATTTTCGTCAAATATTTGAGATTTTCCATTTCATTAAAAATCACTTAATTTTGAGACGAAATGATTGTCAAAAATGATGAAATATATCTCAAGAATTGCTGAATTGTCAAAAGTGAGAGTTTTTTAGACAGTGAGGAAACAGTTTCGTCAGATATTTGAGGATTCGGGTTTCGTCAAAAACCACGTGACTCTGTGACGAAATGATTGTCAAAAATAACGAAATAAGGCCTAAGGATTGCCGAATCGTCAAAATTGAGTGTTTTATTTCTGAGAGTGTACAGCTCATATTCAAAATATTATAATCATTACTTTTTTTTTTACAAATTGAAAATATCGTTTGGTAATTTAATGTCTTTTAATGCAAATATGCAAATGATATTTTTATTAAGAACTTACTGTTGATTAAACTTATTTATTATCTTAAAATTAATATCATTTTTGAAAAGATTAATTGATAAAAGATTATTTTGAAAAGTCAAAATATTAGAATATTTATTTAAGTGGTTCAAAATATTAGAATATTTCACATTAATTCTCCATTAATTATCACCAATTCATAACTGGTGGTATCATTGATTAAATTCAGACGATTTTATTTAAAATCGGTATTCTTTTTGCAGTTTGTTTTGCTTTTTCGTCTTAAAATGGGTCGTGTGAGTAATATCCCTGAACTTCGTGATCAGTGAAAACCATTTTGAAAGATGCACCGATAATGCACCGTCGCATACTGCATTAATTCTTCGTGAGTTTTTCGCCAAATTTTCAACCAATATCGTGCGCAACTACCGTATTCGCCTGATTTAGCTCCGTGTGACTTCTGGCTATTCAGCAAACTCAAACGACCGCTCCGGGGAAACCGTTTTGAGTCAATTGAAGACATTAAACGTGAATCGCTACGCGCATTGAAGGCTATTCCGGAAATTGACTTTAACAACTGTTTCGAGGATTGGAAGAAACGTTGGCACAAGTGTATTGGGGCCAGAGGGGATTACTTTGAGGGGGACGAAATAGATTTGGAAGAATAAATTAAGAATTTTAAAATTATGAACAAAGTTTTACTATTTTTTGCCCACAGTAGTATGTATTACTTTTTACATACTTTCAAAATTCAAAGATTCTTTCTGCAAAATTTTGACAGTTTCTTAACAGGGTGTCTATTCCAGATCAGCAATGAATTTCCCTGACTTTTCCATACCAATAAAAGAAAAATTCCAGGTATCGAGATTTTGTGATGTTCCACACAAAAAATCAAAAGTTGTCAAATTGAGAGCGAAACTTTCACAACTGATTCTGAGGCCCAAAATTACTGATTTGTTACATGATATTTTGCAAAATTTACAAATTGTTGAACTTTTTACATGCTAAACATTTTGCAGATACACACTTTTAGCATCAGTTTTTATCCATTTTGTCAAATCAGGATGAAATTCTTTATCACATCAGTCATATTGATTTGACATATTTTAATACAAATAATAAATATTGAATAAATTAAGCTGACACATGTTCGATTCCCAAACAAAACTATGTAAGCAGGGTGCAACACCTAATCAATCCTACAACATTCAGTAGAAAGTTTCAATGGAACTGGATCTGAAAATCTCCGAGTTACAAAGAAGGGCTAAAAGGGGGTTGACAAAATGAGAGGTTGAAATACTCTTTACAGTACTTATGAAGAGCAAAGTTTGATTTTAACCCGACAGAAGGCGCGCACCCAGCACCAAAGATGGATACACAAGAAAGAGAAGACACTCGCGTGTTAGAAGAGGGCGCAAAGTAGCGCCACCGGAGTTGCAGTGGTAGCGATTAGAACTAAAATGTTCGATAGTGGGCGGGGTGCTCCGCGTTCAGGTATTGGTTTTGCTTTCATGGCGATCGCGGCAGTATTGCAGAAACGGCAACTTTCAGAAATTTTCAATCTTGTCATTACACAAACTCATAGAGGGATGAAATATTTTAATTTGTAATGAAAACTAATCAGTCATTTAATTTTAAAACTTAGTTATTTTCTGTTTACTTCTTATAATTTATAATGGCGAGAAGAATACGAATATTTTAAAAGAGATTAATGTCTGAAACAGTGTATATATATTTTTAAATTCATAATAATTTAATTGAATATTTATTATAGGAGGTTAATATTTACAACAAATACTTTTTAACAAAAACATTCGTATTTTTCGATTATAAGAAGTGACCAGAAAATAAAATTAAGCATCAAAAGAAACATAATTTGATTAGTTTTCATGAAAAATTAAAATATTTCATCACTCCAAGAGTTTGTTTAATGACAGGATTGAAAATTCGTGATTGCCGTTACTGTCATACAGCCGCAAAAAAATAAACGCAAATTCCATAAATTACTTAGAAAAAAGGTGTATCGTGCAATCTGTTTCTGGAACCATGAAATAGCGTTTTTTTTTTTTTTTTTTTTTTTTTTTTTTTTTTTTTTAATGCCTTTTAAAATGTTGAGTAGTCTATTATAAACATGCCCAATTGTTTAATTTTTATTAAATACTGCAAGTATGTGGTTTTGTTCCATAGAGGTACATAAAACACATTTTATTAAAAACAAGAAATATTTAGAAAATTTAGAATTCAGGATTTTTTTTTTTTATAAGCAAATATTTAGAGAATTTTGTTTCTTTAAAACTTTTATCTAAAAAATCTGATAATCTGTAAGCATATCCAATTTTTGTTTTATGAAACTACATAAAATATTAGATTATACATAATTATTTGGATAAATAAAATGTCCACTTTTTTTAATTTGAAAATTAAAAACTTTTTCATTAAAAAAAAAAAAAAAGGAAAAGAAAGATGTTTCTTTCTAAATTATATTCTTATAAAATCTGATAAGTACTGTAAATATTCTGATTTTTAAGCTACATAAAACATATTTTATTATATATTAAATAACATTTAGACTTTTTTTTTTTTTTTTTTTTTTCTGAAAGAATACTTTTTCTCATTTTTTTCTCTTGCTGTAAAATTTGATTTCTAAAATTATTTTTTAGGAAAACATTTATTTGGATTCATAAAGTGCAGAATTTTTTAACAGTTTTATACAGACATTTTCAAATGGAAATATTTCATTTACCAGTTCTAAAATTATGTGTTAAATCTTGAAAGAGAAAAATGCCTTTACACATGAAAATGATGTAATTTTTTAAAAGTACCTATCTGATAATGTTCATTTTCATCTAGAAAACTGCTGCCTACTACGATTGTGCTTAAATTGTGTAATTTACTCTTGCTTTACCTTCCTCCAGTACCAGGATTATTCTTCACTCAAGTAAAAAACTCTCGCAAGCTAATGTTAAACCTATGGGAAAGTTCTTTTCAAATTTCTCGTTTGAATTTATATATATATATATATATATATATTTATATATATATATTTATATATTTTTGGCACAGGATAGCCGATGTTAAACTCTAATAGGGCCATTTTTTAATTTTAGATTTTGGTTCCAAATTATTTTAATAAAGGTAGTTTCACTTCCAAACTAGTTCGAAAAGTGAAAGCAGCTGTATTAAAAAGAAATCTAACCAAAATGAAAAAAGTAAAAGATGGCCCTATTAAACATCAACATCAGCTATCCTGTGAAAATAAATACATAAATGTATCAATTAAAAATATTCAAATTCAAACGAGAAATTTGAAAAGAACTCTCCAATAGGTTTAACATTAGTTTGCGAGTGAGGAGTCCCCTTAATGCCTAAATCCTCTTTTCTCCTATACTTGCAAAGAACCCATTCCCAGAAAGGCAGAATGTTTCTGTTAGAAAAGATTATATAATATTTAAACCATAATTCATATTTTCATCAAATGTTACAATTCAATACAGTCACGCCAAAATGATTTCAAATATATATTTCAAAAATTATGTTGGTATCGAGATTAGGATTTAATCTCAAAAGAAGAAAAATGCCTTTACCAATTAAAGTGACATCATGCTTAAAAGTTAAAAATACACATGATTAAGACTAGTATCTCAAAACACAGAACGATGAAATGTCTTCGCCGTTGCAAAATGTCATAAGTACCTTTTTATTGACAAAACAAAAAATACTTCAAGTAATAGGATCCTGATGATGTAATTTTTTACTCACATTTTGTTCCATGCGTTTAAGCTCCCATATGATTAAGGATTTTTGGAATTTATTTTTTAAATAGCATGAATTGAAAATCACCTGGTATCTCAAAATAGATTTACCATCCACTTTAATAACATAAAAAAAAACATGGTCAACAAAAATTATTGGAAATAAAGTTTAAACACCAGTGCCAAAAAATGAGCACTGTGATCAAAATAATTCTAAGTTAAAACTCATAATCCCGTCTCCATGCTTTTTCAAGTACTCCCATTTCTTTAAATGTCATAATTAATAACCACAAGAAAAACATTACATTCCTTTTTATTAATTAACATATAATAAAAACATAATAAAAACAATCTACAAAACATTGTCATCCGATTCCAGTAACAAATTTTACAACCCATATGAGAACTTCCTGCAGAGAAAACTCTTCAGTGTTTTGTTTCTTCAAAGTTATTAGTAACAGGCATAAGTTCCGATTTAATGAATGCATTGAAAAGGGTTTTGTCAGACAAGCCAAACCATGAAAGGATGTTTGCCTTAATATTTGACGAGATGTCTATAAAACCCTGTCTGGTGTATGACAAACAAAAAGATCATGTGGTTGGTTTCGAGGATTTCTCAGGAGGTTTTCGGACTGACAATGTTGCAAATCATGCCCTAGTGCTCGTGTTAAGAACTCTGACAGGCAGGAAAAAACTCCCCATTAGTTTCTACTTTTCTTGCTATGCCATTCATTCTGACAAGCTGTCAAAATACTGTCATGAAAGCTCTTACAGAGTTGCATCATGCAGATACTGTAAAAGTTCTTATATGTGATCAAGGAGGAAACAACACAATACTTGGATTCAGCATACTTGGAGCAGATGTATCAAAGCCATTTTTTTAATTTAATGGTCAAAAAGTATACTGCATCTTTGATCCAACTCATCTTATCAAAAATTTAAGGAGGAATTTAATGAAGTATGATTTGCAGACTAATAGAGGGCTTGTTTCTTTCCAGCATATCAAAGATTTTTATGAAGATAAGAAATTACTTCTTAGATGTGCACCCAGGTTAACTGATGCACACATTTCTTCTACTGGATTCAATTCCATGAAGCTAAGTCTCTCTGCTTAAGTCTTTAGTCACAGTGTTGCTGCAGGCATGAATGTGTGTATATTAGCGAATGTTATACAGGCAAGTTCTGCTCCAACCGTAGAGTTTATTATGCATATTAACCATCTTTTTGATTCCTTGAATGGTACAAATAAAAACCTCAAAAAAGAAATGAATATCATTGTGCTATAAAAGAAGGTTCAATTCATCAATATTTTTGGAATGAGATGCTCCAATTTATTGATTCCTGGGTTTTTGTGCATACTCGTAAAAATGTTGATAAACGGAAGCAAAATCCTGGACATCTGAATAGAAAAGGTTGGCTGCAGACACTGATAGCAATGATGCAACTCTCACAAGAAATACTCCAAGACAGAGAATACTTCATGACTAAGCGATGTAACCAAGATTGCCTGGAAATTTTTTTTATCCGTATTAGAGGGTATGGTGGAAACCAAACAAACCCATCCGCATACGAATTCGCCACAGCTTACAAGCTGGCATCAATTAATTCTTTCACGTCTAAATAAATTTTCAAACTGTGAACCAGACAAAGATAAGTTTATGTTTTTTGTTTTGTCTTCTGCACCACAAATTGCAGAAGATGAAACAGAGGAAGAAACCCAAAATGAAAATGATATCTCTTATAATCGTCTTATCATTGACGTATCTCGTTGTGATGAAGATGAGGATACTCTCCAAGAAACAGGTTTCGAAGCAGCAGATTTTATATCACAAAATGTAATTACTTATTTGAGTGGAAACATATTCAGAAGAGTAGTAAATGAACTCGAACTTAATGAATGTGATATTTGTCAGCTTTTACTAGTTGACCCTTTCTGATTGTTCTTTGAACAATGGGTACATTTCGCCATCTGCATCTGCATGATCTGTTAGACCAGGGGCAATCGTGGAGCAAGTGCAAGTGGCAATGGTCCTTTTCCAAAAAGACTATTCCAGTTCTGTAAAATATCCTCCATAGTCGAAAAAGTAAGAGGTTGGTCGTCATCCTGCATCTGAAAAAAAAAAAAAAAAAATATATATATATATATATATATATATATATATATATATATATATATATATATATATATATATATATATATATATATAAACTTACATTCTACGTTTGTTAAGCCATACATGATAATTAGGATATCATAAACAGGTTCAGATCAACCTACGATCGAAACTTTATCTATCTATCTATCTATCTATCTATCTATGTCACTTTTTTATGAACACGATAACTGGAAAAATTCTGCATAAATCTCTTCCAAACTGATGCATAAAATCAAGGGGCATAAAATCTCGGTCAGGTTCGTTAATGGGCAAAATCGAACCGGGGGGGGGGGGGGCTTTTTGTGAAAACAGAGAAAAAACCCTATAATTTATTAATTATGATACGTATCGAATCTGTTTGAAGTTATTATTACTTCTAGGAGAATGGCCGAAAATTTATGTATGACAGATTTTTGATATAATTAAAAATTGCCTTAAGAGAGGGGGGGGGGGAAAGAAAAAAAAATGCATAACTTCGTCAATTCCGAAGATTTCAAATCCGCTTAAATTTATTATAAATCCTCTCAATATTATCTAAAACTTTTATATTGACAAGGTTTTGATAGGACCAACCGTTATACCAAAAAAAAAAAAAAAAAATCCCTGCCGGCTCCGCCTGCAAAAAAGTTAGGTTTCGAAGTAGGTGGTTCCAACTGCCGCATCATCGTAAAGAAGGTCATTTCTTCCGTAATTACCGACGAACAGGCGCCCCACGGTCTGAGTCTTCGACATCTACCTGTGCCTGTAGGCCGAGCCGTCAGGCATTTTTTTTTATTATTATTTCAAGTAAATTTAAATGAGCTTTTCTAATTGTTAATTTTAATGATTTAATAAAGATTATTTTACTTTAAAATGTGTGGTTTTAGAATTATATTTAGAATTTTTTTTTTTAATTAAAAAGATCACGAACCTTGTATTTATGTAAATTATTGAATTTTAAGAAAATTATACCACTATTTCTTAGCTGAAAGAAAAATAACAATAGAATGGTGAAAAAATATTAAAATACATTAAAAAAATGTGAAACTCTATGAACAGCAAGTATTTTAAAGTACACGTTAATGATTCCAAACTCAACAGAGGTACATGACAACTTGCTTCTGACTGAAAACAGTGTACATAGCATTTATAGATCTTATACAGGGCAACAAAAATATTCAGATCTAATACTGTCTATAGAGTGATATTGTTTAAACCAAAGCCAGTAAGTTATTTACTAAAAATTACAAACTACTTAGATTACTGTTTTAATGATGCATTGAATATTCTAAGTTAAATAAAAAAATAAAATTACATATTATTAGAGTTGAAATTATTAAAAAGTAAAATATATTAATTACATCGCTGTAAATAAAACATATCTATTTTTGCCACTTTGGCAAAAAGTGGCAAAAAAGTATTTTTGCCAGGGCGGTTTTTACCGGTTTTTTCCACCTTTGGCAAAAACGTGCCAACCCTATCACAAACTGTCACAATTTCATGACGCACCCCCCCCCCCCCTCCAAGCATGACATCATTTATGGACGGCCCCATAAGTAAATATGGATGAACATTATTTTGGAAATGAGAAACAAAACAAATGTGTTTTGACTTAAAGATGGTGGACTGCGGGTTAATACGCCAGCTGTTCCTAAAAACTTTTTTTTTTCCTTTCTTCTTAATCTAAGTTTATTTTATACGAAATATATTTTTAATTGCTACTGGAATACTTTTTATGCTTACATTTTAACAGTATCGCCCAAGTGTCATCCGCACAGTAACATTAATTAATATTGCATAATTTTCTTTACATAATTAAAACAAAAGCTTAAAATAAAGTTTCCAGTAAATTTAGATAATTATTACTTATTCAATGAATACCTATTTTACCCCATATGGTACCCATTTTTACCCCCACTTCAGAGATAAAAAAGTGTATATAAAACAAAAATAATTTTTCTACTATTTAAAATTTAAAAAAATAAATTAACAATTACTTAAATATGAGTTGTAATTTTCCAGCTGGACGAAAAATGTCTGGGCAAGGGGTTTTCGTCCAGTTGGAAAATTACAACTCATATGATTTCTTTACCAATTTGAATAATTGTGTCAAAATTAATCTAGTATAACGACTTAAATGTTATGCCAAGACATCAGTTGCATAAATAAACACACACACACACAAAAAAAATCATATTAAATATTTTTGTTTCAATGAAAACAAGCCCTGAATGAAAAAATAGCGATTTTCATACCCATTTTACCCCACCTGATCCTGATGAGCAATTATTATATACGAATGTACTAAATTTAGATATATAAATTTACTTTATAGCTAGATAATAGGTTATTTTGTGATTCTACCTGTTTTGAGACAGATCGGCCCTTTAAGACGATTAAATTTGTGAAGAATCCATTTTTGATATGAATTTTTTTTTTTTTTGTGAAAGGCAGTTTTTTAAGACAAAAATTTTTTGAAGCATCTGTTTTAAGATTTTAAAAAAAAAAATTGTAAAGGGTCCTTTATAAGACACCAAATTTTTCTGAAGCAAATCCAGTAAAGACATTTTATTGAGCTGGAACAGGGATGGCAAACCATTTATTTCGATTGTAGTTCCTACAAGTTGGCTTATTTCATGGACGGTCAAATCCATCGTAACTGACGTAAAACTTGATCATCAAATTTTGTTTTCAAAACTGTGCAGAAAATTTACTAATAAAACTAGAACAAATTTTTACAATTTAAAATATTTCTTACTAAGGACTTAATACCCAAATACCTGCAGATTATTTCAATCTCCCTTTTAGTCCCAAAAATTGCATTTCAAAATCCTGTAACTGATGTAACGTAAAACAGACAAACATTTTTTCTGCCTTCATTGAAGTGTAAAAATTATCAAAACTATGCCGTTAAAAAAGTGATTTAATGTTCTCAACAACACTAAGTAATGACAAATTATAACAGTAACTTGTTTAATTAATTTCTGAACAATAAAAAAGAAAAAATGGCATTTACACATGTAACTGATGTAACTTTTATTGTGTAACTGACGTAACATTATGACTTTACAAAGACAATAATGGTTCTTAACTTACTTTGTAAACAGTAATTTAGAATGGCATTTTATTATACAACATAAAAATACCAGGCTTTCCAATTATACCCTTAAAATAAACATATTATAAATTTTATTTTCCCATCAAAATGAGACTTTTCTGTGGAATTGACCGGACATGCAGATATGGTTTTTAATCGACTTACCATACTTTTTTATGTATGCTGTGCCCTTGTGTGACACGCAAATTCGCAAACCCACCCTAATTTTTAATACCTCATTTAGAGAGAAAAACAGATTTTTTCTATTAAAATCTAATACCTAGTGCCAAAATTACAAAATATTCACAATGCACTGGCTAACTAGTTTCATAAATTTGAATGCAAAATTGCTAGCAAACTATTTTATGGAGTGATCAATGGTTATATATAGAGAGAGATCAGTCAAATCCCAAATACTGATCTTGTATCACATGCTCTTAGATTTTAAAAGTAAATTTTGAAGGGAAAAACCATGTGGCATACACAAAAAAATACAGTAACTTAGCTTTATTTATTTTGTTTAGAATGGCAGTAAATCACCACTTGAACTTTACTGTTGTAAACATAATACTTTTATTTTACTTCATATAAAAATTAACCTTCTCCAAGCTAGAACATGCTTAAGAAACAATATACAGATTTGTAACTCTCCAAGCCATGGAATATGGATTAATGATAATTCAAACATCTGTGCACAAATAAAGATTCATAAAAGAAATATATTTTACATGGGCATAGGTAAAAATAAATAGGAAGGATAGTATTTTGGAATGGATGTGTCTGTACTTTGCAGCTCTTAATGAATTTAAAAAAATAAAGACTATAAACATGAAAAATAAATATTTTATGTCAGAATGCCTCATAGAAGAGAATTTTTAGCCACATTTGTGTAAAAAACTAATCTTTTGTAGAAATAAGTTTTTGTATGTGCCAGGCTCGGGCCAAACTTTGAGCATTTATACTGGGGCGGGCCAAAGAATTTTCTAGTAATTATATATTTTTAAATTTGAAAACTATTTTATATTTTGCATTTTAGGTTCTAAAACCGATGTATTTAGTATCGAAAATGGTTTTTGATGTATTTTGCTAATCTCTGAACTGTAACATGTTCATTAAGATTTTCACAGAAAAATAAGGGAATTGTGAAGCATTTTCTGCCTCCTGATTGGTTAGATTAAGAGTTTAAACAATAACCCAGATTATAAAACATACAAGGGGGAGTTATGGAAAAAAAAAAAAAAAAAAAGATAAATTTTTAATTGCAGGGGTCAATGCAGGTTTTTACTCTTGGGGTCCATTTTGTGAAAAGTAAAGGTTATTTTTGTGAAATTTATTATATTTTTGTGAAAAATAACATTTTGCAACAAAAGTTGAATTCCAGTTAATCAAATTCGAACCAAGCATTTATAAACAAACTTTTTTTAATCCTTTTTTCTGAAATTTTCCTCTCTGGTGAACGTATTTGTTTACAAATTACACATTCTAAAACATCACAAAATAATAAATAAATAATAAATAGTAAGTTTTTATGGAATAGAATTTTGTGAAGGAACCCATTTTATTAAATAATTTTTTGTGAAGGGTCCCTAAATAGGCCCCAAAATTTTCCTGGATCGACCCCTTAATTGATTATATTTTTTATATACCAAAAACTTTGAGGGTGTCCACTACTGGCACACCTATCCTATATAACTGATAATTTTAAGTACGAAACTTTGTTTATATAAAGTTTGAGTACCTAAACTATGCTTATTTTTTTCTCTCCATTACTAAGTCATTAAAAAAAAAAAAAAAAATGTTCGTGCTGCTTGAAAATCAATGACGGAGGGGAGGAGGGTTTTTTTTTTTTTTTCTGGCGACTAGAATTTTTGGCTGGCTATCAGATGTTTATCAAATTTGTAAAGCACTGGCTCTACATATTATACTACAAGTTTTTAAAGTCTTGTTTAAGGATATTTTAGTACATGAAGCGTAAAAAAAAAAAAAAAAAAAAAAACGTTTTCAGAATAAATCTTAAAATAAATTATGAAAATACATGATTTATATACAGAACTCATACATTACAAAAAAGAAACAGAATTATAAAACAGTTTATTACTAACTTTTTTTCTTCTTTCGGGAGCCTGGAGAAATGAATTCCTCTGGCATACTTATTCGAATTCTTGCTGCAGCCATTAAAACGGCAGTATCGGGATGACACCTTTGTTGGATATTCATATCCTTTAATTAATAAATTATTACACAAAAAAATAAATTTGGCTCTGAAAAGTGCCGTTTAATACTCAATAAAACGATTCTTAAATTACAGAACCTATATCAACAAAAAAAAAAAAAAAACTCCACACGTGAGAAGTGAAGAATGAACTCTTTTGAAAAGTGTTGTAAAAATGGGGAGAGGGGGATGCGCGCGCAGTTTTCGCAGGTCGGGGCGATCGCAGCGCTCGTAGCTATAGCGTTTAGAACTACAAATCCGGAACTTTCAATGTGAAGTAAGTTTACGATAGTTCTTCCGTACAACTGTCTTGGCTTTTACGTGTATGGGCTTTGCCCAGCACTGGCATTGGAGATCGCGCGGGGTGACTGGCTCACCCCAATCAGTTTTATACAAATATTGTGCTATAAACAAGAAAAATATCATTTGAATTTAACAATAAGTTCATTAAATCATTAAGAAAGTAAACTTCTTTAGTTAAAAAACTTTTGTAATGTTTCAGTTACAATCAAAATAATTACATACCTTTATCAGGAGTTTTAAATCTACATACATTTCTGGTAAACATAAAAATAATGATTTTTACAGGTAAAATTATCATACTTTATGCAAGCAATTGTAGTTTTATTGTCTTTAAATCTGTTTAGTTCTGTAATATTGCGTGCGATAATTTTTACTCCTGCTAAATCATTTATTATATTTTAAGATCACGTTTTCACTTTTTGATTTGTTTTTTTCTTTTTCCAAAACTGTTTTATTTTTGCTAACAAAAATACTTTCTTCTGAATTAGACTTTTCGTAATCTTTATCTTTTTGCTCAAACTCACTTTCGCTGTCGTGAGAACTGTATATTTCCTCATCAGATTCATTTTCACCAGCTTGATCAATTTCTTCTTCAGAAGACTCATATTCATCTAATAAATTTCTCAAAAGTTCCATTTATTTTTAATAGTCTGTAAGTTTACGTTTGCAAGCCATTATTTATTAAATAATTCAACGCAAAAAACAACATAAACACTTCAGAACAGAAAACTACGCTACTTAGAATAAGAAATTTCGAAGCAATAACGGTCGCGTGGGGAGACTGAGTCATCCCTTTTTTGCATAGATTCCAAAAAACGATTGTTTCACGCGCAGAAAGGAAAGGAGTGTAAAAATAACATTACACCTAGCAAGGAGAGAGTCAGACAGGAGGATACTGAAAAGATGATTAATTACAGATAAACAGTTTTCACGGGACTGATGTTTTTCTAAGACTGGGGTGGGTCTGTGCCCCGCGCGATCTCTCTCGGGTTAATGGCGTTGTAATATCAGATCCTTAGGAACATCATAAGGAACATTTTTTTTTTTTTAAAGTTTAAAATTTTCTAACTTTTTCTAAGAATTTTCAAATTTTTCTGACTTTTCCCGGATTTCCAGGTGGCTAAACACCCTGGTTAAACCTGCTTACATTCCTTTCACAATACTAAAGATCCCCTTTGCATTCAGGATTTGAAGTTATGAAAAAAAAAAAAAAAAATCTAGAAAGTACTTCAAAATTGAAAGCCGTTCTCAAATCCAAAAGAGCTACTTTCTGACACATATCTTAATTCATTTCAGTTCGGAAACGCGTGAAATTGTCAGGTGTTCTTATTCAGAAACTATGTAATAGACCGGGAGGCGGCAGTACAGACAATCACCTCATCGAGTTCACGGCTAAAATTCCAGAATTAGTTAAAACTCGATTCGCATACTAAGACGAAATCAGTCTGCCACGTCATATCTTGGTGGAAAACATCTTAAAACCCGATTTTAGCGATTGACTCGTAGGGTTACCATTGTGTTTTCCTGCACCCAAAGGTATGAAAACATGGTGGACTGGGCGACTTTTCTTCGAACGAATGACGAGATTGATTTTTTTCGGCGATCATTTGCCGAAATACCGATACATTTTATGTCCGAATTTTCGGATTTATGACCGATATATTTTTTTTAATTTTCGGAAATCATTGCCTTAATTTTTAGGGAAATTCGGACCGGAATATTCCCCTGATTTGCTCACTTGAGAACTGCACCTCAAGGAAAAAGAAGTTTTTACGAGCTTCTGGTGAAAATTAATCACTTACAAAGAGCTTAAAAAGTGAAAAGCAAAAATAAGGATTTATAAGCACTTTCTTAGGACAGTGGGTTTCATTCCAGAAGTTAACAATTATTATCACCAAACTAGTGTTTGCTGATTTGTATCACTCGTCTAATCGAAGTCAGGAGGGCAAATATTGTTAAGTTCTGGAGTGTGGGTTGCTCTAGTTTGGACAAAAACTGTGCATATACATTGTGCGTTTCCGCCATTGTTATGTGTAAACCTATTCTACCTGTTTCAGAAGCAGCGCCATCTATGAGAAAATTTTGGAACTAATTTTTTTATTTCCTTAAACAAAATTTCAGATCATCAGACACATATTCGACCAAACTCTCGCACGCAAATTTCTTTATATTTTATTGAAGAATGTATCAAGGGCCTTTGGGAAATCCTGTATATATATATATATATATATATATATGTGAATATCGCAGAAGGGTTTCGCAGCCCATAGCAACAGTGATACACGTGTAAAAACTAAGCCCATAGCAACAGACATACTCAGCGATTCTGTTGTGACGTAAAACCCTTTCTTTAATAATTATCCTTGCACAGCAGGAAAATGGAGCAGAGTAATCTGTTTTCCTTAACTCGGTTAAGATTGAACTAACTTCTCTTTGTCCAAAACAGCAGAGTCAGCTGTTATTAAATCTATAAGTAGGAGTACGACGTATTGTGTCGGCTAGTCGAGAGCAGAATCGCACAGAATGTGTTGCAGAATTGTAGTACGGGACTTAGATGAAACTACTGAATTCCGCTATCATTATAATCCCTCATGTAAATAATGTACATAGTCTATAAATTAGTAATTAAAGTATAAAATGTTAAAAGAATCGTGCCTTTTTCCACCTACAAACACCCAGAGAACGAGAGTCTGCTATACTCTTCGTTCTTAACATACATATATATATATATATATATACACTCATACATAATGACAGTATTTATTTTCTTCAGATTTTTGTCTGTATAGGAAAAATGAAAATGCTTTTCGATAGTCTTGTGTGTTAAAGAAAAAACTTCCAATTTTTATTCAATAAAAAACGAATATGATTTCGGGAATTTGGTAGAAAGTATCCATGTTAGCTTGAAGACCAGCGTGTTTACAAATTACTTAAAATGTTAAAAAAAAAAAATCTAAATTTGTTTTCCAATCTACAAATGTTGATGAAATAAATAAATTAGATTGCACCAGTAAATCAAGCGAATAAACGAGGTTACATTATCATATTAAATGAATTTTATTAATTTTATCAAAAAAATACATCACATTAGACCCGTTATATTTTGATTTATATTATTTATTCGCTGCTGTAGCTTTAATCAGAACATAAGCTTCGTCAGGATAGTCTTTCATAAACGCAATGTACCTGTCACTTTCGATAATCTGTTTCGAATTTTCCAAGAAAAACTGGATTGTGACTTCAGACAATTCCGCATGATTCGGCTGCTGAGAAAGCATAAAAATTTCAAAGAAGTTTTTCATCGATATGTTCGTCTTCATACGTTCCACGCACAGCTCTTTCAAATCTTCCACGCAGTACTTGTCCCCGAGCTTGTAGAGCTCCGCAATATTTTTCCAATCTATATACGCTTCATCTCCAGTATAGAGATAAAGCAGAAACTCCTGAAATATGTTGGGATCCACATCGTTTATTTTCACTTCAGAGTCCGTCATTGCCAAGAACACGGGAGATCGAGATCCCAGTATTAACATGTGGGTTTGGATCTTCCTCCCTCTTACATTTATGATAAAATCGCTGTCCCTACCGCTAAGGAAAAGATCTCTGTAATCCATTTGAAACTTTTTGTTAGCTACAAAAGGGAAAAAAAAGAAAATAAATATCATATATTATATTACAAGAAAATCTGGTGTACGCATATATACAATTTTTATCTAAAAAACGGCACTAACGATTTTGACTAAATTTTGTATCCTACCGTTTTGAGGTAGGAGAAGACCATTGAGCTAAATCACGTCTTTCAGAAAATTTGATTAGTGGGTCATTTTTGGGTTAATATATTTCAATGTGAGTGAAGGTTGAAAAAGTTATTAAGTTATTCAACAGTTGACAGTAAACGACGTCTCAAATTTGGCGATATTTGGCGGGAAAATAGACTTTCAAGATTACCAATGCCAAAACACAAGCTTGGCGCCAAATAAAAGAATATCGGCAAGTTTGCAATTTTTGCCAAATTTTAAAGACATTTAGAGGGAAAAAATAGGCAAAAATATACAAAAGATTTTTCTACACTGGTGTCTAGAAATTAAGGGGCAGTGACCAATTTCAGACGTTTCGTCCAATATCTTACTGAAACTCGTGAGGAAATGCCCTTGAACTTTGAGGATGTAAAGAACATGTTTTTCAGTGAAGATTTTGTTTCGAGGACAATTAGGGGGGGGGGGGGGGAATAAAATAATATTTTCGATCACTCAAGTAACAAAAAATGCTAAAAATAGTCTGTCACTGTAGCAAATGACTATGTTGGTCCAGTTCAACATTTGTGTGCATTTGTGTAAGCATAGTACGTATATTCGTGAAAATACACTGGCCTCCAAAAGTTAAGGTACAACATGTTTTTCGAAGCTCATCAGACAAAAAATGGCAGTCAGATTAAACTTCATAGTTTATATGAATGACAATAATAAGCTTTAAAAATACTTATGCAAAAACTACAGCTACCACTTTTATTTTATAGAAAAGAATAGGTATTTGTGAATGAGAGAAAAATATGCAATTACGAAGCTTTCGTAATTCGCGTGTAAGTTTTGTTGTATTCGAACTATTGTTGTCAGTTTTGTCGTAGCCTACGATGATGCACGTCGCTGTACAGCCTATCATTTTCGACTCAAAAGTAGGGGACAGGGAGTGGGAATTTTTCCCGGGACGAGCGCCATCTACTGGCAAACCATGGTTATAGAAATTGCCTCAATCTTTTCTAAGGGGATGGCAGGCATTTAGATTATTGTTCATTTTTTTATTGATACTACATAATTATACAGAATTTTTTTCTGTGTGAAAGGAAAAAGGGGGGGGGGGTCACAAAATTTTTGGATAGTTGACGAAATTAAGATGATTTTTTATTGTTATAATAAAGTAATAAATAGCAGCAGAAAACTTTTAAGAAAAATACTTTTTTTTTATTTTTTATTTTTTTTTTTGGGGGGGGGGGGGTGAAGTGCTTGATAATTTATTAATTTGTTTTACATTAGAATGAAATGTAAAACAATTTATTATAAATAATTTACAAAATTTATGTATAACAAGAATTTTTCACAAAACTTAATAAAATTATTACCTTCTTAAAATTTGTAGCACACTTTGAAAGAATTTTATGAATCAGTGCTTATAAGTCACACATAATTACAGACGAAGAAAAGGTGCACAAAATTTTTGGATAGCTGAGGCTATTATGATGATTCTTTTTTCATCCTGTTATAATAAAGTAATAAATAGAGCAGCAGAAAAGTTGAGAGAAAAAGTTTTCTTAAAAAAGTTATAATAAAGATTTTAAACATTGTCAATTGGAGATTTCCCCCCCCCCCCCTTTACCTTTCTTTTCTTTTCTTTTTTTTGGGGGGGGGAAGAGGAGGAGAAGGGGTGTTATTTAAGTACTTGATCATTTAGATCACATTAGAATGAAATGTAAAAAAATTTATTATAAATATTTTACAAAATTTATGTACATCTAGGATTTTTTTAGAAAACTTAATAAAACTGTTACCTACTTAAAATTTAATTTGTAGCACACTTTGAAAGAATTTTACGCATCAGTGATTATAAGTCACACATAATTACATATGAACAAAATGTGCACAAATTATTTTTGGATAGTTGAAGATATTAAAATGATCATTTTTCTATATTGTTATTCTATTGTTATTCTATGTTATTGTTATTCTATTTAGTGATAAATAGAACAACTGAAAAGTTTTAAGAAAAAGTAAAAAAAAAAAAAAAAAGTTATAAGGTATTTAAACATTGTAAACTGGATTTTCCCCCTTTTTTCCTTATCATTCTTTTATGAGGGGGTGGAGGGTAATTTAAATACTTGATCATTTACATCACTTTAGAATGAAATGTAAAACAATTTAAATATGCTTTTGGGAAAGAAGCAGAAATGTGTGTTTATAAATATTGTACTATTGACTTGCAGAGCTAAAATGAAACAAGATTTGCAGTCATTGGCTTAAAAAAATTTATAAAACAAAAGGTAGGAGGTGCACAAAATTTTTGGCTAATTGGGGAAATAAAGATTATTATTTTTATTATTGTTAAAATAAAGTAATAAATAGAGCTGCAGAAAAGTTTTAAGGGGAAAAAATTAAAAATTTTAAACTTTGTAAACTGGAGATTGATTTCTTTTAGGTGGGAGGAGATTTAAGTGCTTAATAATTTAATAATTTGTTTTACATTAGAATGAAATGTAAAACAATTTCATATAAATATTTTACAAAATTTATGTACAACTAGGACTTTTCAAGAAAACTTATTAAAAATGTTACATACTTAAAATGTGTAGTACACTTAATAAGAATTATCAGTGACTATAAGTCACACATAATTATGTTTTTGAAAAAAGAGCAGAAATGTGTGTTTAATAAATATATTGTATTGAGATGTTGAGTCAAAATGGAACAAAATTTGCTTTCATTGGCTTAAAAGAATTTTAAAAATGATATAAAGCGAAAGGTACTCCAGATGCCAGACAGTTTCTCATACTCAGTACATATAAATTTCCGATACACATCAACTGTAATTTATTATCAATTTTATAGTTTGATTAAAAAAGTAATAAATGCAATAAAAATCATTGAATATTGTTTATCGCAATCTTCTCTAAAACTACCAAGTGCAATATTTAAAGCTAATGACTTTCTGGTTTTTACCAGTACCAGATTATCCGGAAACTGGATTTTTTAAAGGGTTCTTGGGCATTTGCTCTTAAAAACTACAACAAAATATTAAAAAACGAATTTATGTAAAAGGCTGTTGCACTCAGCCACAGAGACTCTTTGATCTGACACTGGGAAAATTAAACTGATGTATTAAAAAAAAAAAAAAAAAAACTTCGCCAAGATGCCCCACTCTCCCCTACACAAAGACCGAAAAGTAAAGGAGTTTCGTTTTTTCATGTAATAACAGGTCATAATTTTTTTTTTTTTATTTAGATACTTTTTGAGATATTTAATGAGATAATGTAACTAATAGTTTTCAACTAGATATAATATTTCTGCTCTCCCACCCCCCTCCCTCAACACAATATTCAAAGTTATGAAATTTCTAACAATTATTTTAAATTAAAGCATGTAGTATTTTAAGACATTTAAGAGTAAAAATTCTAATACTATTACACAGATCAAGCAATTACCTGTACCTTGTATCTATAAAATTTCTGTTCATTATAAATCAATTTAAAATAAATGTCTTTTAAAATATATGATAAATGTGCCAGTAATGGATACCCTCCTAAGTTTTTGGTTTATAAATAAATAATCAATATAAACAGTTAACCAGTGAATCTCCAAACTAATCAGAGAAGCACCTTACCACAATGAACATATATACAAAATTTGAAGAAAATAGGATAATTCTGCATGAAAACCTTATTTATCAAAATTGAGGGGGGGAATTAGCCCCCCGTTTCCTCTCTTTATACTTAACCAATGGACCCCCAAAACTAATCAGGAAAGCTCCTTACCACAATGAACTTATATACAAAATTTAAAGGAAATCGGAAAATTCTGCATGAAAAACCCATGTATCTAAATTAAGGGGGAGTTACCCCCCGTTTCCCCCCTTTATACTTGATTATGAGATATCATGTTTTTTCATTTTGTACTTTTCTAAGCTATCAAATCGTTCTATTACAACAGTATTCTCATTGTAAAAATTAAATTAAAAAAATTTAGAGATTGTTTTCATTGATTACATTACAATTCTATAGTTATACTGGAGATTGACAATTTTAAATGCGAATATTAATCCATGACGAAGTAAAGTGTATATATCTTACTGAAATGATTAACATATTTAAACCTTAACACTGGAATAGATGTTTTATTAAACTTATTATCTACGACTAAAAATTAGAAAAATAAATTGAAGCAGAAAATTTTGTAAAATTATAAAATTCTTCAGAGCAGACGTCATAAAGTTAATAAATGGCTTTATATATCGATGTCAAAATTTCTCTATTAGTAATATATACTTTGCATTAGTAAAATATGTCGGTTTTAATTAGATATAATAATCATTAACAAAAATATAGCTAATTAAAGCGTCACACAATGCTAAAACGAACTCTAAGTAATGTAATTTCAACGTTTGTTTTCCCCGGGAATGACGCCCTCTACCAGATTATATTTAAACTATTTTCTTGACCCGTTTTCGCTTACAGAAATCGATCAAAATGACAGGCTTTACAGCGCCGCGCATCATCGTAGGCTACGGTTTTGTTCACAACAACCAGTAGAGTCTAGAAATGTCTAGAAGAAGTCGTTTGTCCGATTCATTAAGGTGGCGGGCGGTAGGATGGATGGAAATGGGGTTGTCACAGGCCGATACTGCTAGACGGGTCAATGTGTCTCGCAGTGTAGTCCAACGACTCTGGGATCAGTATGAATCCGAAGATTCTGTATCCAGAAGACATATTCGAGGCCGCCCACGTGTTACAACACCTGCAGAAGACCGGTTTCTAGCTCTTTCGGCCCGAAGGAGAAGACGTACTACTGTGCCGCAACTCATTGCAGACCACTTTGCAGCGTCATGGGGACGAATCTCCGCTACTACGGTGCGAAGACGTCTTCACAATGCAGGTCTCTATGCAAGGTGACCAGTTGCGTGTGTCCCCCTCAACAGACGACAGAGAAGGGCCCGCTTATGTTGGGCAAGAGAACATGTTTCCTGGACCAGACAACAGTGGGCTTCTGTACTCTTCACAGACGAGTCCAAATTCACACTGGAGAGCGATTCAGGACGTCTTCTGTTCTGGAGAGAACAATGCACTCGATACCATCAATCAAACACTGTCGAAACACACAGGTACAGAAACGGTGGAATCATGGTTTGGGCAGGGATCTCACTCGGAGGCCACACTGACCTGCATGTGTTCCATGGAGGAACTGTGACTGGTGCGAGATATCGGGATGAAATCCTTGATTCATATGTGCGACCATATGCCGGTGCTAAGACTCCTATAATGGCAATGGTTTTATTCTAATGGCTGATAATGCGAGACCACACCGAGCTGTGGTTGTTGAGGATTATTTTGAGGATCACGGTTTGGAGAGAATGGAATGGCCAGCTCACCCTCCAGACTTGAATCCGATAGAACATCTATGGGACTATCTTTGAAGACAGGTTGCGTCTTTAAGTCCTCCTCCAAGGTCACTGAATGAGCTGGAACAAGGCTTACTCAAAGTCTGGTCAGCGTTACCTATTTCGGTGTTCGACAGTTTAATTGAGAGCATGGAAAGTCGATGCCACCAATGCATTCCAGTCCGAGGTGGACATATTCCGTATTAGAACCAGTTTTTTAATGTTTCTGTCCCATTTTACTGCATAAAGCTGCAATGTACTGATTTCTCCAAGAATGGAAATTGCCACCATGAGTGCTTTTTTGTTGTCATTTCATTTATACGTTTAACTTAAGTAAATTTCTATGTAGCATTTAATAAATAACAGTTTAGCGCACATTTCCTCCAAATTTGTTATTTCTATATTCATTAATTTGTAAATTAGACGCAAAAAACCGGTTGTGCCTTAACTTTTGGAGGCCAGTGTATTAACGTTTCTGTGAAAATTCAAAAGTTTTTTTTTATTTTTTTATTGCATCTAGAGTAGCCGAATGTCACACCGCTTTCCAAAAACTTGACAAAAAATTGTAGAAATAGTATACTGTGATTAAAATATTAATATTATGAATATTTAATGAGATATAGGTATTTTTATGAAATAAATTTTAACTTCGCATGCGCGAACTACAGCACATATTTTTTGTCATGATTTGATAGTCAATACTATAGGGCAACTCATATTAAAAAGACCTTTAAAATATCCTGAAAACTCAAAAAGTTACAGCAATAATTCAAAAATTGAGGAGAAAATCCCATATAATCATATTTTGCCTAATTTTTCAAACAACTCACTGCATCGCCAGTATCTTTTTGAGTTTTCACGATATTTGATTGAATGATTTTTGTATGAATTGCTCTACAGAATTGACTACCAAATCATGACAATATTTGCTGTAGCTCGCGCATGCAATGTTAAAATTTATTTCATACAAATACCCATATCTCATCGAATATTCAATATATTAATCTTTTAATTGCAGTATACCATTTCTACTGTTCTTTGTCAAGTATTTGGAAAGTGATACCAGTTGAAAACTCTGCATGCTATAAACAAAAAACATTTGAATTTTTCACAGAAACGTTAACATCTTCACGAATATACGTACTATGATTACACAAATGTTGAACAGGACCTACATAGCCACTTGCTACAGTGGCGGATCATTTTGAGCTTTTTCTGTCACTTGAGTGATCGCAAATATTATTTTATTATTAATTATTTCTCCCCTAATTGCCCTCGCGACTAAATCTCCACTGAAAATTATGCAGTCAAACATGTTCTTTATATTCTTGCAGTTGCAGTTCAAGGACAATTCGTAAAAAAATTCAGTAGATATTCAACAAACGTCTAAAATCGAAAGTGTCAGGTCACTGCCCTTTAATTTTTGGACATTAGTGGATATATGTACATTATATTACATAAAATTACTAATGAAATGCAATAAACTATGTGATATATTACTTGTTAGAAGTGAAGCAGTAGGTGCTCCGGCAGGTAAGAATTTAGGCGATTTAGAAAAGCTTGAATTCAAAGGTGGGGCAATTACTTTAAAAGCAGGTGTTATTGGAATAGAAGGAAACATATACTCGGGTGTTCCATGATCACGACCTGTAAAGAAAATTCTGTAATCATTACTAGAAAATGAGATAATGAAAATACCCAGTGACTACTCGCCACATGGTAAGTAAACAAAAAATTGCGATGACTAAATAAAACCAGTGGACCCGGGCGAGGATTTCGCACTTCAGTCTAATATTTTTTAGCAACATCTGATAATTTTTAGATAAAGCTTGAAACTTCTAAAAAAAAAAAAAAAATAAAATAAAAAAAAAACTAAGGATAAAAATAATTTTTTTTTAAATTTAAAATTCCCAATTTTTTCTGCAACTTTAAAAATTTCCCTTGATATCTTTTCTTTCCCGTTTAGCATTTATTACTTTGAGATTTCAAAATTGTTCAATCTTTAACAATGCTGAATTTGCTCCATTCTGAGTTTTGTGGCTTAACACCTTGAGCCCAGATTTTGTCAAGCCGATAAGACGTCAGATGCCTCGATAAGTGCTAACCAATTAAATGTAAGTACATTCCACTTCAGGATGGCTACAGAAGTTCCCCCCCAAAAAAAGTTCCCTGATTTCCCTGACTACCTTTGTTAGATTTCCCTGAATTACATTATTAACGATATACATACGATATTTAATGTATGCCGCTTCTTCGTATAACAGTTCCAGCTTCATATTACTTCATATAGGAGAAAAAAAAACAAGAGAAAAACATAAAAATTGCACAATATTCATAAATTACCGGATCTCACAAGGAAGGTCTCCATAAGCGCATACTCAGAAAAATTTGAGAAAATTACAGAATATTCTTCTCATGAGGATATATACATTTATAAAAAAAATTGCTGCGGAACCTCGATATAACGTCCGTAAAAAAATTATGAAAATTTCGTGTTTTGGCGATTTATCGCTGGGTTGGCGACACGAAATGATGAAATTTTAAAAATGAAATTTAAAAAAAAAATGCATTTACGATAAATTCTCTTTTAGGAAAAACGTTTCTACTCTTTATACTGAACTAGTTAACGTAAGTTTAACTCAAATAATTTCACTTTTATAACTACGGTTTTGCCATATATATTTATATGTACATCTAAAAAAAATTAATGGTCGCATTCTACGGTTTAGAACAAAATTTGAATTGATTAAAATTGCTTCAAACTAAAAATTAATTGTGTGATTCTGAGCACTGTCAATTTGTCATCTATATTGTTAGACAACTGGAGAAAAGTCTTGGAAACAATGACTTATTCAAAAGTCGAAATGTATAATGAAAGAGTGTTTAATCGGACATTTACTGTTAAAATACACTTAAAACTTAACCAGCCTTCAAAACTGTATAAAATTAAATAACTTCAGCAATAGTTCATTTGTATATGTATTACATAACGTTATAGAAAAAATAATAAACTATTTAATCGTTGAAGTTTATATTCATAAAGGGCTACGCATTTAAGCACTCATTTAACCAGAAATCTTCAAATACTATAAAATCGCTTGCATTTGGCGACGAAAAAGTTTTGCTCGCCAAATCGCGTCTTTTTGCTTCAAATACTCGAAAGTATTTTATTTTTTTTTACAGATTTTCTGCTGGGATTCCGCAGCTAAATTTGACTGATCTCTTATTACGTACATGAGTAGCTTCATTAGCATTTTTTTCAAAATATTCTGCGTATGCGCTTTAAGGAGACCTCCCTTGTCAGTTTCATAAATTCGAACTCAAAATTTAGTCCAACAACTTCATATAGTGGATAATGAATACATGGCGACCAGAAAATTTCATTGTCTGAAGAATGTTAAAGATTTTCTGAGATACATCTATATCTGAGGGGATAGCTAATTGGATTAAGCTGGCCACCTGGTCAGCTCTTGCTAATGTATAATAAAATTTTCAAAAATGGGTAAATTGCCTCCAATATTGGCGCTAGCCACAGAAAATGAAGACATCTGATCACCTTAATTTGTGTTAAATACCAAAACCTCATATAATGTGCATCTTTTAAAAATACATGTAAAATTTTTACTTTTCTTTATCGCATACGATTATTGGCTTAAATATCACCCGTTTGTCGACGAATCAGTCTCGTGCCAAAACATAAATATTTTGACATATAGACAAATTTCCCTGATTTTCAAGTACTTTTACGAAATTCTGTGATTTCTCCAGATTGATTAACCTCCCTGATTTTTTTTCTGATTTCCAGAAATTGTAACCACCCTGCACTTCCTCAGTGTGGCGCTCTATCACAAATAATCCGAAATAATTCATATTTAAAGACGGATAGTGATTTTATGCGTGGCTTTTTTTTTTGTCAATAACGTGCAAAATGAAGCTGCTGTCAGCCTATTGGCCTTTTTCTGACAAAACTCTGCTAGTAAAATTATCGTCGCTCCGGCGCTTGTTTTCGCGTAATGGGACGTTAATGCACAAGATCTCAATCTACTGCCGGGCTTGACTTGAAAACAAGAGAAGGTGTAATTGAAAAACAAATAGTTTGGTCCAAACTAAAAATGTTGTTTATTATTCTACCCACGATTACCCCTTTCAATATTACACCGAAGCAGCCGCGTTAATGAAAAACGTGAAAATAGTACACGAATGAAACGTGACGAGGGATTATTTATACACACACATACGCACTTATATATTATATTATATTGCAAATGAAATGCAATAAACTATGTAAAATATTACGTGTTCGAAGTGAAGGAGTAGGTGCTCTGGCAGATAAAGATGGAGATGATTTCGAAAAGCTTGGATTCAAAGGTGCAGAAGTTCCTTTAGAAGCAGAAGGCATTGAAAATCCTGCTGGATGAGGATAATTTTTCATGTAATTTTCAATTCTTGGCATTTCTGGTTGAAGACTGAATTCCATCGCTCTGCGTAAACGTTCGGCAGGATCCAAGTCTCCACACTCAAACGTTGCATAATCTGTAAAGAGAATTCTGTATAAACATTTCTATAGAAAATGGATAGAGATGGAAATATCCGGTGATTACTTGCCACATAGCAACTGAACAAAAAATTGTGGTGACTGAATAAAACCAGTGGACCCGTGCAAGGACTTTGCACATCAGTCCAATATTTTTTAGCAACATCAAATAATTTTTAAATCAAGGTTTAAACTTCTAGACAAAAAAATAATGATAAAAAGAAACCCTATTTAAAATTTAAAATTCCCAAATTTTTCTGCAACTCTGAAAACCCGTACTTAAATTCAAATTGCCTCTGAGATCTTTTCTTTCCCGTCTATCATTTATTACTTTGAGATTTCAAAATTGTTCAATATATCAGAAAAAAAAGTGCTGAATTTGCTCCATTCTGAGTTTTGTGGCTTAACACTTTGAGGACAGATTATGTCAAGTACATAAAACGCCAGATGCCTTGATATGTATTAACCAATTAAATGTAAATACAGTAACCCCTCGATATATCGCGCTACTTGGGAGATAAGAAAAAAGCTCGATGTACCGAGAAGAGCGATATAACGAGGGGGGGGGGGATGCGGCGAGAAGAGTGTTTATAAATAAAAAAGAGCCCTAAATTAAGCTATGAGATTTCGATTTAATACTTGTTCAAAAAAGCTTGTTGTGTTCACTGGTAAGAAAATAGCGCGGATTTTTTTTTTATCACTCAGCCAAAATAACTCAAGTTGAGCCGAAATCCAGTCATCTCACGATTTGAAAGTGAGCTTCTCATGAAGAATTGAAACAACTCGAGTGAACGAGTTGTTTTTAAGCAACTCATGATTGAGTTATCTCTATTTTACTCATACTTGAGTGAAATCAAATCAATGAAGGTTAAATCCAGTAGCACTTGAGTGATTTATAACTAAGTCATACTTGAGTGAAATGAAGTCTTTTAAGACTAAATCCAGTAGCACTTGGGTGATCTGCAGTCAACTCATATTTGAGTGAAATGAAGTAATTTAAGGCCAAATCCAGTAGAACTTGAGTGATTTATAATCAATTCGAGCTTGACTGAAATGGGGTCATTTCAGATTTAGTCCAGTAATTCTTGAGCGATTGGTAACCAATTCATACATGAATGAAATCAACTCATTTAAGAGTTAATCCAAAACCCCTTGGGTGATTTATAATAAACTCATTCTTGAGAAGAGTCAACTCATTTAAAAATTACAAAAAAAAAAAAAAAAAAAAAAAACCTTGAGGAATTTTTAATCAACTGACTAAATAAAATCAAGCCATTTAATATGAAATTCAGTAACCTTTGATTTATTTTTATCAACGAAATTCAAAATAACACAGAATTCTTGCCGCGTTTTCAAATAAAAATAATGATAAATAACTACCTTATTTTGTACTCTATAAAAATTATATTTTATTATTTATACCTTTGAACATTTAATTACTAAAACTCGCACTATTTGCCAGCATGACCTTTTTTTATCTATTAGATCTCTAATCATATTATTAGAAATTGCTTCATGCCTTATTTAATAATGAATGCAAGCTTCACACCCCTTCAGTGTTTTGCTGCATTATTACCCATCTTTAAACTTTATCTATTGGATCTCTAATCATATTAGAAATCTATTCATTATGCTTTCTCTATTCTTCATTATTAATTCATTATGCCTTCTCTAATATCTTATTTACTTTTGAATAAAAACTGTCAATATTGAAATTAATACAAAAAAAAAATCTCACCAGATAACAATGAAAGTAAATGAAATATTGATAAAAGAAAAATAATATAATAATAATAAATAAGGACTTGTTAAAAATTTTTAAATAAGGAGTTATAAAGGCACTTTTTTATTTTTGGAAAAATAAGGATTTTCTAAAGATGTTTAGAGTGTAATATTTAAAACATACTTTGTATACAAAAAAATTATTAAAAAATATTCATGTTATATAAAATATAACATATAAACATTAAAAAAAAAAAAAACTTTATTCATTATTTTTTCTTTTCTATTAAGTATTATTTTATTTGCTTAATGTGTTATAAATATATATTCATTTCGTGAAAGACAATTTTTATAACAATTTTTTTTTTTCTTTTGGTTAATGTGTAAATTAAAGTTCATATTTGAGTTCTAGCACATTTTCAAGAAAATTAATAATATTTCGATTAAAGAATGGATTCCTTTCCATTAAAGTAAGTACTTATTTAGAGTATATATACATGCATTTTTATGAATATCAGCAATGTTAATTCTTATTTATTAAAATATGTTTACTCTGTCGTTGCTACAAGAGTAGACTAAAATATTTATATATTTTTTTATACATAGATTAAATTGTAAATGTGTTAACGTATAAATATTAACTTAATTAAATGCTTCTTCTGTCACTAATTTATATGCAAAATTATATTAGTTAGTGAAAAAGGTAAGGTAAGAACTTAATGTAATGCACTGTCTGTCATTTAATAATTACATATTTATTTTTCCATGTATGCTTTTCTTTTATAATCACCAATAAACAAAGGTATTTTACTATTATTATGAAATTTTAAATATATAGTTGTCCTGTTTTAAAATAAAATTTTTTTTTTGAAGGGCCCTGTTCTGAATTTTTTTTTAAAAAAGGGGGTCCTTTAAAAAACATTTTTAATGTAACATTTATCATTATAACATATATTTTTTATCAATGAAAGTTGAAATCCAGTTACTCAAATTCGAACCAAGATTAAAAAATACTTTTTAAATCCTTTTGCTGAAGTTTTCCTCTCTGGTGAACTTATTTGTTTACAAATTACACATTTTAAAATGTCACAAAATAATAAATAAATAGCAAGTTTTTATGGAATAAAAAGGAATTTTGTGAAGGAGCCTGTTTTATTATAAAGAATTTTGTGAAGAGACCCATTTTATCAAATTGAGTTTTGTGGAGGGCCTATTTTATTAAATTGATTTTTGTGAAGGATCCTGTTTAATTAAATAGAATTTTGTGAAGTGGCCCTAAATATTCACCAAATTGCGCTTGGTATATTACCCTTGATATATTTAATATTTTCTAATAATAATTAAACCCTATCTGGTGAGTTTTATTGTAGATTATATATATATGTATAAACTATGTAATATGGCAAAATAAATCGAATATGTAATTATCGTATGACAGACAGTACATTATAGTACAGTTTTACTAACTGATATTATTGATAAAATTTTGCCTGTGAATTAGTGACATCATAAGAAGCCAGAAGCATTTAATTAAGTTAATATTTTCATGTTCAAAAATTTACAATGTACATTTACATCTGTATGGGAAAAAAAAAAAGAGAATAGGTTAGCAATGGAAGATATTAAATATGAAAAAATAAATAAAATGGAAAAGGAAAAGCATGAGAATGAAACAATCGTGAATTTATCAAAACGTAAATTTCCTTTATCATTAAAAAAGGTATTCCGATTTAGAATTTTGATTTAAATTCATATTAATATTAAACATATTTACATAAATCGTACTAAATTAAAAAGCTATGATAAGCGAACAAATACGAAGTATGTGAAATTATTTATGCACAATTTTCCATTGATATGTATGAAAAGAAAGGTAGGTCTTAACTAAAAAGTATTAAATTTACAAATAAAGCAAATTCACATTGAATACTGAATAATGCATAAAAATTGTTGCGCGAGATTATTTACTAATAAATAAATTGTGCAAACGTAATAAAATCTTTTCGCAACACGAGCTTCCGACAGAGCCGTGGAGTTAAGGCTACTCGCGCAGAAACGACAAGTTAAACATATTTTAATACATAATGATCAACATTGTTGATATTCATAAAAATACACATATAGACTGTAAATAAGTACTTACCTTAATTAAAAGCAATCCGATCTTGAATTGAACTACTTTAAATTAACATCAGAATTCAAAACACATTTTGATTTCCCAACACGTTGTATCTGAAACGCACGGTACTATGTTACTTTCCTACGAACAAGTACGGAATGGGAGAATATTGTGACCTGCTTTATGACCGAGGTTGATGACGTCAGCAAACCAGTATTTCCTCTGAAACCTGGCTTTGTAATAGAGCCGGTGTTGTTTCCGTTCGTCAATGATTGCTTTTTTTATCGAGTTGAGTTGTTTAGTATTCGCTCTTCTGGAGTGCATTAGAAAAATAAAAATTCAACTCAAGATGAGTGAAACGTTTAAAAATCCACTCATTCACGATCCAATAAATTATAGCTCTTTTCTGAGAAGCCAAATCCACTCTTTTGTTTTAAGAGAGTGGAAATGAGATTTGTTTCGTCAGGATGGGTTTTGCACTTGTCCATAAGGAGCAAAGCTTTTTCTTATAACCCTTTGTTTCTAAGGTGTAACCGAACTGAAAGCACAAACACATTATTGAACCACCAACGACTTAAACATTTTTTGCGTCATCCGACAGTTTTGTGAGAAATCATACAAAACTCGTAAAGTCTTCCGATTCACGTTTTTCAAAATTGTTAGTGTCTTACTTTTGCCAATTAAAAGTAATTTTAGTTTGTGAGTTCCAATCTTATTTGCAGTAAATAAGAGAGTAAATCTTTCTTCTACTTCTTTATAACCTGAAGTGCCAGGTACACTTTTCACTTCCTGTGTTTTCTTGGGATAACATTTCCAAAATAAAGCTACTTCATCAATCATCAGCATTATAAATCTGTTATCTATATAGCCTTCTTTTCTTTATTTATAATGCTTTAAAAATCGACAGAAATGTTTTCAAAAGAATAATAATCAGCAGATTGTTTTTCTCTGAGTATTGAAAGTTGTCCTATTCCAAGTCGCTTCTGCTATCTCCAACACCACCCATCGTTTGGTGTGGATTTGTATTTTGGATTCTCATTTTAGCCAAAAGTTTAGCTTTAGTTTTTATGATAGGTCCAGAAAAGGAGCTCCAATAGCTCTTTGTTCCATAAACCACAAAAACAAAGCTTCGACAATTTCTTCTTGATCATTCACTCTCGTTCTTTTTCTCTTTAACTTGGGCTTTTTATTCACGGCTTGTACAGTTTCGTAGTTTTACTGCATTATTAACCATCCACGAACAGTTGCTGAAAAGCGGAAATTTATCGAGGAATAATTAAAAAAAACAGCGAAATAGCCGAATGCACGACATACCGAGGGATTATTGTACATCCCATTTCCTTAGTGTCGCGCTCCGACGGAGATAATCCGAAATAATTCATATTTAAAGATGGCTAAGGATTTTATGCGTGTTTTTTTTTTTTTTTGGTCAACTAGGGGGTTCTGCCCCCTACGAGCTACGCTCGCCAACCACCGTTCTGAAACCGCATGATTTAAAAACAATCTGATTTGATCAATTGTAAAACGATTACGGAAGATTGTATTATAATTAAACGACCAGTGGCGATCGCTGAAAGCGGGTTTCCATTCCTCTTCCTTTGACTGAAGGATTTTTAGGTCGAATCAACTGCTGTCGAAACATCTAACAACTGTTTTCCAAATTGATTAAATAAGATCGATAAAACATTTAAAAATTAACTTTTGTAAAATGGTTAAGTAAACAATGTCGGTGCATCGTATAATTTTAAAACGATGCTATAGAAACTTGGTAAATAAATAAATGAAATACAATAAAATAAAAATAAATAAATAAAATACAAGAAATTCAGAAAAAACCCCACTATCAAAACCACCACGCCCACAGTGTCAACTATCAGTGAGTTTAATATATTAATGAAAACAGAAAAAAAAATCTTGGATATTTATTTACATTATTTTTCTTAATTATCCCTCTCGGCTAGTGAATAAATGTAGCACAAATGTCATATCCGCACCACGTTGGCGCGACCCCCCCCCCCCCCCCCCCCGCCAATTTGGCGAAAACAAAAATGGTGTTTATTTACTTTTATTTTTTATTTGAATTCTATTAATATTTTTTATTATGCATATCAATATTTATTTATATCAAACTATCATTTATTTATTTTTATTTCCTTTTTTAAAATAATAGAAGCTATTTCATTTATTACGTTATTTAATTTTTATATTGAAATTAAAAAATTGCATGCTATTCGTAATTAATATTCAAAAACAAAGTTTTCGCCAAATTGGCGTGTGAAAAAATCGCGCCAGCGTGGAGCGTATATGACATCTGTGCCATAAATATTTGTGACGTCCGTTGAAATGGACCTATTGTATGTAACTGTTCATCGCAACATTTTTCAATGCTTTTTCTTTTTGTAGTATCATGGCACTGCCGTTTAAGGATGCAATTGTTATTTTAATTAATGAAATAATTAATAAATCAGTAAAACATAATGAAAAATATAGGTAAAAGATTTGTCGAAATAAATTATTTTATCGTGTAAATATATTTTTTAATTGAAACTTGTTTCGAAATATTGTTATTTGAGCATTTTAAATATGACGTAAGTTTCCCAACTTAATGCTTTGAAAACGCGTAATAATTTAATAGACGCTTTCAGTGTGACGTCAGTGATGCCGTTTTGGTTAGATACTCCAAACAAGCGGTTGCTATGTTTCATTTCTTATTAAATATAAATCGTAAAAAAATGTTACCGCTGCATATAATGTATTGAAACACTTTACAGTGAGATACAGCTACATAGATAAAATATAATAGAAAATACAACATAGCAACCGTTTGTTTGGAGTCAGTGATCATTTAATTATTATTTTAAAGTTTTATTTCTGTTTTTAATAGTCGCGTGTAAATACATTTCTTAATTGAAAGGGAATATTATTATGTACGCTGTTTTACAAATTGGCAATAATTCAAATAATGGATTTTATGAAATATGAAGTAAATCTTCTTCAAAATAATGAAAATTTTGAATAAAAAATTTAAATATAACCTCAAAAAATGAGTCGAATTGAAAAAATAATTGCAGTCTGCACACCGCAACTTTGTCAACTATATCCTTACAAATTATGTTTAAATTCCTGTGCATAGTTTTCGTTTCTATAAAACTTTTATAAGAAAATTATTTTGACCAACTTTAATATTAAATATATCTTAAAATAAGTCTTCGATTTAAAAACTGTCTACTTCAGCGTGTTTATCGAACATTTCTTTATAAAACCACCAATTTTTAAATTTTTATTTGCAATAGTTTTCTGGCTGTTAGTCCAGAAAGACTTCAAGGCACAAAATCTTTATTGACAGCGGCTGCTGCTGCGGTGGTTACTTTTTTGAAGTGAAAACTTCTTTAGGCGCGTTGGGCATTTTTTGAGATGGGAAAAAACCATTGAATTCGCGACACTGTTACCGTTATTGTCACCGACACCGGTACTTTTCGGTTAGCCGGGCGCCAGTAATATATATACATGTATATATACACGCACACATATATCTACACATATCTACAGATACATATATATATATACACATATATATGCATATATGGATGTATATATATATACAAATTTATGTATATACATATGTATTTATATATGTACATATATGACTGGCGCCTGGCTAACCGAAAAGTACCCCGACACCTCTGTATATTTGGCGACGATTCTGAAATAGCTGGTTCAGGTAAGCAACCATAGATTTGCTTAAATTAATATCTCACTTTGACAGCAAAAGTGATATTAGTCTCTATTTAGCATTATTTGAAAGACAAATTTCTCGAATGAATATAATAAAAGAAAATTGGGTCACACATTTGTTAAGTTTAATTCCGTTAGAAATCGCCAATATTATAGCTAGAGAGACAGAAACATTGCCGAACAATTACGATTATGTAAAAGATTTACTTCTTAAACGCTTCAAAATGACGCCAGAAGAATTTAGGCAGAAATTAATGTCACATAAAAAGGAATCTTCAGCCACTTGGCGCGATTTAGCATTTGAATTAAGAAATCATTTGGAAGAATGACGTGTCGATGGGTTTCTTATATCAACGAAATTTTATGTTTCAAAATCTCTCGCATACGATATTGTAATAATAGGGCAAGACGTGATCAGCAAACTTAAGTTGGCGATAGATGAAGAGGGAATTCAAATTGTTGGCGAGCGCAATACTTTTCAAGTACGTTACCTTAAAGTTGTAAATAATTCCGATAAAAAATTAAATTATGTTGCCAATTCATACAATGAAGCGAAAGTATCAAAAGGAAATAGTTCACGTGCAGAAAACGAAATGATTGGTATTATGAATAAAAATAATTCAGAAAATTATTTCAAGGTCAATTTAGCACGCGCGGTGAAAACAGATAAAAGTAACTCAACTCGCAAGACCAAATCAAAAGATGAAAATAAAATAACAAAACACGGAAAATATTATAATTTAACGAGCACGAGAAAAAAAAAAAGACAGAAGTAATATAAAAAGAAAAAATGAAAATAAGAAATATTTCAATTTATAATATAATATTATAATGTACAATAGCGCATTAAATGAAAACCAGAGGGCCCGTGTGAAGAATTCGCACTGAAATCTAATATTTTTTAGGTACTTCTCTATTATCCCGTCGACCACTTTTCATAACAAAAAACTTCCGCCAAACTGTAAGATTAAACGCCAAAAATGCAGTCCCATTTACTTGATGTCAGAATCATTATGCGTGTTTGTTACGTCATCTAGTGGTTTTACATTCGATATTTGCGTGTATTTTTCATTATGTTTTACTGATTTAGTAGTTATTTTATTAATTAAAATAACAATTGTGTCCTTAAATTCTTATATTTTATTTATTTATTTATTTTTTGATATTCCAATGGCAACGTTCTCCCGTTTATTTGGCGATAGTTTTTTGTTATGAAAAGTGGTTGACGGGATAATAGAGAAGTATCATTTTTTATCAATATTTAATATTTATTAAAAGCAGGTTTAAACTTCTAAAGAAAAAGCAAGGATAAAAATATCTGCAAACAACATTTAGTTGTTAGTCAAGCCAGAATATCATCTAATTTATTCTATCAAAGTTAGACTAAAAACCGATCCAAGATTGCTAAAGGCACGCGCGAGAAAAAAAAAAATTAACAATCGTATTTTGAATGCATTAGAGGATGACGTCATCCGCTTCGGGAAAACCATGGGACTTAGAAATATAAATCTAAACATTTCAATTTCAATTTCGCTTTTTAATCATAAGTATAAAATAAACCCGTGCGGTGTTTTTTATAATAATTGCTAGGAGCATCATATAATGTGGTATTTTATTTTTTTAGCAACAATAATTTCAGGAAAACCTTTCATTTCTTTTATGAAAACAATGCCGATTTAATTTTGAATGTTCAGCAAATTTTAATCAAAAACATGTTTTAACGAATTGTTAATTGGGCTATGTCAGAAGCCGGTTCTAAAACCTTTCATATGGTATCTCATTCATTGTTCTGCATTTCATATTTTCTTAGAAAAAGGGATGTTGACAGGAGAAATAATATATAAGGATTGTAATATAATTTTTGTGGTAGTAGTTTATAATAATGAATAAAAAAAAACACTTCATTTAAAAGTATTTCCTGCACAATAAAACGTTTCCTGACGATTCAAAAAATACACACGTAATTGCTCAAGTTTTCACTTCTGTCGGCACTCCCGGAGTGCAATTGTTTTTTTTTTTTTAATATAGAGAGATAACTTGCCAAATGAAGTTGCTGTCACCCTCTCGTCTGTTTTCTGACTAAACTCTGGCTACAACAATTCTCGGCGCTCCGACGTTTCTGTTGCCGTAATGGGACGTTAACGTACAAGCTCTCAATCTACTGTGCCTGACTTGAAAAAAAGAAAAAAGAACATGTAATCAAAAACGAAATAGTCAGGTCCGAATTAAAACTATTGTCTATTATTCCACCCACGATTACACCTTACAATGTAACTTCGAAGTACCCTCGTGAATCTGAAACCTGAAAAGAGTGCACGAATGAAACGAGAAGAGGGATTCTTTATACGCACACACACAAATTATATTGTGTTAACCAAAATTACAAATGGAATGCAATAAACTATGTGAAATATTACTTGTTCGAAGTGAAGGAGTAGGTGCTCCGACTGGTAAAGATGCATGTGATTTCGAAAGGCTTGGATGCAAATGTGGAAAAGTTTCTTTAGAAGCAGAAGGCAGAGGAAATCCTGGTGGATCAAGATAATTTTCAATTTTTGCCACTAATTGTGAAAGACGGGATTCACTTCGGTATCCCATGTCTACAGCAGGATCGAATTTTCCATATTCAAAAAGATGATCATGATCTGTAAAGAGAATTCTGTATAAACATTACTATAGAAAATGAGGTAGAGATGGAAATATCCGGTGACTACTCGCCACATAGCAATTAAACAAAAAAATTGCAGCTACTAAATAAAACCAATCTGTGCGAAGATTTCGCACTTCAGTCTAATATATATTTTTTTAGCAACATCTAATATTTTTTAGATGCAGGCTTAAACTTCTAAAGAATCAGAGTTTCCCCCAGACAGTTTCAAAAGGGTGCTGCACCCTGCCTGCCCTTTGGTTTACAAATAGCACCCTTCTTGCCTCTCATAAAAATAATTAGCATCCTTCTTGCCGCTCAGTAAAAACAAGTTGGAAGTTGTACGTCAAACGTTACAAACGAGGTGCGTTCGTACGCACGTTTTAGAATTAAATTCATGATATCCCGTGCGTAGAACGGGTTAAACAGCTAGTTAAGTATATATTTTATGACACTGTTCATACAAATATCTTAACTAGTTATATAAATATTCAGATATATATGTATCAGCTAGTTATACTATAAATATTCAGATCTTGATGATTTTTAATTCTGTGAAATGAATTATATCGTCTGCAGATTAATTTCTGTATTAAAATAAGTATCTCGCTCGCTTGACGATTAAACTTCGGAAGCTCCTATAACAAAAAAGCACCGATTTAAAAAAAAAAAATTCAAATTTCTTAATAAATGTTTTTATTAATATCTCCTAAAGTTTTGATTCGATTTTAATAAAATTTGAAATGTCTCGACAAAATTCTGCAAAGATAATATATTTTAAATTGCAAACCATTTGGTTGGGTAGTTTTTGCGTTGTTATATGCGGACAGACATACAGACGGACGGACCAAGCGACGACTATAGGTGCTACGTATTTATATAATTACGAACGCACCTAAAAAGTGCCTTTTCTCCTTTTTGTATTAAAAAAATTCCTTTTATAGTAAAAATTGACGCAATGTGGTCTTAAAAAGAGTACCCTGACTTTTAAATATCAAAAGTGTCTTAAAAAAAAAAAATGCATAAGTGCCCTTAAAAATCTGAAAAGTGCCTTCAAGAATCCAAAGTGCCCTTAAGAATAAAAAAGTGTCCTTTTCTCACCATCAGCACCCTGCCCTTTTTTTAAACCCGGGGGAAACTGGAAATATGAAGGATAATATCTGCAAACAACATTACTGAATATTTAAAATGGGAGGATTGAACTTTGTGCCATTATATAAAAAATAAATGAACAACGTAAAAATAGCACAAATGAAATATATATAAAAATGGCGTACAGCTGTTTAGGAGTTCTAAAACTTCAACATTAGTGCCAAAGTTAAAAACGGATGTAAGTGTTTAGACCCTATCAGTATGATAGCGTGTCTGCTCGATTTCAAGGTGCAATGGTCTACTTACAAATCAGATGCCTGAATAACTGGAATTGTAATTTTTAACACAGAAAAAGGTACATTTACATATTTTTAAAACACAGTAGACATAATGCAACAATTCTCGACGCTCCGGCGTTTCTTTCGCCGTAATGGGACGTTAACGTACAAGCTCTCAATCTACTGTGCCTGACTTGAAAAAAAAAAAAAAAAAAAAAGAACATGTAATCGAAAACGAAATAGTCAGGTCCGAATTAAAACTATTGTCTATTATTCCACCCACGATTACACCTTACAATGTAACTTCGAAGTACCCTCGTGAATCTGAAACCTGAAAAGAGTGCACGAATGAAACGAGAAGAGGGGTTCTTTACGCACACACACAAATTATATTGTGTTAACCAAAATTACAAATGGAATGCAATAAACTATGTGAAATATTACTTGTTCGAAGTGAAGGAGTAGGTGCTCCGACTGGTAAAGATGCATGTGATTTCGAAAGGCTTGGATGCAAATGTGGAAAAGTTTCTTTAGAAGCAGAAGGCAGAGGAAATCCTGGTGGATCAAGATAATTTTCAATTTTTGCCACTAATTTTGAAAGACGGGATTCACTTCGGTATCCCATGTCTACAGCAGGATCGAATTTTCCATATTCAAAAAGATGATCATGATCTGTAAAGAGAATTCTGTATAAACATTACTATAGAAAATGAGGTAGAGATGGAAATATCCGGTGACTACTCGCCACATAGTAATTAAACAAAAAATTGCAGCTACTAAATAAACTTCAGTCTAATATATTTTTTTTTGTATTTTGGATTCTCATTTTAGCCAAAAGTTTAGCTTTAGTTTTGATGATAGGTTCAGATAAAGGAGCTCCAATAGCTCTTTGTTCCATAAACCACAAAAACAAAGCTTCGTCAATTTCTTCTTGATCATTCACGGCTTGTACAATTTCGTAGTTTTACTGCATTATTAACCATCCACGAACAGTTGCTGAAAACCGGAAATTTATGGGGGAAGAGAGGATGTGCGTACTATAGAATTTTTTTTTATATAGCTAACATTTTACACATCATTAAACTTTTAGTATTTTCTACTGATACAATATTTATTGTACCCTTGGTGTGTCCAGTGCATATTACACCATTAGACTGAATTTTTCTTAAAATACACTGCAAATTCCCAGCACACATTGAAAACACATTTGGAATACTTTGATTCAAATAAATTGCTCCAGTTACCTTGATGTGTACTGAATGTGTTCCGAATATGCTCCACTATAAAGAATGTGTTCTGAAAGTTACCGAAAGTGTTCTGATCGAGATACACTATATTGCCAAAGGTGACCGGTCACTTGCGATTTTAGACGTTTTGTTAACTATCTAGAAAAATAGTACACGAGGAATTAACCTGAAACGGCAGATGTGTAAACAGTATGGTATAGGTTATCAGTACAAAAACCCTTAACGGGTTAAAAGTTGTGACGCAGCACTTTCTTTCGGCTCTAAGAATTTTAAATATGGGTCTTAAAAGTAATGATATCAAATTTGAGTGACGCTATGTTAATAATTTTTTTTAAATCATCATTTTCTTTTTAGTTTTATTTATATTCACAGGTGCAATTATTATCTTAACATGAAAACATATATAAAATTTATTCGCTGATGCTTTTTCATTCAGATCTCTCAGGAATTCAAAATATGGGTTTTAAAAGAAATGATATCAAAATTTGAGTGCACCTTGACGTGAATTTAATAGGATTGTTTTAAAATTTAATTTAAATTATTTTTCGTTTGTCTTCTAAAGTATATTTACACATACAAACAATACTTTTAATTTTTCAATACACTGTTAAATATATTACTTTCACTGAGCCTATATTATGTATTCAAATGTATTTATTTCAATAAACTGATTTATGTTTTGTGCCACGCTATCCAAAATCATAAGTAAAATTTATGTAAATGATTATTTTGCGTCATAGTATCCAAACAAAGGAAAATGTATGCAAGTGGATAATATGACGCAAAATAATCATTTACATAAATTTTACTTATGATTTTGGATAGCGTGGCACAAAACATAAATCAGATTATTGAAATAAATACATTTGAATACATAATATAGGCTCAGTGAAAGTAATATATTTAACAGTGTATTGAAAAATTAAAAGCATTGTTTGTATGTGTAAATATACTTTAGAAGACAAACGAAAAATAATTTAAATTGAATTTTAAAACAATCCTATTAAATTCACGTCAAGGTGCACTCAAATTTTGATATCATTTCTTTTAAAACCCATATTTTGAATTCCTGAGAGATCTGAATGAAAAAGCATCAGCGAATAAATTTTATATATGTTTTCATGTTAAGATAATAATTGCACCTGTGAATATAAATAAAACTAAAAAGAAAATGATGATTTAAAAAAAAATATTAACATAGCGTCACTCAAATTTGATATCAATACTTTTAAGACCCATATTTAAAATTCTTAGAGCCAAAAGAAAGTGCTGCGTCACAACTTTTAACCCGTTAAGGGTTTTTGTACTGATATCATTACTTTTGTGCGGTTATTGATAAAAAATTCATTCAGTCGAAATTAAGCATAGGGTATAAATTTATAAGAATAAAACTTAGTGGTTTCGCCCGCTAGCGGGCCTTCAATTTATCTTTTCACCAATTCAAAAAATGAATCCATCCTTTCCGGGAAAAAAAAAAGGGGGGGGGAGGGTACATCAGATAAATTAACTGAATAAAATGGATAGCCTTTGTGCGTATTTTTGGAATTATATATATATACATATAGGTTTTTGTTTTTTTTAAATCTAAGATGAATGCTGTGATTTTTAAATGTTTATATCCGAGTAATTCTTGAAATTATATTTTTAGCTCACAGGCTATCAAAGCCTGAGAGTTAATGTGCGCCGGTTCTGTATGTACGTATGTATGTAAGTATGTACGTAATGCGATAAATCTTGATAGAAATATCCGTTTTGCTTCACATTTTGGTTGTAGGTTTATAGTGATAATACTTCCCTGATTAGTTTTGGGGGTTCATTGGTTAATTATAAAGGGGGGAGCGGGGTACTAACCCCCCCCTTAATTTATATAACTGGGTTTTTCATGCAGAATTACCCAATTTGCTTCAAATTTTGTATATAGATTCATTGTGGTGAGACGCTTCCCTGATTAGTTTTGGGGGTTCATTGGTTAAGTATAAAGGGGGGAAACGGCGGGCCAATCCCCCCTCTTGATTTATTGTCGATCTCTTTATTTTTCGAGGGGTATTATTCTTTGAAATAAGAGTATAATATACAATTAGTGTGAATAGCCTGTGAGCTCAATGCCATCAGTTTAACTGGACACTTTTTTTTTTTTTTTGTATTTGTCTTTGTTAAATAAATGTTTATTTCTTAAATAAAGATATATAATTTTTCTTGTGTAATCTTTATTTAAATATACACACATAGGCACAAAAGTTTTTTAATTTATCAAAATATCTTGATCATATGCAATAAATACATAGACAATCAAGTTATGTTTTGATTTAAAAAAAAAAAAAAAAAAAAAAAATATCTATATATATATATATATATATATATTTCAAATAGGAAGTTATTGACAACAAGTCTTAAATGTAGAAAATGATTCATATTATACATGTGTATTAATTTACAGAAAAAACTTGTTGTATTTGTATTTGTATTTATATTACATTTAATATAAGAATAAAATTACAATAATCCAGCAATATATGAAACCATATTTCTCTTTTCCAGGGTCCCCTTTCCTTTATTGTTACAAAAATTTGAGCATTTCCAATGTCTCAAAGTATAGCTGGGAGTATGTAAAAAAAAATTTAGATAAATATATTTATTATTAACCTACTCTATTAGTATAAAATATCAGCTCTAACTGAAAATTACATGCTAAATTTGGGGACCGAGGGCCCAATTAGAGTGCAATCACACAATTGCTACAAGTTTCAAATTTATTTTACATTTGCAGCAGGCATATATATTTTTTAAATCTAGCTACTGTCTTACGCTCTTTAAATAGTTTGAGTACAATAAAATTAATGCTAATAAAAATTTACCTTATTCCAATTACTTGCTTTGAATAGGAATTGATATTTTTTGCTCATTTTAAATAATACAGCTGGGAAACAGAATGTATATATATAATAATAATAATTTTTAGTTATTTACAGTTTGTAAAATTTATTATGAATATTTAACGAATTCTTAAACTGAAAGTCCTGGTTTTCATATTTTATTTATTTAAAAAAATAAATAAAAGCATATAAAATCATTGCATCATTTGTTTTAATTAGGAAATAAAAAGTTATTCTATAAAATATTTACGAGAATTACGTGATACATCCTGGATATCAAAGTACAATAAAATTTAAAAGAAAAAAAGATATATCTGAGTTCCAAGCTTGTTTTTGAATAAGAATGAATATTTTTTGTTCCTTTTTAATAATACAGTGGGAAAAAAATATATATATATTATTTACAATTTGTAAAATTTAACATAAATATTTTACAAACTCTTAAAATAGTTCGTTTTCTGTTCTGTTAACTAAAAAACTCGTTAAAAAACATAACAAAATTTCTTTTTAAATTCAGCTCAAGAAAAAAAAAAGGTTTTCGATTTTCTGAACTTCAATTACTGACAATAGATGGCGCTCCGGCCAAACACGGCGTTCCCCTACTTGAGGTATTCTATTACCATGCGCGGAGGAAATGCGTAAAAAGTCTACGCAATAGGCTTAAGAAAATAGTCCCATTTTTAAACCAGATTATTTAAAAAACAAGAGTTTTCCTACGTTAACGCGAAACGACATTCGCTTAGTCTAAAACCGATTAATATAATATATTAATTTAAAAAAAATCGCCCGAGCCATTTTCGAGATAAATTTTCAGAGGCCTTACATTTACCCAAATTTAGTTAAAAATGGACTTTCAGTTCTTAAAATCTACTGCACGTAGAAATGTATAAATTTCAGGATTGAATTAGACCATAGATATAAGACTAATGTGAAAAAATTAAAACGGTATGCCTCATATTTGCTGAGATATTAAATGTCGGCGTTTTGATTTCTCTTTGATGTCCTTCTAAGCGTATATATAGAGTGACGGAAATCTTCGGTTTTGGGCTTTCGGTTTTCGTTTTTTTGCCGCGTCACTCGAGAAACTACCGTCTCTCATGATATATTTCCGCGAAGATTTTTTCCCGAAACCCCATAGGGGATTGTCAACAAATTGAAAAAAAACGAATATCTTTTTGATTAACCTGTAAAAACTAATGTAGCAAAAGCGTTCAAACTCGAGATTATTAATAAGTGGCTTATTGTAATATACTGTGTTCATTTTATGAGGATAGCATGTATACTCGTAGATAAATAAAGGTTTTTATAAAAACAGTCCCAAATTTCGCAAAGTTTTTTTGCTTATAATTTGCAGAGTTCTTAATATAAAAACAAGTTATTTTGAGAAAATATGGCAAACAATATTGTACATAATACGCTGAAATCAGAATTAAAAAATAATAAAAATTGAATGAAAAATGAGCAGGTTTACTAAATAAAAAGTAAACTGCCCAGTTAAACTGGGGGCATTGAGCTCACAGGCTATTCACACTAATTGTATATTATACTCTTATTTCAAAGAATTTGAAATATGCCCGTCGACAAATAAAGAAATCAACAATATATTAAGGGGGTCATCCCCCCGTTACCCCCTCATAGTTAATTAATGAACCCCTTAAACTAATCAGAGAAGTCTCTAATTACAATGAATATATATACAAAATTTGAAGAAAATCGGATAATTCTGCATGAAAAACCCATTTATCCAAATTAAGGGGGGTTATCCTCCCTTTATACTTAACCAATGAACCCCCAAAACTATTCAAAGAAGAGCATTATCACAATGAACCTATATGCAAAATTTGAAGAAAATCGGATAACTCTGCATGAAAAACCCATTTATCTAAATTAGGGGGGTTATCCTCTCTTTATACTTAACCAATGAACCCCCAAAACTATTCAAAGAAGAGCATTATCACAATGAACCTATATACAAAATTTGAAGAAAATCGGATAATTCTGCATGAAAAACTCATTTATCTAAATTAGGGGGGGTTATCCCCCCTTTATACTTAACCAATGAACCCCCAAAACTATTGACAGAAGCGCATTATCAAAATGAACCTATATACAAAATTTGAAGAAAATGGGATAATTCTGCATGAAAAACCCATTTATCTAAATTAAGGGGGGATTAGGCCCCCCCTTTTCCCTTTATACTTAAACAATGAACCCCCAACACTATTCAGAGAAGCGCATTTTCACAATGAACCTATATACAAGTTTTGAAGAAAATCGGATAAATCTGCATGAAAAACTCATTTATCTAAATTAGGGGGGGTTATCCCCCCCTTTCCCCCTTTATACTTAACCAATGAACCCCCAAAACTATTGACAGAAGCACATTATCAAAGTGAACCTATGTACAAAATTCGAAGAAAATGGAAAATTCTGCATGAAAAACCCATTTATCTAAATTATGGGGGGTTAGCCCTCCCGTTTCCCCCCTTTATGCTTAACCAATGAACCTCCAAAACTAATCAGGGAAGCGCCTTATCACAAGGAACTTATAAACAAAATTTTAAGTAAAACGGTTAGTTCTAGCAAGTGTTATCGCGTTACGTACATACATACATACATACGTACGTACGTACATACAGAACCGGCGGGCACATAAGCTCTCAGGCTTTGATAGCCTGTGAGCTAAAAATGTTTCACTGCACATGCGCGAATGCAATCAAAATATAATATGCATAATGTAATAGCTAAGTATATAGAGCAACTTTTGTGAAAGTCTCAAAATCATACCTTGAAAATTCTGAAAATTATCGTCGATAGAATAAGCTTGAAACCGGTTGTTCCCAAAAGGATGCAAAAAGATGAGGGGTTGTATCCAAATATAGTAGTACGTGCAATTTTGTGTACGCTATCTTGGCACTAATCAACAGATATTTGATACAATCCCTCATCTTTTTGCTTCTTTTTGGGAACAACGGATTTCGAACTTATTCTATCGACGTTAATTTTCAGAATTTTCAAGCTATGATTTTGAGACTTTCACAAAAGTTGCTCTGTATACTTAGCTAATACATTATGCATATTATATTTTGATTGCATTCGCGCATGCGCAGTGAAACATCTTATAGTAAACCTGCTCACTTTCAACCAATTTTTTATTATTTTTTAATTCTTATTGCAGAGTATTATGTACAATGTTGTTTGACATATTTTCTCAAAATAACTTGTTTTTATATTAAGAACTCTGCAAATTATAAGCAAAAAACTTGGCGAAATTTGGGACTGTTTTTATAAAAACCTTAATTTCTCTGCGAGTATACATGCTATCCTCATAAAAATGAACACAATATATTACAATAAGCCACTTATTAATAATCTCGAGTTTGAATGCTTTTGCTACAATAGTTTTTACAGGGTAATCCAAAAGATATTCGTTCTTTTTCAATTTGTTAGCAGTCCCTTATGGGATTTCGGGAAAAAATCTTCGCGGAAATATATAACCAATCCTATACTGTTTACACACCTGCAGTTTCAGGTTAATTCCTCATGTATTTTTCTAGATAGTTAACGAAACGTCTAAAATCGCAAGTGACCGGTCACCTCTGGCAATATAGTGTATCTGTTAAATCTAAACTTGAGGACACGTTTGAGAACGGATTGAGAGCACATTTGGGCACACTTGTGAAATCATCGCTTGCAAGAAGTGCGCTAGAAAGTGTTCTGAACAAAAGAAGTGTTCTAAAAACTCTTACAAAAAGTGCGCTTCAAAGTGTTCTAAAAAAAGTGACAAAATTAGTCTTCTGAAAAGTGTATAAAGATTTGCAAACAACGTATATTCATAGCGTCTCTGCTCGCTGCTTTTTTTTGCTGAAATATGAAATTTGCTTAACCCGACAGAAGGCGCCCACCCAGCACGGACGTCGGAGATCGCGTGGGGTGACTGGGTCACCCCAATCTGTTTTATACAAATATTGTGCTATAAACAAGAAAAATATCATTTGATGTTAACAATAAGTTCATTAATCATTAAGAAAGTATGCTTCCTTAGTTAATTTTTTTTTAATGTTTAAGAAATTATTATACTTTATGCAAGAAATTGTAGTTTTATTGTCTTTAAATCTGTTTAGTTCTGTTATATTGCGTGCGATAATTTTTACTCCTGCTAAATGACTTATTATATTTTAAGATCACGTTTTCACTTTTTGATTTGTATTTTTCTTTTTCCAAAACTGTTTATATTTTTGCTAACAAAAATACTTTCTTCTGAATCAGAATTTTCGTAATCTTTATCCTTTTGCTCAAACTCCCTTTCGCTGTCGTGAGAACTGTATATTTCCTCATCAGGTTCATTTTCACCAGCTTGATCAATTTCTTCTTCAGAAGACTCAACTTCATCTAACAAATTTCTCAAAAATTCCATTTATTTTTAATAATTTGTAAGTTTACGTTTGCACGCCATTATTTATTAAATAATTCAACGCAAAAAACAACATAAACACTTCAGATCAGAAAACTACGCTGCTTAGAATGAGAAATTTCAAAGCAATAACGATCGGGTGGGGAAACTGAGTCACCCCAAAAAAACGATTGTTTCACACGCAGAAAGGAAAGGAATGTAAAAATAACATCACACCTAGCAAGGGGAGAGTCAGACAGGAGGCTATTGAAAGGAAGATTGATTACAGATAAACATTTTTCACGAGACTGATGTTTTTCTAAGACTGGGGTGACTCTATGCCCCGCGCGATCTCTCTCGGGTTAAACATTGTGCTTAACTGAAAAATTCGTTGTTTATATCTAAGATGTTGTTAGTTATATAGAGTAATAAAGAATTTCATAATGAAGTTTCCCTTTTGTATATATGTTATTTTTTAAAATAAAACTGCAAATGAAAGGTAATAAAGCATTTGAAATATTACTTGTTGAAAACACAGGACTAGGTGATCTGGCAGGTAAAGATGGAGTCGATTTCGGAAGACTTGGATACGGAGGAATTACGTATGAAGTTTCTTTAGTGGCAGAAGACGTTGGGATAGAAGGAAACAATCCAGAAGTTGTGTTTGTTGGCAGAGGAGCATTGCTGGAGGCTGTATCGGGAAACTTTCCATTACAAATCCTAAGTGCATTCATAAAACGTTCAGAAACACCTGTAAATAGGATACTGTAAACATTACTAGAAAATGACGTTGACATGAAAATATCCAGTGACTACTTGCTACATGCTAACTGCCAACATGTCATTGGTGAAAGTAAAAAAAAAAAAAAAAAAAGGGGGGGGGGGTGTCTGTGTCATTTCATGGACAGGGATTAATCCAGGCAAAAATTGGGGCCCATTCACAAATTCCGTTTATTAAGGATTCTTTATGTATACAAAATTTTCCTTCCTTAAAATAAAACTCTGAATAACATTTTTCAGCTTGTTAAGATTTAAATGTGTAATTTGCAAACAAAACAAAGTCACGAAAAAAGTACCGGCGGGGATTTAAAAAGTCCTTCCGGCCTGTACCGGGAGGAAAAGGTAGCTTTCCTATATCTTCGTTTTAAAATTTTAGCTAATGTTACACGAAAACAGCAAGTTAAAATGCAAAGAAACGTTTACAAAAGATTCGTTAATACTGAATTTGAATAAGAATTTCGCCAAATTATTGAGCAATAGCCAAATTGGCTTTATTTATAAAGAGTTATTTTGGTCGCCAAATTTGGCGATATTTCGCCAAATGTCACAAACTTTGCCAATTTTATCGCCAATTTTGTCTCCAATGTCGCCAATTTCGGCGCTAACGGATATGAATATATAGTTTTATGCGTATGATTGGGAAAATTATTACAACAATGAAAGAAAATAATTTGCGAGTAATCACGTTAATGTGCTGTTTTGTTTCAAAATGTCAGCCACCCTAGAATTTCAAACTGTTCTATCTCAGCCATTTTTTAAGATAGAGGTAAACCAAAAAATGCTCTGGAATCCTTGTATCAAGGCCTAACACGTAATTAAAAAATAAATTTGAATTTTTAAATTTTTTGTATATTTATTTTAGATTTTAAATTACTTTAAATCTTTAAATGGCCGCCATCTTGTTTCAAGATGGCGGACCAAGCTGGCCAACGAACTCGGTCGAGACATTAGTGACCTTAATACACACAATTAGTTTCATCAAAATCGATTCATAAATACGGGCGTTATCGTATGACATAGGTCATATATATATATATATGGATATATCTATATATATAAATCAACATTTGAACGGAGGGTGGTTTTAGGGTCTGGGGGTCATGATCGGTGAAAATATATCGAAATTTCCCGGAACTGCTTTCCTCCGAACGGCTGCAATAGGTAGCTTTATACTTTTTTGTATTGAAAGCTACCCAAAAGGCTAATATTAATGAATTATTAGCTTGAATTTGATCAACACTACGAAATTAAGTAGATCGGTAAAATTAAAATCTTAATCTAGAAGAATTGGCTGATGTTTAAATAGATATTAATCCATCCTGCTGTATTTTTTCCAATAACTTAAAATTGTGTTACAACTTTCAAATTTATATATATTAAAATAATCATTATTAAATAGGCTGTGTTCAATTTTGGAATATTTACAATGACTTCTAGAATATAAAGAGGCCAGTTGAGTATCCCCCCCCCCCCTTTCTTTCTTTTTTTTTTTTTTTTTTTTTTTTTTTTTTTTTTTTTTTAACAACATCTGGGTACAAATTATTTGATTTAATATACACAAAATTATGCCAGTGCTTTGAACTTTTTATTTGACAATTAAAATTCGCTGTCTGGGAAAAATATCGGCGAAAAAATATTATTTTTTAGATATTTTGTGTGTTAAAACTGTTTTAGTTCGTTATTAACTCTTACATGCTCAGAGGTAAATATTGAGCATTTATTTTTTTTATTTTTCTTTCTTTCTTTCCTTCTTTTTTTTTTTTAACAACATCTGGGTACAAATTATTTGATTTAATATACATAAAATTATGCCAGTGCTTTGAACTTTTTATTTGACAATTAAAATTCGCTGTCTGGGAAAAATATCGGCGAAAAAATTTTATTTTTTAGATATTTTGTGTGTTAAAACTGTTTTAGTTCGTTATTAACTCTTACATGCTCAGAGGTAAATATTGAGCATTTATTTTTTTTATTTTTCTTTCTTTCTTTCTTTTTTTTTTTTTTTTTTTTTTTAACAACATCTGGGTACAAATTATTTGATTTAATATACATAAAATTATGCCAGTGCTTTGAACTTTTTATTTGACAATTAAAATTCGCTGTCTGGGAAAAATATCGACGAAAAAATATTATTTTTTAGATATTTTGTGTGTTAAAACTGTTTTAGTTCGTTATTAACTCTTACATGCTCAGAGGTAAATATTGAGCATTTATTTTTTTTATTTTTCTTTCTTTCTTTCTTTCTTTTTTTTTTTTAACAACATCTGGGTACAAATTATTTGATTTAATATACATAAAATTATGCCAGTGCTTTGAACTTTTTATTTGACAATTAAAATTCGCTGTCTGGGAAAAATATCGGCGAAAAAATTTTATTTTTTAGATATTTTGTGTGTTAAAACTGTTTTAGTTCGTTATTAACTCTTACATGCTCAGAGGTAAATATTGAGCATTTATTTTTTTTATTTTTCTTTCTTTCTTTCTTTTTTTTTTTTTTTTTTTTAACAACATCTGGGTACAAATTATTTGATTTAATATACATAAAATTATGCCAGTGCTTTGAACTTTTTATTTGACAATTAAAATTCGCTGTCTGGGAAAAATATCGGCGAAAAAATATTATTTTTTAGATATTTTGTGTGTTAAAACTGTTTTAGTTCGTTATTAACTCTTACATGCTCAGAGGTAAATATTGAGCATTTATTATTTTATTTTTCTTTCTTTCTTTCTTTTTTTTTTTTTTAACAACATCTGGGTACAAATTATTTGATTTAATATACATAAAATTATGCCAGTGCTTTGAACTTTTTATTTGACAATTAAAATTCGCTGTCTGGGAAAAATATCGGCGAAAAAATATTATTTTTTAGATATTTTGTGTGTTAAAACTGTTTTAGTTCGTTATTAACTCTTACATGCTCAGAGGTAAATATTGAGCATTTATTATTTTATTTTTCTTTCTTTCTTTCTTTTTTTTTTTTTTTAACAACATCTGGGTACAAATTATTTGATTTAATATACATAAAATTATGCCAGTGCTTTGAACTTTTTATTTGACAATTAAAATTCGCTGTCTGGGAAAAATATCGGCGAAAAAATATTATTTTTTAGATATTTTGTGTGTTAAAACTGTTTTAGTTCGTTATTAACTCTTACATGCTCAGAGGTAAATATTGAGCATTTATTTTTTTTATTTTTCTTTCTTTCTGTTTCTTTCTTTCTTTTTTTTTTTTTTTTAACAACATCTGTGTACAAATTATTTGATTTAATATACATAAAATTATGCCAGTGCTTTGAACTTTTTATTTGACAATTAAAATTCGCTGTCTGGGAAAAATATCGGCGAAAAAATATTATTTTTTAGATATTTTGTGTGTTAAAACTGTTTTAGTTCGTTATTAACTCTTACATGCTCAGAGGTAAATATTGAGCATTTATTTTTTTTATTTTTCTTTCTTTCTTTCTTCTTTTTTTTTTTTTTTTTTTTTTTTTTTTTTTTTTTTTTTAACAACATCTGGGTACAAATTATTTGATTTAATATACATAAAATTATGCCAGTGCTTTGAACTTTTTATTTGACAATTAAAATTCGCTGTCTGGGAAAAATATCGGCGAAAAAATATTATTTTTTAGATATTTTGTGTGTTAAAACTGTTTTAGTTCGTTATTAACTCTTACATGCTCAGAGGTAAATATTGAGCATTTATTTTTTTTATTTTTCTTACTTTCTTTCTTCTTCTTTTTTTTTTTTTTTTTTTTTTTTTTTTTTTAACAACATCTGGGTACAAATTATTTGATTTAATATACATAAAATTATGCCAGTGCTTTGAACTTTTTATTTGACAATTAAAATTCGCTGTCTGGGAAAAATATCGGCGAAAAAATATTATTTTTTAGATATTTTGTGTGTTAAAACTGTTTTAGTTCGTTATTAACTCTTACATGCTCAGAGGTAAATATTGAGCATTTATTTTTTTTATTTTTCTTTCTTTCTGTTTCTTTCTTTTTTCTTTTTTTTTAACAACATCTGTGTACAAATTATTTGATTTAATATACATAAAATTATGCCAGTGCTTTGAACTTTTTATTTGACAATTAAAATTCGCTGTCTGGGAAAAATATCGGCGAAAAAATATTATTTTTTAGATATTTTGTGTGTTAAAACTGTTTTAGTTCGTTATTAACTCTTACATGCTCAGAGGTAAATATTGAGCATTTATTTTTTTTTTTTTTCTTTCTTTCTTTCTTCTTTTTTTTTTTTTTTTTTTTTTAAACAACATCTGGGTACAAATTATTTGATTTAATATACATAAAATTATGCCAGTGCTTTGAACTTTTTATTTGACAATTAAAATTCG